>OX421449.1:13405821-13408321 GCA_949126865.1 Montipora capitata | reverse complement strand
AGTTTTTTTGGCATTATTGGCGTTAATATCATGCCGCCTTAATTAATTATTTAAATCAAATACTTCGGGAATAGCTTTTAGCTAATAACATGTACAGAAGGAGGAGACAGTTTATAGCTCGCTAAGATGGACGGTCACCTTTAGTACTTTAGCACCTAAACGGCCGAATAATTGGGAGGAGTTTTTCAAGATTATATTCTTTCTATTCTTGGAAATTAGGAGTAACTTTATATCTAAGGGCTTGGCACTGAGATTGCAGGAGGCTGTAGCCTTTTTGTTCATAAATTACGGTAATAAAGAGGGCATGACAGGACTGCTTGACTGTGAAACCACCTTGTTTCTAGCGTGTCCTGTTTCAATGACTATATTAGATTAGAAGAGCTGCTCATCTATTTTAAATTTCAGGGGTGTGGAGAAAGATGACTCCGACTTTATAGTTGCCTCGTACAGATTACTGCGCAACACGCTTCGTAAGGCTGGATTCGCCAGAAATTATAATGGAAGTGTCTCCAAGCTTCTCCCATGCCCGCCTGGTACTTTTGTTGATATCTCTGACACCAGACCAAGGTGCAAAGTCTGCCCTGCTGGTAAGCTTACACAGATCCTATGCACTAAAGTAGCTCATTCATGCATACAAGAATTGAAAACCAAGAACCGCTTTAAAGTACGAGAGTTGTGTCTTAAATGCACGAATTTAATATTAAAATTTATCAAATTAAGTTCCCAGACATTATTTTCCGCAATTTGCCTTTTTCCAATGTTTGCCCCCCAGCATAACACATGGCTAATTTACATGACAATTTGAAAACCAACATGGCGGCTATCTTGAATAAGGCCTATTGCTCCACACTCTCCTACTGGGCTTTCCTGTTGTGAGTAGCAGACCTTTTGTACATGTTCTACAAGTCGCTCTTTTTCGGAATTCGCAAGTTGCAACAAAGCTACTGGATGAGTGTGCATAAACTGTTTATAATTGTCATTTACAATTACAATGGGAACAAAATGGATCCTTCTTTGAAGACGCTATTCAGGAAATTTCTAAGATAACTAAAACTACTGTTTGACCCAAGCACTCTGTTTATTTCACAAATCATATTGTTTAACTTACAAAATACTACTTAATTATTCACGCACTATTTACAATTTTCATTATACAAAGTTCCTGTTAGTGGTTAGATTCTCTATATAACATCACAAAAAATATTAGAATGGCAACGAAATGGGTACTCGCTGCTTTTTTGGGGCTCACAGATTTAACGTTAAATCCGTGATCCCCAAAAATACATTCTCAGCGTCATGCAGGATTTTAGTCATATCCTGCACGTACTGTTGTGTAGGTGTTTCTCGCTGTTCACACCCTTGATGGAACGTGATTTGTACTTTGGAAATGATATATAAAATAAGTTCGTTCTAACCATCTAAAGCTGACACGATCTGTTGCTTTGTACTGCTCACTAGTATTTACTTCAAAAGTTTGTGCAACGTCTACTCCAGATAATTTTCGTACATCACCTTGCACATGTTGATTACTTCTACCAGTATTTCTTTGCTACGCAGTTGCAAGTAGATATTTTGACCTTTCCTCCACTTTGACTCCATGCCAGCTAAATCCTAATTAACGGTGCAGTAGCGAGAGCACTCGCCTCCCAACAATGGGGCCTGGGCTCGATTCCCAGACTCAACGTCGTATGTGGATTGAGTTGGTTGGCTCTCTACTCTGCACCGAGAGGTTTTCTCTGGGTACTCCGGTTTTCCCCTCTCCTCAAAACCCAAATTTGATTTGATTTTGCGTTAATTTGTTGATTTCAGCTTACAGTGTCTCCAATTAGTGCTCCAGCGCAAGATAAACTTCCTTTCCTTCCTTTCCTTTCCTTTAAAAATTTCCGTATGATACTAACAGTTTCCAAGATGCACGCTCTCTGTGTTAATTTAACTCGGCAGCACTCTATTCCTATTTCTTGGCCACAATTCAAAAGTGTTTGTTACTAATGTATTTGCTGCTGGTGATTCAATCATAACAGGCACAATAGCTGTTATTACAGTCGAGCGCACGTCTCAGCGGTGTTAGTTTCACAAGGCGCGAAAACGAGGCTTTCAGGTCAAATCAAGAATTTCTTATTGAAGGACTGTGTGATTCCTTGATTCTTGACTGCTTCCTTCGCTTTTTTTCGAGTAATTCGACTGTAGATTCCCCTCTTCTAAGAAAAACGTAAATTCTGAAAAGAACTTCATTATTTTTTCCGCATTTCTCGCGCTCAATCTCTTACTCTCCTTTATGTCAGATCGAATGTTGACCCGAAAGCCTCGGTTCCACGCGCTCTGAAACTAACACAGCTGAAATCTGGGATCAACTGTAGTAACAGTTATTGTACATTTCTTCCATAGCTGAATCAGTTGGTATTTCAATGCATTGTAATTGGATAGTTTTTCGAAAGATTGAAGTGATGCTCGCACTTATCAATCAGGACAATTTAAGCAAATTTCTTATTTTGACACCAGA
>OX421449.1:13393321-13400821 GCA_949126865.1 Montipora capitata | reverse complement strand
TTTTGATATGTCCACTGGAACGATTGCCACTTCTTCACCTTTTCGAAAGAAACTTAAGATCACTTTTATAATTCCGCTCATGACTCAGCCGCATGAAAATACAACGTACAGGCACAATAGTCGGAAACTGCAGTACAACTGCAGCCCTCGATTACAAGCCTGCGTTCCTCCTCGAAAAGGAGGAGAAACAGTGGCGCTTACCATTTAAGCGGAACTTTCGGTGAGAATTTTTTGACAGATGGCACTGGACATTCCTTACCGAAGAAATGAGAAACGGAATGAGCCGTTCCAGTTGTGAATCTATTTGCGAATGCCGTAATAGTCTTGGTACAAATAAATGTGGCGGCCAATGCCCGAATCCTCGCATCGGAGCCTGGTTCTAGTGGTACAAACAAATGGTACAGAAAATTTCCGGTCGTTTCGATAAAAATGGTAAGCGCCTCAGGTTATCTCTGGTGAAATAGAGCCCACCAAAGGATAACATTTCATAAACTAGGAGCAAATAATACAAAATGCTATTGACATGTTTAAAAAAATCATTGTGCATTATTTCCAAATACAGACATCCCCACAATGCCAGGCCATGTCAGTTGTCGGTTTTCCTTTCAGTAATCGGTAATTGTCGGCCGTCAGTTTTATTTATCGCCGTTGGTCGCTAATCGGTTAACACCATTCATTTCTCTAAACATGATCAAGAGGCCAATAAGATGCAATCTTTTCGCTTTCGTTTTCAAATATACACATCATGGTCAATGTTTGAGTTGTGCCAAAAAGCCTCTCAGGCATGATGGCCTAATCTAATTAAGTGGCAAGTACATATTCTTGCCAGATAAATAGAAGAACCATTTTCCGGTATTGAAAAAAGATTTTTTGCCAGATATTAAAAAAATCCATGCCCCACACAATTTTACAAAACATTCAGGGCCCGGTTGTTCGAAAGCGGATTAACTTAATCCAGGATTAGCGTAAATTTTTGTTTCATGTTTTCAACTTTTCGGTAAAAGTTTCTTTTGTTGATTTTTGTTTTTCAAGATTGATTTCTTCTAATGTAAAGTTTTGCCGAATATCAGCATTGAACAGCATTTGGGAGTAGAGAAATAAACTCCTTGGTTATTTTTTAATCTGGGATTACCGTTAATCGGCTTTTGAACAACTGGGCCCAGCAGACGAGGAAGTGTCGGAATGAGGCTGGTCGTAAGCAGCTCTTTAAGTTTTATGATTTCCAATAGAAACCAACAAGGAAAGAAAGCAACTCTAAGGCCCGAAGGCCAAGTCAAAACTAGATTTGTTGATGAACTTCATGGAGCGTTCATTGTCTCAGCAAAAGAAATCTGATGAAAAATCGAGAGTTGCATACCTTTTTTGTATCTTTTCTTTCACGGCTTTTCTAACGTTTCTAACTTGTCATTTGAAGACTCTCATATCTCGACTGCTTTAGTGATTCATAGTGCCAGAGAAATATGAAGTTCTACTACAGACGAAATGGAACTCTAGGAGTCAGCCGTGAGGATGAAATGCATGGCGGTCATAGACAAGGCTTCCCACCACTGCAATCATATGTGGACTGAAACCTGACTCGACGGTTTTCCTCTGGGAGGTCCGGTTTTCCTCCCTCTCTTGCCAAAATCGACTCGCAGGTTCTTTTCCCCTATTTTAAAAGGAAACCCTTTTTTACCCTCATTTATTATATGATACTTAAAGCTGTCAAAAGTTACAAAAGATGAAAGTGTCTGGGTAACTCTTTAAAAGCAGTCAAAAATTGTAGTAAAACGATATTGATTAATTTGTAAAGCAGAAATTATGGCATTTTCCTTTTAGAATGTCAATAGCATGGGTGTTCCCACAAGTCTTTCATACATTGGTATATTCCAGAGGATTCAGTGGTAGTATATATCACGCAATGTTCCAAAACAGTTTCTTAGATCTTGCATTGCTTTGAGTTCAGTTTTTCGGTAAAATATCATGATTTGAACAGCATTAGAGGCCTCGTGCAAAATATAGATTTGTTAATATGAATGAATTATAATAACCCTTTCTAGACACCATGGAAAAGATAAGATAACAAAATTAAACTATCTTTCGTCATTTTTTTTTTTTACTAATAAATGAATAAATAAGTTAATTGCGCTGTCTGATTTTTCTCAGGGACGGATACATATTCGTTTGCTGGATTTCGGGCATGTTACTGTCTGAATGGATATTTTCGAAGGCACATGTTTAAAGGCTGTGAGTCATGTGAACATCGACCCGGATTAAAATGCGAAAATGGCACTATTAGTCTTAAACCGGGTTACTGGTGGAAATGGGAGAACGATACAAACAAAGAACTTTACAAATCCTTCAGCGACTTCTTACAGTGGAATTCTTCTGTTGGAAGCCAATCCATCATCGAGTACCAATACCCTCTTCCTCAAGCATATAGATGTCCAAGACCGGAATCATGTCTGGGAGGTATGAACGCCACATGTTTTGCTGGATATAAAGGACCATTGTGTGAAGTGTGTAGTTCTGGATATTACAAACAGTTCAAGACATGCAAAGAGTGCCCCTCAACAGCATGGATAATAGCACAGCTTTCCGTCATAGCAGCAGCAGTTATTATAATCGCTGTGATTGTGGTTTGGAGAAGCAGGAAACAAGCCAAGAAGAAACAAGATCGCTTCTTAGTTGACATAATTCTTGGAAAAGTAAAAATTGTTATCGGTTTCTACCAGGTAACATTTGGAGTTCTCGATGCATTTGCATACATCAAATGGCCAGACTCTCTCGAGTTTATTGGGAAATATTCTGAGATATTACAGCTAAATATTATCCAGATTGCTCCTATCCACTGTCTCTTTCCAGATCTAAAAGTCAATGCTTTTGTAAGATTGTTTACTGTTCTCGGTATCAATGCTGCAGTCATCATTTTAGCATTTATTATTTATGGCATTAGGAAGGTCTTATTAAGCAGAAAGACCTTCCCGAGTCAAGTGGAAAAAGTGAGGAAAATTTCGGAAACAAAGCAGTTGGTCTACAGAACAGTCTTTTTTTTCCTTTACCTAACCTATCTAAGCACCTGCTCCAAGACAGCAAATGTTCTTCCCCTTGCCTGTCGAACACTGTGCCTTGACGAAAAACATGAAAAGTGCGATACGTTTCTAAAAGTTGACTTTAATGTCAAGTGTTCCAGCCAAGAATTCCGACGATCTGTGATTGTTGCATATTGTAGTGTTTTGTACATCATGTTTCTACCTCTGGCTGTCTTGGTAGTTCTGTGGAGGCACCAAAGGTCATTGAAGAAACATGGCGACAGAGCCGACGATGAATCCACACATTCCCAGCATTCAATTCCAGAAATTGTCGCAGGATTACACTTTTTATTCGCAAATTACAACACTCACACGTGGTATTGGGAACTTGTTGAAACGGCTCGAAAGGTGACATTAACTTCAGGCATTATCCTGATAGGAGGTGAGAGCAGAGCCTACGTTGGGTTAGCATGTGTTATGTCATGTCTCTATGGTATGTTCTTTGCGTTCAAGCGGCCAATAGCGGATCCATTTGAGAACAGCCTGATGCTTTCTTCCCTTGCCGTCACATTCGTCAATCTCGCAATAGGTGCTGTCAGTAGAATACCAGCAGAGACCACAAAATCCTCCCTGGAATCATACGTGGACCATATCATGTTCAACGCATTGGTATTTGGAGCAAATTTTCTCGTTATTGCAATTCTTGTGGGTAAGTATTTTGTTTGTATTTAAACTTAAATCAAAAAGAGTTGGGAACGCATGGCATGACTTCATCTGATTGGTTAAAAATGGTGGCCCTTTGTTTGTTTCGCGCGCAAAGTGAATCTAAAATAAATCAATTTGTGTCAGTGCTGGGGCAAGACCACAAAGTGATAGATCAACATTATTTTCTAACCTTAGCCTTTACCCTAACATACACCAGTACACTTTATTTGGAAGATACCACGCACCATTAAGACATAGAATCGGTTTGTACTTTGCGGTCCCAATTCCTTTTTTTTTTTTTTTTCTTCAGAGAGCAAACTTACAGACTTATATTTAAAGTGCCACCATAATCCTCGTTAGCTATAGATCGATCCGGAGGTACGTAGTCGTTTCTATACTTTGATCTCCGAGAGGGCGGGGAGTGGCACTATTTACTTTGCCCAATGATGTGCACCATGCGTAAATTTGACGAATAAAAAAGAAAGTTCATTGTTACAATATAGTGACCTAATTAAGAGGATGGTTGTTCATTGCAGAAAAGCCAAAGGCAATCATAGAGGTCCGAGTTTCTGGCACAAGATTGAATTAGAAAATTTTGTTGATCTATCACTTTGTGTTCTTGCCCAGCACTGTCACAAATTGATGTATTTTAGATTCACTTTGCGCGCGAAACAAACAAAGGGCCACCATTTTTAACCAATCAGATGAAGTCATGCCACGCGTGACTGATTCTGCCATGTTATTTTTAGGGACATAACAACTGATTTTCCCGAGTAAAAGGTATTCTAAAAGTAAACTTATTTGTGACTGTGCTGGGGAGCCCATTCATGCTATAACAACTCTCTTATCTAATTCCCTCTTCTTTGGCATCAGAAATATCTGTTTGCTCATTACTTTCCATCTTGTGGTATAACAAAGATTGATTGAGTTGCAATGTCAAAGTGAAATTTTAAACTTAAGGACGGTGACAACTACTGTTATCGCGCATACGTTCTGCGCATCTCGAGATACTCGGATTTCGCATGGGTGGTGTCTATTAATACAGGGATGTTTTTGCGCAGTTCAAAACTATGCGGAAAAAGCAGAGGTTAGCAAATGCTCTTGGTATCCAAAAAGAAAATTGGGGGTAACCACTCATTTTTCAGAGACAATTAAGCTTTAATTTGGAAAAAACTTCATACATTGCTTTGCATTTCAAGCTTTTTACAAATATTCTTGATAAAATTATCTTCGAAAAATGCGTGGTTACCCCCAAATTTCTCTTTGGATTTCAATAACACTTGTCAAGATCTTCGTTTCCCGCATATTCATTAAACCGGGCAAAAATACCTTTGAATTAGTAGATACCTTAAATTTAGCCAGCTCATCAAAGAGGTTAGCTAGGTGGCAAAGCTCAACTATGCTTAGTGTTCTTTTTTAAACCATCATACGAGTTGTGTTTACTGAAACAAAGTAAGTTCTTCTAGAAATTTTCACTCAATTTCGATCGAAAACACTTCAGCATCTTACAATATGATTGAAATACAGTGACACGAACAAACATCCGGGCCTTTACAACCACTGGGGAAAAAAACAGTCGGGCGAAATACGCATTTTGCAAAGTACCAAGCTCCGTTGTTGGGCTTCTCGTTCACTTGCGATACCATACAAACATATTCACTTCTTTTTTTTCTTCTTTTTAGTCCAGTACGGCAGGTATTTTTTCCGCTTTATTAAAGAGTGGCGCAAGAATCCGCAATGGTCTCTTTCGTGTTGCCTGGCGTTGCTTTTTCCTCTTAATGAACTCCAGACCGAAATACGAGGAATGACAGGGAAAAATTTGCTGAACGAACAAGTGCAAACTGGTAACTTTAACGTGCCATCAGTATCTAGTACGTTAAAGGAGAGTGGAGCAGTAACCTTTGAACTTGTTACTATTCATGAGCAGCCAGAAGAGTCAGCTGAACCTCAATCAGTCAACTTTGGCTTTGAAGAAAGCGACAATGGCAGCCTTGAGGAAGAAGATGCTGACAAAGTGGCATTTGACGCAAGAAAAGAGAGTGGAGCAGTAATCTTTGCACTTGCTACTATTCATGAGCAGCCGAAAGAGTCAGTTGAACGTCGATCAGTCAACTTTGGCTTTGAAGAAAGCGACAACGGTGGCCTTGAGGAAGAAGATGCTGACAAAGTGGCATTTGACGCAAAAAAGGAGAGTGGAGCAGTAACCTTTGCACTTGCTACTATTCATGAGCAGCCAAAAGAGTCAGCTGAACCTCGATCAGTGAACTTTGGCTTTGAAGAAAGCGACAACGGTGGCCTCGAAGAAGGAGATGCTGACAAAGTGGCGTTTGACACAAGAAAGAAGCTGGATCATCACGCAAACCCGAGAGCGACATTCGATACTCATTTCTGACTGGCTTGTTTGCAGTATTAACTGGACTGACTGAAGATTATCGCTGACAACGGCATTCTTTAGTAGAAATATAGAACCTTAAGTCTTTCAATAATGTAACCTGGCAGCATATGATTATCTTATTTGATCATGAAATCGTTATCAGGAATAGAACATAAAAGATTACCTCATCGTCAGTCTCAAGGTTGAAATTCGTCCCGGCACATTCCTTTAATTTATTTCCCCCCCCCCCCCCCCCCCGAGATTCTGTCTTTGAGATTGTTTATCGTTAAAACTCTTGATTAAACCGGCTGGTTCTTAGAAATAATGTCTTTCGTTGACTCTCCGTTCCTTGACTAGAACTGACCAGGGGCGAAGTCTTGGATAATCTAAATCTTGTATCGCGAGTTCCTTACCAGATAGTAATATAAAGATAAAATGAACATGCAACTGATGACAACATAAAGTTGTCACGCGAGGCAGATCGCGGGAAAAAAAGTCACTGTGAATGACACGGATCGCATTCTTCCAAAAACAATCACCAAAGCAAGGATTGACATGAACCGATCACCAACCTGCCGTGTGCAACTTATACCATAGTTAATAGAGGGGAATGGTTATGAAACCCAACAAATTTCTTTGTTGTAGGTTTTTGTTCACTTTTTTGGCCTTGACCGTGCACAAAACACAATAGTTGTTTACTCCATACTGCGGAACTAACCAATAGAAACGTGTTGGTTACGTAATTCATGCATAATGCATGAGCGCAAAACAAAAGATTGTGCACGGTCGTGGACTTTCCAGCCTAAATCTTGGCTGCTTTGTTTGCTCTTTTGATGTTCGCCGAGCTTCCAAACCATTCCCCTCTATTAACTATGCTTATACTGATACACAGCTAGTCGACAACATAAACCCACAGTATAACTGTGAGCATAGCCTTGAGACAAGTAATGAACGAGGTTCAAGAGTCTTCTATTGAGTTCATTTACATGTTAAAATAATTAAACGTAAATAGTTTCAGATTTTATAAGCAAAGGAATTTTTTGAAAGAAGTAAAAGTGTTTGATCTCCTGTGCGACCAGTTGTGCCTGGAGGCCCAGTCAGTGTGCCAGACTGGTTGAAGGCTCAGCGTTGTCGCTTTGCTGTTTTCCAAGACAGGAAACTTTGCTCCGCACTGTCTATTCTCACTCAGGTGTACAGATGGTCGCCTGAGACATACTGGAGGGGACGAGCATGCTTTGGTCTAGTGTTCCGTCAAGGGATGAGTAGCAATAGTCTCAGTCGCTTCAAACTACAGAAATCGGGATAAGCTCCATCAGTGTGAACCCTCGGGGCTTCAGAGCGACTTCGCTTTGCCTTGCATATATAGCCACAACCATGATGTATACTAATCTGGAGAATATCGTACTTTAC
>OX421449.1:13373321-13388321 GCA_949126865.1 Montipora capitata | reverse complement strand
AAAGGGTGCAAGACCAGCACTGATATAACACAACTCAAAGTAAATGGAATTGTACAAAAATTGGACGAATGATAGCTTGTTTTAAGGCGTGCCGAAAAGGGTGCGAGAGCAGCACTGATATAACACAACTCAAGGGACCGTTCATTTTTTATGGGGTAGGGGGGCGCTGGTGGGTTTTGGAGGAGTGTAATTTGAAAATTGCATGACCCCCCCCCCCCCCCCCCCTCCGTCATCAGAGTAATTTTTTGGAAGGACCCCCCCCCCCCCCTTCCCCTCCCCTTGAATAAAAAAAATACATACGGCATCAAAAAAGATACTGCATTAAAATTTCGTTTTGTTACATTTCACGTAATTTATCGAAAGAAACCTGAAAGCTAGAAAGCTGCTTTTAACAAATTCTCACTCAAAAGAATGAAAACTAAAACAAAACCGTAGGAAATCAAAGGGCAGAAAACGCAAACGGTTTGAAAACAACGTCCAACGCGTGTATCATATCTACGTTGCAAATCCCCTGGCAAAAGAGCTTCCCAATTGTCTCCTTTATCCTCCCTCCATGACTATCCCAGAAGCGTGCATAAACGTTGAAGATGTAGCAGCATTGCTGTTAAGACGAGATGCAGCATTCATCGCTCACCTACTGCAATCAAGCTACTTCAGCAACGCGGCAGGAAGCAGGCTGGCCAGAAGTAAGAAACAGGATGTATTGCTTCCTGCATCCTGACGATTATAGCTCAAACGTCGGAGGCACAAATAAAGAGGAAGAAGAAACCGACGAAGAAGAGGAAGAAGGGGAAGACAACGAAGAAGAACAGGAGGAAGAAGAAGAGGAACATAGCGACGACAAGATCGAAGAGAACGTCAAAAGTGAGGAAGGAGACACTTCGTGGTAGTTTCATGCCCCTCCCATTAAATTTCTCAGAGAAAAGCCCTGGTAACGAGGTCAGTTCCAATTCAGGACTCAAATTATTGGTCTTAAATTTTGGCAACAACATTTTTATGAATGAAAAGAAAGTTGTTACTATTCAAGGCTGTTATTATGGTACGTTCACTGTCAAAATAAAAAAGCTGTTGAGAGGTTTTCTTGTTACCCTGGAACTGTTTTGGCATATTTGTTACAAATTAAAGAGCACAATTTTTCTTCAATTTGTTAACATCTCTTATCCTATTTTTAATCTAATTTTTTCGTCCGACCCCCCCCCTTCCTTCATTTTTTTTCAGCTGCCCCCCCCCCCTTTCCAGTCATTTTTTTTCTAGTGCCCCCCCCCCCCTCTCTCATAAAAAATGAACGGTCCCCAAAGTAAATGGAATAGTACAAAAATTGGACAAATGATAGCTTGTTTTAAGGTGCGAGACCAGCACTGATATAACACAACTCAAAGTAGATGGAATTATGAAAAAATTGAAAATTGGACAAATGAGAGCTTGTTTTAAAGCGTGCCGAAAAGGATGTAAGAACAGCATTGACGTAACACAAAAAATTATAAAAAAATTGGACAAATGAGCGCGTGTTTTAAGGAGTGCCGAAAAGAGTGCGAGACCAGCACTGATGTAACACAACTCAAAGTAAATGGAACTAGACGCTCCATAAAGCGTACACTGTGGTACGTGTTACACAAAAACAGAAGGCACTGAATTGGGTGGTATTGAACTGCAGCGTTCCAGTTAATTTTTTCAAGTGGGGGGTCATTAAGACCATTTGAGGGTCACCCACAATAACCCACATAACTGTGAATCAAATTCTCATCGAAAGGTTAATGACAATCGATCGTAAAAACACGAAAATTTCTGCAGTCTCTGACTTTTATGAACGAATAGAAAGGTCGTGATGTTTTGTCAAAGGAAGAAATTGATCACGTGCTAGGTAACCATAAAGGTGTACGTGATCACCTTGTGTCAACTGAATGAACTACGGGAAAGAATGTTATTCGTACGTCGTTTTCAGAGTAAAACAACGTACTTTTTAGCTAAGAAGCGTCCGTCTTTGGTTTTTGAATTTTGTTGTAATATGTAAGGTGATTCCCTAGTATTGCACTGCGCATCCTGTTCTGCGCATAACACAGCGTAGGCCACGTTCGCATTCAGGAATGGCTAAGAGGCTTTGTGGTCAAATTTCACTGCTCAGTTCTATTTTCTTTGTCTCACAAGTCTCAACGGATATTTCTAAACAAAACAATGTTTACATTTAACCATAAAGACTTGTAGTCATGTGTGAATATTGATATATCGAACGTGGCCAAAAACATTTCAAAATGGCGACCTTTCACGCGGGAAAGCTCGCTAGACTGAGAAGAATGGCCGTTTTCAGAGCACAGCAGTAAAGGGCAAAACAAGAAACTTTTTAGACTCTCGCAAAACAAAAGTTGAGTGATAGCCTTGATGATGCTAAAGTGTAATTTCAGTCCGACAGTGAAAGTGAAACCGCGCTATCGGGGAGACGTGTTGTCGAGGGGTCGAGCTTGGTTTGCTTTCTGTTTCCTCCTAAACGAAGTTGGTGACCTATCTTTTTTTTTGGCATAATTTTATTCTCTTACTCATCCTCTTTGTGCTGTAAAAAAATTGTAAAAAATTTACGTCAGAAGAAAAAGTTACAGGGAAAAAGTATTCGTAGCCATCACTCGTGGACACAAAATTGACTCCTCGAGATCACGCGCCCGAGGAATATTTGTAGTCAGTGCCTTTTCAAGACGTGTGACTTTGCCATAAAACAAACATTAAATTATTCCTTTTGAACAATAATAAAAAAAAACTGTTTTGTTATTTCAAAAATTACGTCAAAGCTGTGCTTACTGTTCCTGCAAAACATAGCGTGAACCGATGGAACAAACTTGTCCTTGACAGATGAAGTTGCACTGATTAAACGAGTAACTTGAGCAAGTTATATCTCGCAAACGAGCTTGGTGACCTATTTTTTTAATCGCACATTTCGAGTCACCATAATGTAGGGAACAATCGAGAAAAGTTTAAAGAAAATCTTACGACAACTTTTATAACTTTACTTTTTATAACTAAATATTTACATTTCATCTGTCGGGTCAGGAAGCCTTCTTTGTCGGGTTCCTGAGAAACGTATCTATTTTGACTTTAGGGTGAACTATTTACACAATGGCAAGGTTGAGGGGCCATGTAATTGAAAATCTGAACATCTATGAGATACAAAAACAGACTTGCGAATTATCGCAAATCACAATTCTGACAAACAAAAGCAGAAGAAATGGTTCATAAATATGAAGTTTGGGTTACTATCTGAATGTTTTTGTGGTGGAGTAAAGGGATATATTGTCACGCAAATGATGTAATTTCATGACACTCAAAATTCGCAAAAAAGTGTGAGTTTCATGTAAACAATCTTCGCACTAGCAAGTCGTAGCAATAAATTGGAATAACCAGGAAGTTAAAGAAATATTGTTTCCTTCCCGAATAAACTTCATTTTACACTACAATGACAAAATCATTTGTCAGAGAATTCCTGTCTCCTAGGGTATCACATTTCAACCCACGTATGCAAATTTGTTAACTCACCACGTCCTGATTCCCGCGAAATTTTTCCTCTTTCAAATATTAACGAAAATATTATTTCTCGTCAAGCGTTGCTTTTTTTATGTTCAAATAACCGCTAAAAATAAAGATTTTTTAACGATCTATCCTTTGATATTTTTTCATAATTTAATATTCTCTGTCAAAATTTGCACAACAATCAAAACACGAAAATAGAAATGCAGGCAACAAATTTAGTCGCATTTACCTCTTCGTCGAATTCTCATGCTAAACAAAGGAATTTTTAGTTATTTTGAAAATCTCTCTGTATTCGTTAGCAATCACCCTTTCAAATTTCAGAGAAATCGACCACTCTGTGAACATTTTATGAGTTTTTTTTCAATGGGATGTCAAAAGGCCAAGTGGATGTTATGCATAATCGGTTAGTTCGGGCGATCAAGTTGCGCTTGTGACCCGTTATAAATATTTTTTCACAAAATGTTCCCGAATCGTCAGGTATCACCACACAGGACAAGAACATCATTCTAAAAGCTTATTCTACGCACAAATGGAGGTTCTGGAGGTAATTTGCTGAGTGGAGATCACGTCTACGGCAGACGATAAATACAAACTCACTAGGCATGGTATATTTAATTACGTTAACACAACAGAAAGACGCTAACCTCATTTTTGACAAGAAAATGCTTCACTATTGCCATAAAAACTATCCAGTTACGCTCGTATACTACAAAACATGATGAATTCATAAAGGCCACCTTTTCCAGCGAAATATTTTATGAAACAAACAACATATTTGCTATTAGAGGCAATCTTTTCTTCAAAAAATCGGCTTAGCTGTCACATTTCCAATTATTTTTTTACCTGAAGACTTTGCCGAGAACAGAGAGCACAGATCCACTTAAGGTTTCTTTCGCGTTCGATTCCTCTTTTGTCTTTGTTGAACCCATAAGTTACCGGAGGATTTTCCATTTGGTTTCAGTGTCCTACATAACAGCACACTTAATAAAATATTAGAAAGACAGATTTCGGCTCGACGGGCGATAGTTGTTGTCGAAGTCCATTACTCCTCGCTTTTAAAATTCCAGATATTTAGTTTTTCACCGCCTGTCTAATTTATCTAATTGACGTTCCATTCTTGAGCTCCATAAGGGTATATTTGATTAAAGATGCACTAAAACGCCATGCGCGTTACAATGACTTTCGACGCCATTGCAGGTTTAATCATTAAATGTTCTCCTGTGTGCACCAGGGAAATCTACGCATTACTCCAGCCCCCTCAAACCTAACAAAATACCCACAGAAGACTATGCACAAAGACACCACTTAGCAGGGGAGTGACAGGCAAGACTTTTACCGACACGGAAAAAAATATAAAAAAGAAATGTAATAAAGAAAAAAGCCAAGAAATAAAACGCAGATTCCGACTGGGTTTGGCAACGTAGTAATTATACAAAAATTGGATAAATGAGAGGGTATTTTAAGACGTGCCGAAAAGGGTGCTAGAAGAGTGCTGATGTAACGCAACTTAAAGTAAATGGAATGATAAAAAAACGGGACAAATGAGAGCATGCTTTAAAGTGTGCCGAAAAGGGTGCGAGAACAGCGCTCATGTAACGCAACTCAAAGTAAATGGAATCATACAGAGAAATTGGACAAATGAGAGCATTTTTTAAGGCGTGCCGAAAAGGGTGCGAGAACAGCAATGATTTAACACATCTCAAAGTAAATGGAATTATACAAAAATTGGAGAAATGAAAGCGTATTTTTAGGCGTCCCGAAAAGATTGTGAGAACAGCACTGACGTAACACAACTTAAAGTAAATGGAATTATACAAAAATTGGACAAATGAGAGCGTATTTTAATGCGTGCCGAAAAGGGTGCGAGAAAAGCACTGATGGGACACAACTCAAAGTAAATGGAAGTATAGAAAAATTGGGCAAATGAGAGTACATTATTGCATTTTTTTAATAAAACTGACAAAATACAGGAGGCAAAGGTCCAACTCAAAGAAACACTTCAGAGAGTCAATGATATCATCCTTTGAATTCTATTAAGGAAAACACATTGACGATAGTGGTTTCAGAAAACCCCTAACCCGAATCGGGCTCTAATCTTCTACACTCTAACCAAAATCCATAAACCAAGGCCTGTCGGGAGACCTATAATCTCGGGCTGCGATGGCCCAAAAGAAATCATATCATCGTTTGTGGATCCATTATTACAGGCCATTGCTCAAAAGGCAAAATCGTTTCTCAAAGATACCACTGATTTTATCAATTTCATGGCAACAAACAAAGATGTCACATAATACCAATTTGGTTTCTATTGATTTAACCAGCTTGTGCGCAAATATCCCACAAGAGGAGGGCATATATAAGAACATTATGTACAACATACGACGACTTCTATGATGGTAATCCTCCTATCCCCACACGTTTTCTGGAACAAATGCTTAGCATCATTGTCCAAGAAAATTCTTTTGATTCTAGCGGAGAAAACTACCTGCAAGTCCACGGGACAGCCACGGGAACACAAATGGCAGTATATTTTGCCAACATTTTCATGGCAGAAATGCTAAGCCATAGCAAAGTTAAACTAACAGTATGGAAACGTTTCATTAATGACGTTTTCTCACTATGGGACGTAAATAAATAGGAGATCAAACTGTTCATTGCACAAGTTAACAAGTTCCACCCACCTATAAAGTTTACAGCTGAAATTTCAGAGAAGGAGATCACTTTCCTAGACACAACAGTATACAAAGGAGAACGATTCGAAAAAGAATCCATTCTCAATATCAGAACATATCACAAGCCGACTGAAACCTTCCAATGCACGCATTTTACCTCTTGTTGCCCACCCGGTGCCAAGAAGGGTTTTATTAAAGAAGAAGCTAGTAGGTTCCTCCGTACAAACTCCTGATAAACGCCATTTGAGGAGGCAATGTCTCGATTCAGAGCCCGCCTTGCAGAGCGAGGCTACCATGAGCAACTTATCGAGAGAACTCTATCTGAGACCAATTTTTCTGGAAGACAGTCGGCACTTAAACAAAAAGGTAAAACCAGAGAGAAAATTCTAACATTTGTCACAACATACAGCCCAGCAGTGTCAAATCTTCAAGCTATGCCGACTCGCAACTGGAGTTTTATTCGTTGCCATTGCTGGCAAACGTATTCCTTTAATTCGCACTGGATCAAAGTTTCGGCAACAAAAGAAAACCCTGTTAGGGAGAGACGGTAGGTGATAAGCTGAAATGGAATGTGGTAACCTGAGTTCTTTAATATATCAAATCAGTGATTGATTGATTGATTGATTATATCGCAAAAACGAACTCGGTGACCCCCATTTTTGATTTCTGAAATGAAATCAGCATGCCATGCAAAATGAAACTTTCTGGAAAATTCCGTGGAGCGGATTCAGAGCCACCTTAAATAATGGAAAGTTTAAGGTAGCGCTGAATCCTCCTCACAGAACTGTTTTAAACTTTGCGGAGAGTTTCATCTTGGCCTTCTGATCATTTTTGTGCAATAAAAAAATGGTGTCACTGAGTTCGTTTTTTTGATATGAGCAACTAAAGCCAAAATATAGGGTGTTCTTTTTGCAAGGCTTTCCTGTTGCCATGGTAACTTGTACGCCACAAAAAAAAGAAAGACTGCATCTTGTTTAGCGATTGATGTTTCACATGGTTACCACAACTTTGCTGTTACATGATCAAGTGTTGTATTGCCAATCCTTGTAATAACAAGGTCTCTTGAAAGTGTTGAAACTGGTTTGAGCCACCCAAAACTGAACACGAAATGCACATGGAAGGCAAATGTATGTGAAGTAAGGCAGACGAGTTGTGTGCGTTAACTCAGAACTGAGTAATTTTTTAATGTGGCGGATTTTATACAACCCACAGAAGGCCTTGATACGTCTCTTGGCAACGTGAACATGTTGGAGTCAAACCAGGAACCCAAATTACGAAAACTTGTGGAGACGGTGTCAATGTATTTTTCAGGTTTATAGTTGTTGGCGAGAACCAACAATTAGAATTCTCTTTTGGAATCGTAACATAAGATAGCTCTGGCTCATCTTTCTTGTGTTAATCTTGGGCAACAACACAACAAAAGTTAATAAACTCAGCCAAAATAACCTTTCGAAAAATAGAATACTCTGAGTTTTACCCTTGGAAATTAAAACGGAGCTTTCGTCTTCATTTACTTTATATTACAGCTTATAGCTAGTGTTGGAGGAGAACTGAACAAGATGTTCACGAAGCCAACAACGCGAAAACCTGAGTATAATTTTAGTCCTTTGTTAAGATGTATTAGAGATTATATCCTGAAAAATAAGGGCGCGTACCATTAGTCAGAACTAGCCAGTCAGACCATACCATACCATTTGTAAAGAGAATACCTCTATCAATCAGAACTGTCCACATAAATCAGTTTCTTTCTACATAGTATGCATGGCAGTGATGGGGTTTTCGCGAAAACTCTCGAAAGAAGATAGTCTCTTTCATTATCCAAATGCCCTGTCCGGCTGGCGAGTTCTGACTTTTGGTATGCGCCCTAAGGTTTAAATTTCAACAGAACTCAAGTAAATGTCGTATAATTTCCATGGGTTATTGCAGATCACTGCGGTTGCCTCCCAGGATGTTTACTGATTTGCCCCTGTGCATGGATTCTTTTAGCATCGAACGGTACACCACAATATTGGTTCCACGGAAGATACTTATAAGTAAATCAGCAGAAGACAAAGAAGCGCAAAACAACAACAAATTTAAAAACGAATTAACCGAAGTATGTAAACATATTAGATATTAGTTTTGCTAGATAGATCTTTCTCTTTTCTGCAGTTATATAAACAATGTTCTCGCGGAGGAGCCGATTACATTCCTTATTATGGAGCTGGAGGGGTGTGACTACATGTGTGACAGCTACAGGCCTCGCCAGAGGAACTCGAACACCTATAGGTACTCTGTACGATGGATGGCAAGGGCTTCTCAATCCGCAAAAAAACGCGTCCATTAATGACAGGCGTAGGGGCAAGAAACACACACGACGTCGGAGTCCAAAGATTTACACACCGATCACCAGGCTTCATTTCCTTTGGTGACGTCCCTTGGCCTTGCGATGGCGATGCGAACGACATGCTGGCCGTTATGCTGACAGGGGAGGAAACCACGTCCTCCACAAGTTTCTTTCCCGATATTCCCAGAACTTAAATGAAGAACTCGAAAATAATACTGAATAAAAAGTGAAAATAAAGGAAGGTTTGTCGGAATAGTAGCTCAAATTAAAATGTTCCCGACAACTTCTTTCCAGCCGTTTGCAGTTTATAAAGAACTGAGTTGCCATTACTACAAAGAAAGCCTAGGCAATTACCTATTTTAAAAATTATTTTAAGGCTAACTTACAAATCGATGAATTGTGAACATTTTATTTACTTTTAGTATTTTTAAGCTTGCCTTATTTGTACTTTGTAAATACTTTTTACTTATTACCTTTGCCTCCCTTTGTATTCCAAATTATTTGTAAGTAGGTCCACAACAGCCTTTGGCTGCCTCTTTCTTAACCTACTCGAATAAAGTATGTATCACTTGTAAACTACGTTGCGTTGTTTTCCTTGACTCGTAACATTTCTCCCCACTTTTCTGCAAATTTTACAATCTTAAGATCCTTGTACTCTGACTAGTATCCTAATTGCGTTTTGCTTTCTAAACAAGATCGCGTAAGATCTTTTTGATCTGGTAGCTGGTAAATAGTTTAGTTCAAAACCTTTGATAAGTAACTGCATGTAAGAAAGATAATTTTCAACAAATCTCTTATTTCATTGCTCTTAGAAAACATCTCCTTCCTTTAAAAACACAAAGCTATTCAGTGCAATGAACGATTTTTTCGCCGAGCTCGTGTACACAAGGTTCTCGACTGTTTACAAAATTCTGGCTCAGCGTGGTAGTGACAGAGTACTATTAAAAAGGGTTTTACAAATCTCTAAACGAGCGCTCCCGGCCTTTTGTCATACTGCCTCGTGCTTACAGGTAATCATTCAGACGGCTTCTTGACCACAGACTGAATTTGTTGAAACGAGGTTACAAACGCGACTTTGTTACTAAACAAATACAACGCGCCGCAGACATTCCCCGCATACATACCCTACAACCTAAACATAACGACCTATAATCCCGGCATCACTTCCTTCTATCTTCAGCATAATAAAAAACACTACAATCTACTTCTTTCTTCTGACCGCTGCAAAAATGCTTTCCTACATCTACCTGTTGTGGCTTTCCGGCGCTCCCCTAACCTTCGAGACCTGCTGGCAACAGCTAAACTGTCCCCTAATGTAATTACCTCATTCTAATTCCGCTCTTCCTTCCGGTTCTTTTCGCTGTGGCAAAAACTGCGCTACCTGTCCTTACATTTTCCATGGACTAACCAACTACACATTCTTCTCTACTGGCGAAACACGCTCCCGGCAATAATTCCCACATAACTTTCGAAACTAAAAACCTTATCTACATGATTCAATGCAACAACTGCCGTCTACATAGGAGATGATGCCAGATGCCATGTACATAGGAGAAACTAAACGACGTTTAAAAGACCGTTTAATGAACACCGCCGCACTTTAGATAACGCTAACACCAAATCCAAACCTACTACAGTCGCAGAACATTTCCTCTCCTCTCCCCACAACATCTCTAAAGACATGCAATTAATTCCTATGGAAAAAATATTTTCTAACCGAGACTCGATCCGTAAGGCCAGGGAAGCGTTTTCAATTTCAAAAGGCAGGACCATTGATCCCAACAGTCTTAATATCCGCGAACAAACGTATTAGATTTCAGTTTATTATTTAGAGTCATTTCCATTCTTTCCGTTACTCTTAGTATTTCAACTCAAATTCGTTGTAACTGCCATGTTTTATCACATTTTTCCAGTATTACGTCAACTTGAGATGCACGACACTGGCCATCATCAAATAAGTGAAGCACGGCAGGAGGAAAAACTAGTAAGAAAAAGATTTCTAGCCAGACACTAAGGAGTAGCCCTGGTGTGTGCTGTTAACGTAGCCAAGTTTTTATCATGGAAAATTCGCGACAAAGTTATCTTCGTAACAAAAAACTGGCCTTTCGTAATTTCTTGTCAAAGCAAAGGTATGATGTAAATAGGAGAATACTGAGATTGGCTGGCTTTATACTAGAGACGCATTATTCGTCTGGGACGAACTTGGGCAAATATTTTTTCTGGGTCTGTTAAATTCGTCTAGTATAAAGTCGGGCACAAGACATATTATGCGTCTGGACGAAGTATCCAGTTTAGTGCGTCTTCGAAGACGCACTAAAGTGGATACTTCGTCCAGACGAATTATGCGTCTTGTGCCCGTCTTTATACCAGACGAATTTAACAGCCGCAGAAAATATGTTTGCCCAAGTTCGTCGTAGACGAATTATGCGTCTCATATAGTTCGTCCCGTCTTTACACTAGACGGGATAACATGAGAGACGCATAATTCGTCTGGACGGATTATGCGTCTCTAGTATAAAATCGGCCATTGATATATATTTGCAAATTACGCTTCCTCTTACCACTAAAGTCAAACTTTACATGTCTATGCAACACGCGCATTTAAAAACTTCCTCATATTACTGTACAAGAGTCGGTTTATTTTTTAGGGTTTTCCTGCTTCTATGAAAAATCCCTTTTCTCTCCCGTTCTCTTCTTAGGCGCGATATTCGCGGAAATTACATTCTGTCCCCCAATAAACGTAGAATAACCAGTTATGGTCTTAGTTCTTTTTTCTTACGTGTCGTAAGTTGCGGAATGCGCTAGCTGATTTTATCCGTACCACTGAGTTTACTGGTTTCCAAAGAGAATCCAGGGCTGCATTTTGTACAGCGGCTTTTCTTTTTAATTAATCTCTCTTTAATTATGATGTATTTAGTATGTATCTGTATATGCTATGTATCGCTTGTAGTTATTCTGAAATTCGAGATGAAATAAAGGTTATGCATGCTTGTATTTATGTTACCTTTAGTAGGGCGCGTGCATACACTTTGTAATCTGCATCTTCAGTGCTTACCGTATGACAGGTAAAAAACTTTCACTTTTTCCTTGAATATTTAAGCCAGCGAATTCTTATGCTAAATTGACAAGGGCGGCTTGGAGCTGTGAGTAGGCGTGGGATTTGTCACATATGGTTTAGGGGCCGACATATCTCTCCCTCAATGCCGTACCGGGAGGCGAGGTCGGTAGCAGAAAGCAGCAAAGGGCCAACTGCGTCCAAAAGCGATCGCACGGGCCTAAATCCCGGGATGACTCGTTTGATACGACGCTCCAGAATCATGTCTGGAAGTACTGTGTTTTTCTCTCTTGTTCAAACATTCCGTCAGCGCATTCCTAAATGTTCTCCCTCTCCGCAGCCCCTGCCTTGAAAGGATTTTAGTCTTCTGTCTTCCAGCTCAGTCATTCATTGAATTTGGAGTCAGATATGTAACAAGAAAGCTCTTGTATTTAATTTTTTCTAGAATTTGGAATTTGTGAAAAAGAAAAACATCTTTAACCCTTACCATTTTCGGAAATACCAAGCACCTGCCATGTTGTCTCCTCAACGTTCTTGTCTGGACTTAACCATGTTCATTTCCTTACAGTGCTGACATAATGGGCAACACAGTTGAGGGCATTCACTATCCAGTGCAACAAAACCTATACAACTTCGGAGAGCTTGTCACAAGTAAACCCAGAATTTGCTAGAATAGCTGGAACCCTTTCGCTGATGATATTGACAGGAAACAGCTGCAAACAATACTTTTATTTGTTGAATATTCCTTATTTCTTTATTTATGTTCTCCATTTTCTGTAAGATGTACTGGCAATGTCCTTTAGAAAAATGGAGGAGGTCACTCATCGTAAATTGTTGACCCCACTCTATCATTTCCCTTACAATAGTTGAGCACCAACACTAACTTCGAAACCGAGGCAAACAGCAACTCGGAAATGGCCTATTAGTGCTCCAGCGCTAGAACGACTAGACACTTAAATAAAGTTCCTTTCCTTTACTTTCCTTTCTTTCCCACTTTGAATTTTTTATTGTTTTGTCTATTATCCGAGTGCTGATGCCATTTTTATCGAGGCGAGATTTCCATGTCTTGGTGCAAAACCGGACTATACTGAGATTTCAATTACTAACGGTTGATTTCCCTTCCTATGTATTTTCTCACAACTGATGACGCATTTCCACCGGTACGAAAGCAAACGTAAGCGAGAGACAACATAATCTGGCTTTAAGCACGAGGGGGTGGGGTAGAGGTCCGGCGCTGGACTAGAAACCCCCTTGCTCGGTTGCGCTCTACCCCTGAAGATTTGCAGCCATTTACGAGCCTAATGGTGTCGCAGTCAGCTTGTCTTTATCCTTGGGATTTTTGGATTCGCCTCGTGGAACCTGTGTTTCATATTCCATGGGGTTTCCTTAGTTTTTCCATATATTTTTTTAAGAACGAAGATTTCAGTGTAAAGAGTTTTCATCTTTATTATTTCCATTTTTAAGAACGAATAATTTTAGTAGTATAGGGGGGATGGATAGACCAAATTATTCAAAATGGCGGCCAGTGGGAAATTCTACCCAAACCGGTTTTTGGATTAGGGTTTATAATGAGATGCATACCACGTAGGTGTACGAGGGTATATTCAAGATGGCGGCAGGGAGTTTAAATGAACTGCACACGTCATATATTTGGTTTGAATTGTATTATATATTTTTTCTTTTATTTGGAGTGAAGTGTAGTCTGTTCTGGTGGTACGGTTCCGCCCAACCAGCCGGATAGTATCGCGCTTATATAGGGAAAGAATAATGGAGTAGCTAAGAACCAATGAGATGGCACTGACGTCATAGTCAAACAAGTTGAAACAAGTTTAAGGGCTGACAACGAGAAGACACTGACGTCATCGCCAAACGAGTTGAAACAAGTTTAAGGGTTGGTTAGAAAAACCAAAGGGTCTCCTTAATAATGTAGACTAGAAAAATCCCGTCAAACCGGTTTGCTTTTCATCCTTATCGCACAACCAGAAATGAAAAAAAAAATGAACACGAGGCAATATTTCATATCAACACAATTTATTTTATTGAATAAACATAAGAAATTATTACAATCAAGTTTCAAAGCAAACGATGCTCCTGAATTTTACATAGAATCAGTCACTTTATCTATTCTTGCAAATTGTCTCATGAGCTTGGGTCTTTGCATCATATCCATCTTTGCTTTTTCTCTTGGTTCGTAAACTGGAGGCCCCCTTGCAGAATACGTATCCACAGATATTTCGTCAGCCCATTGAAAGTATCTACATGTCTCCTTCCTTCTACATGTAAAGTAGGGTCTGAACGGATTCTTTACTGATCGTGACACCCTTAACGTAGGCGTCTCCATATGCTTGCACAGTAGCCGCTTACCACCCTCAAATACTTTGTACTCAGGGATCACACGGTCACACACGCATTGTTGATAGCCATGGATACTCTCTTCAGGGCAGAAGAAGGGACACTCTTTCCAATTTAAGCAGCGAATATAAGGTATACCAGAGGCGGGCTTGATCACTTCAAGATCTTGAAGACAGAGACCACATTTTGAGTAACTCATCTTGAAAGTCATGTGTGATGAGCACAGTCACAGTCACTTTATAAGATTTTTGAAAACCAGCTTAACACCGGTCAAACTCATTAACACCATTAATTAGTAATCAAGTCTAGCCAGTACCAACAGGTTTTGCAAAACTGGTCACGCTGCAGAAGAAGTTTCTCAATGTGTTTCTGTTCCTCATGTTGTGGCGTGTTATCGACCCAATCTTGTTCGTACGGCGCCATTGCATCCAACACGTCCAATAAATCGTGCCATAACCAATAGACATTTTCGCGATATTTATCCAAATCTGTTTTATTTAAACATGATATCGCTTTTTGATTATCATGTACTAATAATGATTCCTGCTTAAAAATGTCCTTATACACCAGGAAGGCAAAAGTGATCCAGTAGGCTTCTTTTATTCTTTCTTCTTCAAGCTGTCCACAACACGAGCTGATCTTATTTTCATTCATATTGGATGCCATGATCTTCACACAAAACTAACAACGGCAGCAACCCATATCCTTCTGTTATATATTCTCTTTCTTTAGGTGAACAGGTTTTTTTCCAGTTCAGTACGGTTTCCATTGTCTATTGCTTCTCAATCTTGCTACTACAGGTGTTCTTGGTTTCCTTGTTATTCTCCTTTTACGAGTCGGTGTAGACAAAGGAGTTTCCAAAAGAAATGCTGGCACCTCTGGTAAAACCGGTTCATCGACTTTTGCAACAGGAATTTTAGATTGACTCGCAGGTGTTGATTGTAGTGTTTCCGGAACAGGTATCGTTTCTGAGGGAGGCGTTTGTTTTCCCGATGACGCAGATCTGACAACGGTACGGGGAATTTTAGATTTGCTCAATCCAGTTGTAGCTGTAGATTTTGGTGTAGCGGGAAGTTTTCTCG
>OX421449.1:13365821-13368321 GCA_949126865.1 Montipora capitata | reverse complement strand
TGCCAGGGTTCTACGAGATTCGTTAACACTTGAACTAACTTGAGTTTACACGGGCAGAGAGAGATAGATGATGGTATGATTAAGTTGCCCGGGAAGTTAATAGATGTCTGAGGAAGGATAACACACCATTCGTAACCATGCTTATAGGTTGTGGTAAGCGATGTATTCATTTGCACACCAGGTCTGACTGTTTTCTCGCTTGTTAACCATCCAAGTGCTTGAGCTACCGAGACAGTGACCGCTATCCATTCATCATAGGAGTTTAAGGTAACATTCCATTCATTATCCACTTCCACTTTACTTCTAGGTAACGGATCAATCTCGTCCAGACACTGCAATATTCCTTCCATCAATTCCAGAGCCGTACGATACTTCCCCTCTGGTAATGTGTACAATTTGAAATCATCCGAGTTACGGAGCATGATGTGGAAATGTAAGCATTCACGGGAAATGTCAAACCACGATGATGGGTATATGACACTATGAAGTCCAATCTTCTTCTTCTTTCAAGTGAATTTGACGGGGTAATGCTACGCGATAGTGTGATTTTGAATTGGAAGGGAATAAATTGCTGCTTGCATTGCTAGGAAGCGTCACATAAAAGTCGTTGTCTTGAATCATTTTAGAGACACCAATTGACGGACAGGAATCCAACTATCGTATTTCTTCGGCCAACCTTTCCAATGAACCAGAACTTCTGCTTGTGCTCCTTTACCTCTACGGTGAAGAACTTTTTCTACGCGAAACAAATGATCCTTTCGTTCAATTACTTTTTGTAACTCGGTCTCGTAAAAGGTACCTTTAATCAGTTCCCCATCGTGTTCCTTTAATTTGTATACAGGTGGATCCCTTGCTAGTCTCTCTGCCACTGCAAAGGTTTCTTCGCTCCAGTTAGGTAGGTATGATTTCTCAAATGTGCGCTTGTGCTTACTGATTTTAACTTGGTCGCCAACCTTGAATTTACACTTAACCGCAGAAAGGGGTTTACCATATAAGGTGCGCCACACTTGCTGGGCATTCATCACTGTTACTTCCGAGGGCTTTTTTTTAATGGAGCGATGAAATGTTTGGTTGTAGTTGTCATTGACGAGGTCATTTAGTCTGTCCAGGTAATGATACGAACTGCTTGAGGTAAACATTCGCCACATAATTTGTTTCAAGGTGCGGTTGAACCGTTCCACGACTTGAGCTTTGGTTTCATTATAGGTGACAAAATGGTGAACATGATGCTGTTTCAGAAATGTCTGAAAAGTCTTGTTTTTAAATTCCGTTCCCGCATCGGTTTGTAATTTGTCTGGCTTGCGACCTTGTTGAAAGATCTTCGCAAAAGCTTTCACAAGCTCTGATCCTGTCTTTGTTTTTAACGGAACCACCCAGGCATACTTGGATAAAATGTCAATGCAAGTAAGTAGGTATTTGTATCCGCGGTTCCAGCGGCTCAGGCTTTGAAGATCCACCAAATCAGCCTGCCATTGATCATCTAAACCGTTCACATAAACTTTGTTGCGACGAAAACGTCTTCGGGCAGGTTTGTGTAAAGTGTACCTAGGTTGCTGTTGCAGCCAAGTGATAATCTGGGAACGCGTTATACCATACTTCTTTGCTGCTTGATACAACTTTTTTACTCCTCCTAACGCGGACGCACGGTTTTTTGGTTCATAATACAGTTTCTCTAAAAGCCGGTTCTTCTGGCTGTCGCTCCTCCTCTTCCTCACGTTCTTCGTAGGTTTGCTTTTGGTATTCGTCTGTGGCATCTCTTAAATCGATGTGTACTTGACTCCCGCAACATGCAACTAAGCAGCGCGTCTTTTGACATATATCACTTAAAGCCAAAGTAGGGGTAGAACTCGTGCAAAGGCGACTTGCAACGTTACCCATGGTTGTGTTACAAATGAGAAATGTAACTTGATCCATCTGTCTTTTATCCCTTCCCATAACAATAACCACGGATATTTTAAAATGTGTCCAACCATCCACCATGAAGAACGGTAATGTGATTGGTAGGTATTGTATAAGGTTAGGTGAAAGGTGCATTGCTCTCTCAGAGGTGCATTACTTCGAGCCATATAGGCATACAAGCTCAACAGTCTACCCCAATGTATTGTTCCTATCCTACCACGGTAGGTGGTACAAGTGTTTGAGCGCAACCTCTCACCAGAATAAAATGAAGTCTGTTCATATTCACAGTCCAATGCAAAATGAATGGTAGATGGCCTCCAAACCTCCTCTTATAGCCATCCCTATCCTCCACAGATTAAGCATGTCAGAATGCAGCCTCATATATACAATCATGGGCAATCATGCTGGATTTAACGATACCCATAAGGTAATGTTGTGGAGCCGTGAACAACTCTCTTGTCATACACGAGTTTGTATTTTTTCTTTAAGTTAACAGTGTGTATTGTTTTCGTTTTTGCATCTCGTTTGATGAAATGTGGATTCTCGAGGAAGATAGGTTGTTGATTAGGATTGCAGACATGTTCGCACATGGTTGAGAAAT
>OX421449.1:13350821-13360821 GCA_949126865.1 Montipora capitata | reverse complement strand
TTTCTTCATTCAATATACAAAGAAATGGGTCTCTTTTGTTATCCTTAATTGTTCTTTCACTAAATTCGGCTTTCTCTTTGCTCTCTCACTTACAGCTTTGTGAGGAGAATCATCCTGAGAGGGAATACGATGAAAATTGTATAGTCTGTATTTATTTTAATAAAGGGTTAAACCCTATTCAACAACACGACTTTGCCTTTGCAATTCAGTGTATATTTGCATGCCAGAACGTGGATGAAAATGCAGACAGTGATAATCATGAAGAATGTGATCACTGTCAAAGGTTAATTGAAAAACTCTTTGACAATTATCTCTAGCTATGTGGAGAGTTTTTCAAGTAACCTTTGCTTCTTCATGTTTCATTCCTTTCGCTGAATTGAAAAGGCAAAGTTGTGTGGTTGGATATGGTTTATCTAGTTTGTAAATAGCATTTGTTCTTATTGTTTTTAAATGCTTTAATTTTTTAAGTTCTTGCTTGTAAATACAGAGATTCTTATTCTTTGTAAATACTTTAACTTTTCAGTGGTTGCTCGTAAATACAAAGGTTCTGTTTGTTTGTAAATACTTTAATTTTAGTTCGCATTGTTTGTAAATACGAAGATACAAATATAATGGTTTTACTGCTTGAAAGTGAACGTGTCATTGCTGTTCCATCTTGCATGTGAGAAATAGTCACTCTTCCACTCGCTAACAAATAATTGATGAATCTTTACCCGTAGCCAATGTTCATTTTGTAGCGCTGACTTCATAATACAACGAAGTTGACGGGAAAATTTCTTCTCGTTCGTAAAATAAAATGTTGGAACCATTAGCTCTCCAATTGTCACTTCCATTCCATCTTCATCACTTGTTATCTCAACTTTGCGAGAGCCTCCTTTATTCATCTTATCCCAAAGTTCATTAAGTAAGGTTACGATTTTGTTGTCCAATTGCAGTCGTTGCAAACGGTTTGCTAATGCGTCCATCTCCAAAGCAAAAATCTGTTGTTCGATCATTCGGTTCATCTTTGAATTGAAATATTTTTTCCATTACCTTTATACACGTGTCCATTTCTGGGTGTGCGATAAGGATGAAAAGCAAACCAGTTTGACGGGATTTTTCTAGTCTACATTATTAAGGAGACCCTTTGGTTTTTCTAACCAACCCTTAAACTTGTTTCAACTCGTTTGGCGATGACGTCAGTGTCTTCTCGTTGTCAGCCCTTAAACTTGTTTCAACTTGTTTGACTATGACGTCAGTGCCATCTCATTGGTTCTTAGCTACTCCATTATTCTTTCCCTATATAAGCGCGATACTATCCGGCTGGTTGGGCGGAACCGTACCACCAGAACAGACTACACTTCACTCCAAATAAAAGAAAAAATATATAATACAATTCAAACCAAATATATGACGTGTGCAGTTCATTTAAACTCCCTGCCGCCATCTTGAATATACCCTCGTACACCTACGTGGTATGCATCTCATTATAAACCCTAATCCAAAAACCGGTTTGGGTAGAATTTCCCACTGGCCGCCATTTTGAATAATTTGGTCTATCCATCCCCCCTATACTACTAATTTTCATGGTCAAATATTTATTAATCCCTCCTATGTGATTTAGTTTTTCGTACATGTACTATCTGGCTGTTTCTGCAATTAAAGTTGTTAATTTTACACAGAGTTTGTTTCTTTTGTTAACCTTATTGTGGGGTTGAGAGTTTGCTTTGTGAACATCTCCCCCCCATTTTACAAACTAACCCTAACTGTTGTCTATGATTTTTCCTCAACTCACCATCCACACACACATAATTCCCCCAAAAACACCCGCTGACTAGTGAATGTTCTAGTTAGTGGAGAGAAACCCCTTCTTATAAGGCGGATTCTAATAAAAACACCATTAGGGAAGCCACAAAGGTTGCTAGTGAAACTGCTGCTATAACTATTAAATAACAAACCCCTTCTTGTAAGGAGAATTCTAATAAAAACACCATTAGGGAAGCCACAAAGGTTGCTGGTGAAACTGCTGCTATAACTATTAAATAACAAACCTCATCAAATGAGTGAAGCGCGGCAGGAGGAAAAACTAGTAAGAAAAAGATTTCTAGCCAGACAATAAGGAGTAGCCCTGGTGTGTGCTGTTAACGTAGCAAGTTTTTATCATGGAAAATTCGCGACAAAGTTATCTTCGTAACAAAAAACTGGCCTTTCGTAATTTCTTGTCAAAGCAAAGGTATGATGTAAATAGGAGAATACTGAGATTGGCTGGCTTTATACTAGAGACGCATTATTCGTCTGGGACGAACTTGGGCAAATATTTTTTCTGGGTCTGTTAAATTCGTCTAGTATAAAGACGGGCACAAGACATATTATGCGTCTGAACGAAGTATCCAGTTTAGTGCGTCTTCGAAGACGCACTAAAGTGGATACTTCGTCCAGACGAATTATGCGTCTTGTGCCCGTCTTTATACCAGACGAATTTAACAGCCGCAGAAAAAATGTTTGCCCAAGTTCGTCGTAGACGAATTATGCGTCTCATATAGTTCGTCCCGTCTTTACACTAGACGGGATAACATGAGAGACGCATAATTCGTCTGGACGGATTATGCGTCTCTAGTATAAAATCGGCCATTGATATATATTTGCAAATTACCCTTCCTCTTACCACTAAAGTCAAACTTTACATCTCTATGCAACACGCGCATTTAAAAACTTCCTCATATTACTGTACAAGAGTCGGTTTATTTTTGAGGGTTTTCCTGCTTCTATGAAAAATCCCTTTTCTCTCCCGTTCTCTTCTTAGGCGCGATCTTCGCGGAAATTACGTTCTGTCCCCCAATAAACGTAGAACAACCAGTTATGGTCTTAGTTCTTTTTTCTTACGTGTCGTAAGTTGCGGAATGCGCTAGCTGATTTTATCCGTACCACTGAGTTTACTGGTTTCCAAAGAGAATCCAGGGCTGCATTTTGTACAGCGGCTTTTCTTTTTTATTAATCTCTCTTTAATTATGATGTATTTAGTATGTATCTGTATATGCTATGTATCGCTTGTAGTTATTCTGAAATTCGAGATGAAATAAAGGTAATGCATGCTTGTATTTATGTTACCTTTAGTAGGGCGCGTGCGTACACTTTGTAATCTGCGACTTCAGTGCTTACCGTATGACAGGTAAAAAACTTTCACTTTTTCCTTGAATATTTAAGCCAGCGAATTCTTATGCTAAATTGACAAGGGCGGCTTGGAGCTGTGAGTAGGCGTGGGATTTGACACATATGGTTTAGGGGCCGACATATCTCTCCCTCAATGCCGTACCGGGAGGCGAGGTCGGTAGCAGAAAGCAGCAAAGGGCCAACTGCGCCCAAAAGCGATCGCACGGGCCTAAATCCCGGGATGACTCGTTTGATACGACGCTCCAGAACCATGTCTGGAAGTACTGCGTTTTTCTCTCTTGTTCAAACATTCCGTCAGCGCATTCCTAAATGTTCTCCCTCTCCGCAGCCCCTGCCTTGAAAGGATTTTAGTCTTCTGTCTTCCAGTTCAGTCATTCATTGAATTTGGAGTCAGATATGTAACAAGAAAGCTCTTGTATTTAATTTTTTCTAGAATTTGGAATTTGTGAAAAAGAAAAACATCTTTAACCCTTACCATTTTCGGAAATACCAAGCACCTGCCATGTTGTCTCCTCAACGTTCTTGTCTGGACTTAACCATGTTCATTTCCTTACAGTGCTGACATAATATGCAACACAGTTGAGGGCATTCACTATCCAGTGCAACAAAACCTATACAACTTCGGAGAGCTTGTCACAAGTAAACCCAGAATTTGCTAGAATAGCTGGAACCCTTTTGCTGATGATATTGACAGGAAACAGCTGCAAACAATACTTTTATTTGTTGAATATTCCTTATTTCTTTATTTATGTTCTCCATTTTCTGTAAGATGTACTGGCAATGTCCTTTAGAAAAATGGAGGAGGTCACTCATCGTAAATTGTTGACCCCACTCTATCATTTCCCTTACAATAGTTGAGCACCAACACTCACTTCGAAACCGAGGCAAACAGCAACTCGGAAATGGCCTATTAGTGCTCCAGCGCTAGAACGACTAGACACTTAAATAAAGTTCCTTTCCTTTACTTTCCTTTCTTTCCCACTTTGAATTTTTTATTGTTTTGTCTATTATCCGAGTGCTGATGCCATTTTTATCAAGGCGAGATTTCCATGTCTTGGTGCAAAACCGGACTATACTGAGATTTCAATTACTAACGGTTGATTTCACTTCCTATGTATTTTCTCACAACTGATGACGCATTTCCACCGGTACGAAAGCAAACGTAAGCGAGAGACAACATAAACTGGATTTAAGGAAAAGTAATGTAATCGAATGTAATCTGCCACGAATTCTCGAATTTGCCACCTTTTGGCAGAATGCACTGCGCCACGAACAACCTAAGATGATAAACTGGTGTATCTAATAGATAATAGTGCTGTGCCGTGACATTTCGTTGATGGTGACAGCATTTACCATTGATAGCCACAGCATCGAAGTAAATGGGCCTTATTTTAGTTTGTTGAGGGAATGACGTATAGTCGAATTCCCGAAATTTAACCCGGACCGTCCCCTCTCCAGACCGTGATGAAGTGGAGGAAATGTAAACTGAAATAAAATACAAAACTCAAGCGGTTAAGCCACTGATCTGAAATTCGAAGGGGTATTCTAGAATCAAGCCGAGAACATCATTGTAAAAGCTTATTCTATGCATAAAGTAGGTTCTGGAGAGAGTGTTGAGAGTGGAAAACAAGTTAACGGCCGAAGATAAAAACAAGCCACGAGGAATACGAATACATGATGTTTACGCAAGAGAGTCAGAAGCTCACCTTTATTTCACGTGAATGTTTACGATTGCCCTGTTTTGCCATAAAAACCATCCAGATGCCTTTGCTAGGCTCTAAAGAAGCTTTATGTGTATTTTTTTCCGTGATTTCGACTAAAATTTTCTCACGGTTTTTTCTTCCTCCACTGTAGACGCCATTTTTGTCTCGCAGGAGGCGATCTTTGGCATATCACAGAATGACGTCGAAATCATCGGGAAAGACACAAAGTTGAGACATCGAGATTTTTCCTGGCTTACAGCACACAGGGAGACGGTCAAGATTAGTGTTACTGCTCGCCTGGTGGCTCGCAGCAATAAGATTTAAGGTTCAAATGGTTTTAGTCCAGTTTGGGCCTTAAATAACAATGTTTTTTGCCCGGTGTTGACACTCGTGAAAAACGAACGCGTGTAAAATCAGCACAATGATCGATGATATTTTATTCTGGACAGTTTTCACAATGTCATGCACAGGGCCCGTGTCCTCTTCATGTAGGTAACCCTGACTAGTAACAATACGTGATGTAAGTTGCGTAGTTATGACCAGCACCAAAGTTCTTGATCTCTTGATAAAACAAGATATATATACTTCAAGTGCTACGATTCATTCAGTATTCTCTGTCATAATTTACTTACCTTTTAGTTTGATAGAATAGAACAGATAATTACGATAGATCTGGCACTTTAACCATGTTAACCTCAGTGATTTTCTTCGAATTGCCCCAATTTTGGGGCAAAAATATTTAAGAAATCGCTTCTTAAAAATTATTGAATTTCGTTTTCATCGGTCAATTCTCACAAGACTGAAATTCAGCACGCTGATTCAAATATCATTTTGTGTTCAAGTAAGAAAGACTTAGACTGAAATTCATTTTTCTATATTTGTTCTGAAAAACGTCCAAAAACCGATTAACGATTTATCGACGTGCTATCCGACTTTGGTCTGTCTCGCAAAAGTGAAGACATTCATAATTGTTAAATTAAGGACGGTGCCTATTATTGTTATTGCGCATACGTTCTGCGCATCTCCAGATAATCGGATTTCCTATCGCCGATGCTCACTAATGCAGGGATATTCTTGCGCGGTTTAAAACTATGTAGATAAAGTAGATCTTCGTAGGTACTCTTGGTATCCAAAAAGAAAATTGGGGGTAACCATGCATTCTATAGAGATAATTGAGCTTCAATTTGAGAAAGAACGTCATACATTGCTTTGTATTTTAAAGCTTTTTACAAATATTGTTCATGAATTATCTTTGGAAAATGCGTGGTTACCCCCAATTTTCTTTTTGGATTTCAATAACACTTGTTAAGATCTACCTTTCCTGCATAATCACAAATCGGGGCAAAAATACCTTAGAATTAGTAGGCACCGTCCTTAACTCATGACACTTATGACCTCCACCAAAAGTATCTCGCGTAAGTGGAATGGTTTATTTTAATTGTTAGTGTGGTTTGTTTCAATTGGTTCCTTATTCTGACCTGAAATACTTAGTGACAAATGTTTTTGTTTTTGCAACGATTAAGTCAAAGAATGGATACTGAAAAATGATCTATAAACTCATAGCAGTTTTTGATCTTGTTGTCAAAACTATCTTGTATCCATTTGCTCAAGTGTTATGCCATTATTTTTGATATGGTAGTTTTCTGTCATTTTAATACGGATTACCGCTAATACTCCGATAAACGTTGTGGTTAGAATATATTTTACTCCCTCTGTAGGAAGGCTCAGAACAGATTAAAACTGACTTTTCGTGATAGGAAGATTAAACGATTTGGTTTCAAACTATGCGCAGGTGAAATGAAGCTGATTTCAAGACTGTCGGAGTCACTTGATGGAAAAGCAAATGAGCTCAGACTTTGACGAAACCGAAAACGTTTCTTTTTTTCCCACCGAGAGGGGTAAGTTGCTTCAAAGTCATAGTATAAAACTAACTTTAACTTGATTTAATTTATCTCACTTTCATAACGGCAGATAAAAAATTTCATAGTGTTTAAACGAACTCAGCCACAGAATATTTCTTTTAGTACTGTGGGGAATCTTTTTCAGCAAATTCTTTCGATGCTTTCAACACGACAAGACAAAGGAACATTCAGACTGAATCAATCGAATTTTCTCTATCTGAATACTCCATAATTTAAGCAAAGGTAATTGATACTCACTAGGGAAATGTTACCAGTAAAAAAAGTTCTTGGTCGATGTAGTTCACCAAAATTTCAAACACATTCAGTTGAGCTGCGAATATGTTGGTTAAACAAAAGAATAGCAAGAAAGAAAATTAAATATGCCAAACAAAATTGGGAAAGACATCTTCTTAAGGATAAAGTAAGATGCAGAATGAAAGTTGAGAGGCGTAATGAAAACTTGAGGGTCGAGCCCTGAAACAGGTGAACAGTGTAATGATTTGCGTTTTGTCAAGGTAATCATTTCTTACTCGGTTTTTTAAATTAAAAACAAAAATCGCTTGGCAAGTGATAACAGCATTAATAATGAAGAAAAGAGAGCAAAGGATTACAAAATAAACCTACGTATATTTGGCGTCCTCAAAACCTAATAGTCCACCTAATTCGGAGCCTCTCTTTATGATCCCGGTTGACAGTGCTGGCTCGGTTAGAGGGATGAATTGGCTGCTATTCATATGAGAAATGCAGCCTGGTTAACAGGCACTAAATGTTCTTTGGAACTCTTTCAAAAGAAGGAATAGGGACCATACCAGTCTAAACATCTACGTAATAGTGCAATATATATGACACTTCCTAAAATTGTAAACAAGTTTCTGAAAAGCAGCTTTAGGTATAGCAGCGGGATACCTTCGAACCAACTACAAACGGGGCAAAATCAATAGAGTCGTACATTAAAATTGAATAACCGGGTCAAACCGTGCTCTATATGCTAGGATTAGTAACACTCCAAATGCTTTAGTTTTTATATAAGTTTTAATTTCAGTGTTTTAGACTGGTCATGTATTGTTAGGTTTTTTGAAACGTACAAACACGTCCTCCATGGAAACCAGAATTAACTATGAGAGGCTGATGTGAAGTGCTATTTTCTACCCATGTAAACCATGTGAGCGTTATCCCTACTAATGGAAATGGATGGGCCCACTCAAGGACAGAGAAAAACTCTGACCAGGGTGGGAAATGAACCCACGACTTTCGGGTTAGATCACCGCTGCTCTACCGACTGAGCTACAAGGTCAGACGGGAGCAGGCCGTGGGAACTGAAGATGTTAAAGTCACGGCAATGAACATGTACAAGTACAAGGAAAGATTACGTTTATACAAACGTTGGCCATGTAGCACTTATATTTCAACAGAATTAACTATGAGAGGGTAATGTGAAGTGCCATTTTCTACCCATGTAAACCATGCGAGCGTTTGGGTTTCAGCAGGAGGTAGTTTTCAAAGCAACTATCATGGATTCGTTGTAGATCTGCGTTGATATTATTCTCGGCGGCGTGAGACTCATCAACTGTAAACCGGCGAAAGGATCAATTTCGTCTGGTCTACGTAGCACGCAGTTGAGCACATCTCACTGAATGCTGGTAGGTCGTTAACGCGTAAATACTAAATAACAGAGATACAAGAACGCTGCCCTGCGGCACTCCACACATTACAGGCAGAGCATCGGACAGCGCAGCATTAATGCGAACCACTTGAGACCTTTTGGGACAAATAGCTGTTAAACCAGGAGATTGCCGATGGGGCCAGTCCAATGGCTTCGCAGTAAAATGCCGTGATTGATGCTGTCGAAAGGTCTACTCAGGTCCAGATAAACAACAGCTGTTAGCTTTCTCTTGTCGATCGCCTCAAGTATAGTGTCCGTAGAGGCAACGAGAGAGGTTTCAGTGGAGTTCCACTTTTTGTTTCCGTTCTCGTTCACTGCCAACCTTTAATTTGCTGTCAGCTGGTTTAAGGCCGCCTTTTCGCACACCTTAGAAAGAATAGGCAATAAAGACATTGGCCTATTGTTGGCTGCTTAATCAAAAAAATCCCCTTCTTTCAGAATTGGTGACACGTCAGCAATCTTCCAGTCTCCAGGGAAGGTGCCCAGTGGTAAACGAAGCGTTAATAATGGAGGTAATAGAGGGAATGATAACAGGTGCATTCACATTTTGATGTGTTTCATTGAAACACGCCAGCTTGAAACACGACGGAAGTACGAACGGACGTTCGGACGATCGATGACGTCATGGGTAAAAAAACCAAAATTTCTCGCATCGATGGGTTACCATATTTTCTTAACTAATGTGCTCAGCGCGCGGTGAGGTCTGCTATGAATCCACGAAGAAACCATATTTTATGCAGATTCTATTTATGAGCGTATTTCCTCCGGCTATGAGCCAGTATACAGAGCTCGAGGAACTTGAGACCTTTCTTGCCTCTCAAGAGCTTTCTGCTTTTGAGACCGTAGGCATATCCCTATTCTTAAGAGATGAATTCGATCAAGAATCCATCATCCAAGAGTAATAAGAATGACACAAATTGGAAAATTTACCCCATTCAGACCCTTTGGGAATACAACATTTTGTTCCAGGTATTTCCCTATCATTAAAATGTGAATGCTACAAAGAATCTTACCCTACGAGCAGAGACCCTTCGATCTTCCTATAAAAATTGATGAGGAAGAGAAATACACGACAACCAAGGAATCATTTCCTTGGAAACTCAAGATAGTTCATACCTTTAAAATGTCATTCCAGTTTCTACTGATAAATTTATAGGTTTGAGGCGGACTAGATACAAAGGAAATACTCATGGGAATTTAGACAGTTAAAGAATTTTAACCCCGCGAGATTTGAGTTGGGTTAGCCGATTTGGTCTAGTGCTTATTTTCCCGCTGGGTTTAAAAATAGACACTTTTCTGACAGCTGATGGGGACAAATATGATGCCAGATTCTTACTCTTGGGGGTAATGGACTCTTGATTGACATCGACAATAAGCTCTTTCTCACGCAAAATTGCGAATGGACCTCCTTAGCCTGTACGTTTTGTTTTTCCATTTCAGACCACGTGATGTTACTCTAGGGAACAGTTTCTTTCAAAAGTCTTCTTATGCACATGCATATTTAAAAATAGACACTTTTCTGACACTGATGGGGACAAATATGATGCCAGATTCTTACGCTTGGGTAATGGACTCTTGATTCG
>OX421449.1:13343321-13345821 GCA_949126865.1 Montipora capitata | reverse complement strand
AAACTTTTTCCCCTAAAAATGCCAATATGGTTCTGAATTTTCTCAAATCGCAACGCCACATTTTAGTTTGGAAGGCGTTTGTCATGAAATGAGTCTTAATCGAGTAGTTTTAACCCATTCACCCCTAAACCGGTCTTACCCGGCCATACTTAGTATTTTACTGTCTAACACCAGACGATTTTACTTGTCAATGGGGAACCCCCAGGATGTCCCATTAACCTTGATAGTCAGGAAAACGAGAGCAAATGCAAGTGAAAAGCGAGTGGGGGCTTGGTTTGAGGCGAGTCCTTAAAGTACTCTGGATTCACAACAGGGGGTGCACAGAGACCTCATAAATATTCTAGGTATTTAACACTTTTTGGACAGGGCAGAGAATTTTTAAGACAATGATCAAAGCTTGATAATTTATATCCTTCACATTTTGAAGCAAATCAACTTCTGTTAACTTTTTCTTGGCCTGACACCTTTAAATAGGTGACAGTGTCTGTAAATCCCTCCATAGATAACTTAAGTCAAAATGCCATCTACAGACGATTTTGTCATAAAATTTTATTTTTTTGTGTGCGTTAATAAAAATAAAATTTCAAAATATCAAAAAATAGTTTTAAGTTAAAAGGTAAAGGCCCTTAACAATATATTACGTTTTAAATATTACCTTTAATCTAGTTCGTCAAAATGCCTTCAGCGATCTCTCTGCACAAATTATTTAAAAAGTGTTTCCCAGGTGCTTAAACAAATTTGGTCTCAAGTGATTTTGGCCAATACCAGTAATCACTGATGGGTTGACTTCGTTGCTTGAGCCTCGGGCTGCCATGCAGGAGGTCCCAAGTTCAACCTGCCTGGACCACTCAGGGTATTAAAAATACTTTAAAAATACTGCTTTTATCATGATTACATCATTCTGCAAAATGATTAGACTTCAAGATCTGATCTTATAGGGACTATTTAACAATTACATATGTAGACCCATAGCCCTTGTGGGCTACGGGTCAATAGCCCATGAGGCGAAGCCGAATGGGCTATTGGCCCGTGGCCCCTTGAGGGCGAAGGGTCTAATTGTTTTAGTATCACTCAACTAGTTGGACAGAAAAGGCAATAATAAAGTTAGCAAATGCAAGTTGAAAAAATATTTATTTGGGAATAGAACAAAAGATAGTGTTATGCTTTTCGCTACTCGAGTCCTCTAGTAGCGCAGCCAATCAAAATGCACGATTTGCATTAGTCCACTAGTTGGGCGATAAAAACTGTTAGTAGGCCCCATCTCACAAGCACTGTTCATAAACTTGAACAAGGTAATTATGTACATGTGCCTCTCATGCTACATACATGTACATACCATGAATCAGGCCAATTCAGCAACCCATATTCTAGAAGAAGTATTATTCTCAAGATCTTTAGTTCCAAAGTTTTCTTGGGCATTTCTGCATGCAGAGCTCAGTTACAATTTGCACAATTACACTTACTAGTAAGATTCCATTTGCATTTCATTTCTTTAAATATCCAGAACATTTTCAAGAGCACCACCTCTGTTTTGTGATGACTATTGATTATCACCTTGGATTTATCAGTCATGCTGGGATGACTGATTCTAAATTATAAAGCTTAGTTCAATAATAAATTAAACTACTTTTAATCTTGAGCAAAATCTCTGTTATCATTCTACCCAACTTGATTGCCTCTGCTATATTTGTGTGGAGAACTTGTAAACAGTAATTAATGAATAAAGTTGTTGTTGAAGATGAATGAAAAGCAGGGGAGAACCAACTACCTTAATTTTATAATGACTTTTTCATATTTTACAGAAAATGACCATAAATAATATGTGACCTATAAATCCTGAAACATTTGGGATCAGTTATTTCAACAAAGTTTAATAGCCAAGTTCTATTGTTCACGGCCAATCAAAGTACTCAACTTGAAGGGACGTTCATTGGGTATTAACTTCATGCTCGCTCACATATATAGCATAAACCATGGTTTATAACTATTGCACAGTTCTGAAGACAAATTGTTTTTTCCATTACGATGATACAGGCTAGCATGACGTTCTTGTCACTCACTGTCAAAAACAGTGTCAAAGAAGCAAGAGCTGAATAAAAAGAAGCATTTATCAGGCTTTGGGCTGGATTTTGTCTATAAAATTCCAAGAGTATTCAAGTAGTTTTCCAGAACCTGAAATTGAGTTTTCAAGGGGTGTTTGTAAGAAGATTTCTATGCCATACATCGTGTTTCAGTGTTTTCTTCGCTGAAAAAGCCTACCTTGATATTCTTTCCCACATAATTTCTGCAAGTTAAGTGCACACACTGGCATTTACCGGTAATCTTTCTCCAATAGTCAAATTTGGGCTCCATTTTGAAATGATTCTAGCTTTATAGCATGATGCAATCTCAACCCTGCGTAAGTTAACCATTGTTTAACTAAAAGTAGCCTCTTTGAAATAATCATTATTTCTAACTTTTTTTTTATCACAATGATGTGGGTCACAGCTGAAAAGGTACT
>OX421449.1:13335821-13338321 GCA_949126865.1 Montipora capitata | reverse complement strand
CCTGATGGGCCTTCTGGCTCACAAGCAGAGACTTAAAATACAGTTGTTCAAAACACAGGAAAATGCTCAGCTGCAGCAAATTGATTATTGTTAACTTCACACTACTAAAACCCACACAAGTATGCTGTTATGATTAATTGATTACCGGTAATTCTTTTTCTACTATTGACTAGGTTGTCCACTGTTTTCCTTGGGCAACCAGGCTTTTTATTTTACCAAAAACCGGTTGCCCCGTAAACTTTCTGGTCATCTCAGATGACCGGACCATCGCTAATTTTGAGCACTGTTTACATAAGAAAAGCAAAAAGTTTTGCATCAAAGCAAGGTCAACTCAAGCCTCACTTTTATTCAAAGGCCTGGTAACTACGGTGGCTCATGTACGTGTATGCAATGCACAGATAACAATTTCAGTGCATAAAATTTGATCTTAATACATTAATTAATCTTTTTCAGTTTACAATTTCATTTTCTAATACATGGGCATGTTTTTTAGTGCACCAATATATTTTCCAGTGCACAAATTTATTTTTCAGTGCACAAATTTATTTTTCAGTGCACAAATTTATTCCTGGCACCTAAGGGACCGTTCATTTTTTATGGGGTAGGGGAGGCTGGTGGAATTTGGAGGAGTGTAATTTGAAAATTGTATGACCCCCCCCCCCCCAATTTCCGCTTTTTTTCTCCTGCCCCCCCCCCCCCCTCATCAGAGTAATTTTTTGGAAGCCCCCCCCCCTTGAATAAAAAATACATATGGTGTTAAAAGTTACTGCAGCATTAAAATTTCGTTTTGTTACATTTCACATAATTTATTGAAAGAAACCTGAAAGCTAGAAAGCTGCTTTTAAGAATTCACTCAAAAGAATGAAAAGTCAATTTCTGCTCTTCTTGTTACAGCTCGTCCTGAGCGTGTTGTAGCTGGCCGCTCGTCTGCGTATCCCTCATCTGAGGCGATAAAAGCAAGAACGACATCATTTGAGTCGTCTTCAGAGTCAGGGGCATCACTCTTGTAGTCATCATCAGTTTCCTCTCCCTCACTGCTTTCATCACTGCTGTTTAGTTGACCTGATTCATTCCTGCCTCCCACTTCGGCTTGTCCAGTTCTGAGAGTATTCATTCGCAAGAAGTGTACCATAATTGTCTTCACTTTGTCATTCTTGTTGCTCTTCTGATGCTGTTTTAATACTAGCCCATGATGTTTCAAGTATTTGTTCAATTCTGGCACACGGAGCCTTTTTAGCTTGGTGGCATCTTCACACAAATTAGCCCAATGATAATCTTCATAGGACTTTTCTCTTGCCTCCCTACTTTCCCTTGCCCTTTCCTCCCGTCTCTTCTTTTTTTTGAACTCGATGACCTCAAGATGCTGGAGATAGTCAACCACAAACTTTGGTTGCACAATGAATTTGTCTCCAAATCTAGCTACGCTCTCTGGGTCAGACAAAACTACGCTACCACTGGCATGTGCCTCTTTCAACTGGACTCTTGGTTGCTGAAAGGGCTGTTAAAAATTCTCAGTGATCATGACTCCATGCTCTTCCAGGCGAATGGCATTACCCTGAAGCATGACAAGAAATTCCACCATGACTTCAATGTGGAGCACATCGCTAGGATTGAAGCAAAGCTGCTAAATGTTTCAGGGGAATTAGAAAACCTCGAAAAAAAGAAGGAGACCTTCGACCAGATCTTCAAGGGCCTCACAGGAAACTATGCGTCAAAAAAACAGAAAATTAAAAGAAAACCGTAGGAAATCAAAAAGCAGAAAACGCAAACGGTTTGAAAACAACGTCCGACGCGTGTATCATATCTGCGTTGCAAATCCCCTTGCAAAAGACTTCTTTATCCTCCCTCCCTGACAATCCCGGAAGCATGCATAAACGTTGAAGATGTAGCAGCAGTGTTGCTAACACGGGATGCAGCATTCATCGCTCACCTACTGCAATCAAACTACTTCAGCAACGCAGCAGGAAGCAGGCTGATTACCAACCTTAAGCCAGAAGTAAGAAACAGGATGTATTGTTTCCTGCATCCTGAAGATTATAGCTCAAACGTCGGAGACACGAACAAAGATGAAGAAGAAAACGACGAAGAAGAGGAAGATAGCGACGACGAGATCAAAGAGAACGTCGAAAATGATGAATTGGACACCTTGTAGTAGTTTCATGCCCCTCCCATTAAATTTCTCAGAAAAAGCCTTGGTAACGAGGTCAGTTCCAATTACAGGACTCAAATTATTGGTCTTTGTTTAATATGCACTTGACAACAACATTTTTATGAATGAAAAGAAAGTTGTTACTATAATTCAAGACTGTTATTATGGTACGTTCACTGTTATTATAAAATATATAAAAAGCTGTTGAGAAGTTTTCTTGAATACCCTGGAAATGTTTTAGTATATTTGTTATAAATAAAAGAGGTCAATTTTTTCCTCAATTTGTAAAATCTCTTATCCTATTTTTAATCTAATTTTTTCGTCCAACCCCCCCTTTTCCTTCATATTTTT
>OX421449.1:13325821-13328321 GCA_949126865.1 Montipora capitata | reverse complement strand
AATTGTACTAATTTTAAAATAGTTTTACTTTATTAAAGTGGAATAAGACTATAGTTACTTACTTATTTCCTTCTTCTATGGTTTAATGATAATTATTTTGACAAATATAATTTTTATTTAATAATTTAGCTCATTGCTGAAATTTTTAATCCCATTTCTCAGCCTGCCACTCTGTGCTTAAAATCATCTCAACAATAATACAAGCACAGAGTCAGCCAAACCATAGAATAAGATGTTAATTTATTTATCTGATGCCTTATGACTAGGGCCTGAAATAATTAATAACCAAAATATGAAAAATATAGTCAAGGCTATTATCCATGCAGCTCCTTATCCTAGCTACCTCCAATGGCTGGGCCAAGCATAAGCCCAGAATTCCATGCTGTTAGTAACACTGACATACCTATGGCCTTAACATATTTAAGCAAACCATTAGAGATCGCTTATGGGCATTTTCCATGCATTCACCCTACATTTTTGGGTTTAAATTTATCCCACAAGAATGCTTGGAACTACCAAGGTGGTCCATTTTGACCAGTCGATCAGACTAGTCCAACTGAATTTTGAACTTTCCATTTGACCACATTGCCTTTTTCATTGTCTCAAGCTTAAGGGGTATTGTCACGCAGTTTTTAAATTAGTCAAACTAAAAGATGTCTTCGCACCAATGAAGACAAAAAATAAAGGTGTAGTTTGGTTGCCAATAACCAATGAAGTTATTCAGTGTTGTTTGCAGCTAAGAATGGAGAGGATGGAAATGAACTGAAACTTGAAATCAGGAAATTGTTATTCATGTGAGCTGGTAAAGAACTAATTTGGATTCTCACCCAGTTTTGACGTAAGAATAGCATGAGAGTGAGGACAATGTGCGAGCCAGTGAGTCATGCGAGTCAACAATCAAGTCACACAGTGATGCTGTAGTTTGGTTGGCAATTTTAACAAATTTGAAAGTAATAATCAAATTTTAATTAAATAATGGAACATTTTCTCAGGGCAAACAATTAAGACATGCTTGAGTGATCTTTCATTTCTCGCTAAAGTGGGAACAATATCATTATTGCATAAATACCTGATTTGTATTATCACACGCTTCTGAGATAATTGCTTTACAAATTATTACTAAGGCTGGAAAAAGGCAAAAGTAAAAAAACGTGATTAGTCTCAAACCTACTTAAAATATTGATGAACTTCTTTCATGGGCTTAACAGAAATCCAGATCCTTTAAAGTTCTTTTCAGTTTCTAGATTAGGTTTTTTTTTACAGCTCCAATAATCTGCGATCAGGCCCAATTGAGCATCAGTCTCATGTCCTCTTATGTCGGCGCTCGCTACAATTGGCATTCCCTTACATAATGAAAATGTAGCCTGCTCCAAAGGTCTCTAAGGATCCTTTGCAGATCTTGCTGCTGGGATTTTCTATAGCACTGCATCAGTCGAGAATGCCATTCCACTTATGATCATAACGTATAGGGCTCTTTGTTTGCACTTTTTGCCTCATTAGCATATTAGTCTCGATTGTTTTCTAATCTATCAGCCAAAAAATCAGTACAGGATATATTGAAAGTGCATTTCATAATGGACTATCAATGAAACTTTGAGCACAATTTACCACCGCAGATGATCTTTGAGTAATTAAGTTTTGAAATTCGAAATTTTACAAAGAATTTGTGGGCTCATTAGCATTTTTGCCATGTCCAAGAGTTCATTTTTTAAAATGTTAATGAGACAAAAATTAATGTAAACAACGACATCAGCAAAGATTTGCCTATAGAGTCACATAGGAGGGCCAGTGGAAGATCTCACATAAGATCACAATGACTTTAGAAGTTTCAATGTGTTTTCCCTTCAATGACTTTAAGAATCTTATTTGTTCAGAGTTAACCCCAGGTAGGCCGTGTACACTGTAAGCCAAGTTGTCAACAGAACAAGTTTCTGTTAAAATCATCTTGAAAAATTATCATTGATTACAATTTAAATTAATCTAAATAACCCTACCATTACTTAACCCACAGAAAAGTCTTGTAAAGATGGCTGCATACAAAGAAAGTGATAGTCCAAAACCAAGTGTGCCAAGTAAAAGGAATGATAGACTAATTACTAGCATAACTGGTCGCCGACCAATTTTGTCCGACAGCCATCCCCAGAAATAGCTAAAAACAATTAAAACAACAAATAGTTCTTTTAATTTAAATTTTAATTATAATAGCAGCATGGAAATATGTATCGTTAGGAAATATGAACGCGTATGTTTTGTTTTGTTATGAACGCGTATATGTTTTGCAAGTTCTCAAAATACGGCTCAAGCAATTTTAAAACTTTCAAAACATCACGAGTGACCATAAAGCAAAATGCACAAGCATGTTCATACCATTTTCTATTTTTTATATACATGTAGTACTCAACAAAATCCCTCCATCGCTTTGTTTCCATAGCAACTTCTGTATTGCACTCTTCAACCTACATGTATATGCATTCGTCATCGACCAATCAGAATTGCGATA
>OX421449.1:13313321-13318321 GCA_949126865.1 Montipora capitata | reverse complement strand
ATTGCTTTGAATTCCAACTGGTCTGTTTTGCATTGTTTGCATCTGCTGTGATTATAGTGTTCCTCTGTTCATACACTGGAACAACTAAGAAGCCGATTACATGAGCTGGGCTGGCCCAGTTAGGCTGGCTGGCTCGTTAAGCGGAGGTCCCGGCACGTCTGAGAAAAACACCAAAAATCAGGTTTGCGATTACATGGAAAAATCTCAGCCCTGTTAGCCGAGATACTGGCATTACGATGCCGGAATCCCGGCTAACCAGGCTGAGATTTTTCTATGTAATCTCCTTCACCGGGACAGGCTGGTTAGCCGGGACAGCGATTTCTAACCACATTACTCCACTTTAGAGCAAAATAGCCCCAGGAATAGTCGTTTTTTTATGTTTAAATAAAAGATGTATAAGATCGGAGGTTGTAAAGTCCAGGTTGCAGGTTAGGGTTAAAACCTTTACAAAAATGCTAACCTTAGGCTAACATTGTTTTTTAGGCCTAATGTTAGCATTAGTAAAGTTTTGGGTTGTTTCAGCTTTGGTGAAACAGTGACCTGCAACTCTAACCTGAAACCTGCAGTTTACACCTTCCAGTATAAGATAGCAAGTAAACCTAAGGCTTCTTTAAATTGTAGAATGGTGAATTTTAATAACAATTTAGCGAGACAAACGTCTCTCCACTTCTTCTTGTTGTTATTATCATTTTTCAAACAACATATTCTAAATTTAACCCAAGCCGGGCTGGCTCACCTCATAATTATAATACCGGGCTGAAACTCATCCCGGCAAGCTGACCAGAGGCTAGCCCTTCTCATGTAATCGGCCCCTAACACCTTGTTCAACTTTGGCGCAAGGACTTTCACAACGAAGAAGAGCCATTTAAACGCTAATTTACCTATTTCGTACAAATACGGAGTCACTTTTGATTCGCACACAATAACTGAACATATGCAGCATGGCAGCATGGCATCTTGGAAGGCGCAAAGGAACAACGTTAAGTCTTACTATAAAATGGCGCCTACCATCGAGAGAAATACATTTGCAAGTATCTTCCAAATCACTGGAGCAGTTCCTGGTGGATAATTATATTCTTCTCACTTTTGATGTTAAGAAATTCATGGCAAACTCTTTTTTTTAGCATGAACACCTCGGCAAAGTGAAGAAATTGCCGTTTTATTGTCACAACAATTTCGGTTACATCACCTCTCGTTCTCAGGGCCTACCGGAAATCATGACTCGCCAAAAAAGAACCGGAAGAGGGATTGATATTCCCACGGCGTGGAGGCTGTCGGTGCACGTTGTGGATCAACTAGCTTGATCTGGTCGGCGTAATTACCAGTTGAGAAAGTAAATATTTTTGAGCAAGAGCCAATACAACGTAGATTTGATTTAGCAATGTACTATATTTCGGCTGGCCATTAACCAGCCCTCCCCAGGTCCAATAACAGTTTACATTGGATTGCTTCTATTTACATATATGTAGAAACGGATGTTGATGTAATACTGGAAAATATGCTAAAAGAGTAACGGAAAAATAAGAGAAGAGACTGTAAACGATAAGCTGTAATCTAATATGTTTCTTAACATACCTTTCCGATAACGACCTATGATCCATCACTTCCTTCCATCTTCAAAGTAATAAAAAAGCTCTACAATCTACTTTTTTTATCTGATCGCTGCAGAAACGCTTTCCTTCATCTACCTGTTGTGGCTTTCAGACTCTGCCCTTACCTTCGAGACCTTCTGTTAACAGCTAAATTGTCCCCTAATGTAACGCATTCTAATTCTGCACGTCCTTCCGGTTCTTTTCGTTGTGGCAAAAACTGCGCTACCTGTCCTTACATTTTCCATGGACTAACAAACTACACATTCTTCTCTACCGGCAAAACACGCTCCATTAATTCCAACATAACTTGCGAAACTAAAGACCTTATCTACAGGCTGTACATGATGAGATGTAATCTACAGTACATTGGAGGCCTTTTCAATAGAGTGTTTTCACTCACGTGACCAGTAAACTTGTTTTTCCACCGAAACAAAAGAAAACATTTGCATGTTAATAGGCTCAATCATGGCTCGAGACTAACTTTTTAGCTCACTAGCCTAGTGGCTACTATCAAGTCTGATTTCACTAGCCAAATCTAAATTTGCACTAGCGCAGTTTCATTCATTTGTAAAAGCTATCACGAAAAAAAAATCCACATTTGCAAACACGACTCGCTTTTAGTAAATATTCTCATATTCTCAAATCCATCCTCGCAACAGTGGCGCAAGTAGGGAGCTTAAGCACGCTCGTTTTTGAGACGCGGACGGCGACCGGAAGAGAACAATTCGCGCGCTAGGACAGTGGTGTCTCCACATTTTTATACTAATCATCTCTAATGGAGAAAAGATACTTGGCAATGTAAATGTGGTTGTAAATTTTTCACAGAACATCAAATTGCAAAACATATTCCACTGAACGATCATTAAAAAATCTTTATTTTTGGGCGTTCATTTGGACGAAAAATCTGACAAAAACTTTTCCAGCGTAAAATTTATTGAAACAAACAAAATATTTGTTATTAGAGGCAAAAAAACCCCTTCCTATTTCAATTGTGTGCGTACAAACCAGAAACACAATCCATGTCACTGATATACGGTGGTTTGTAAGGGCCATCAATAGTTCAGAAAAAAAATTTCATAATGACACTTAGTAACTGTCAATTGACACTTATAACTGACAATTGACACTTATAAGTACCAATTGACAAGTGTCAATTGCCAGTTATAAGTGTCAATTGCTACTTATAAGTGTCAATTGCCGGTTCTAAGTGTCAATTGCTACTTATAAGTGTCAATTGCCAGTTATAAGTGTCAATTGCCAGTTACTATCGTTGACAGTTGGAAGTGTAAATGCCAGTTATAAGTGTCAATTGACAGTTACTAAGTGTCATTATGAAATTTTTTTTCTGAACTATTGATGGCCCTTACAAGCCACCGTACTGACACCATATATGCAATGACATAAATTTCAGTATCACAGTTCAGGATCAAACGCTTTTCTGAAGAACCTTGTCCGTGAATAATGAAGCACGAATTAGACAACAAGCTTTCTTTCAAATAATTTTTCAATGTCACATTTCCACTTATGTTTTTTTACCTGAAGACAGTGCAGAGTTGAGTACTAAATAAATGTAAACAGCCAGACAACTGAGATGCGACTTCAGTAAACACAAATGCATTCAAAGCGTTAGATTCCTTCAATTTCTGTTAAACCCATCATGACAGAATTTGCCATTCGGTTTCAGTGTTGTACATAACACCACAGTTAGTAACATATTAGGAACAAACCTCACTTTGATCCGACGGCGAAAAATGCAATTGTTGTCGAAGTCCACTCTTTGTCACCTTTAAGATTCCAGATATTCATTTGTCACCACTTGTGTTGTTTATCGAATTGACGTTCCATTCTTGAGCTCCATAAGGGTATATTTTGTTTAAAGATCAAATAAAACACCATTCGCGTTACATCGGCTTCGCAGCCATTGCATGCTTGTACTGTGTCCACTGGATAAAATCTACCTGAATTTACGCATTTCTGCTACCCCCTGAAACCTACCAAACATACGCGCAGAATATTGTAGGCACAAAGACAATACTTAGTAGGGGAGTGACAGGGAAGACCCTATTGCGCAACTTTTGCAATTTCCGATACAGGAAAAAAACGGAAAAATGCCCCTGAGTTTTCAACCGGATTGCCATATGGCAACCCAGTAATAAATGCTTCATTGGCCTCTAATGTTTTTGTTTCGTTTTCTGTTGTTTTCTTTTTTGACAACAAGAATAATAAAGCATATTCAAACGATATTATATAAAGAAGAAAAAGTTTGGTTGACGAGAAATTAGGGCCGTTTATACTAGAGAAAATATGCCGAAACTTACTCTGGCCGCGGCGTACATAATACGCGAAAGCAACTATTTATACGAGTATAAACCCCCATGCCAGGATAAGCCGACGTTTGAGAAAGCCGTGAACGTAGATTTGGCACCATTTATACGAAGTGTTCGCGTCTTATGTAAGCCGCGGCCAGAGTAAGCCGCGGCTTATTTTCTCTCGTATAAATTAACGGCCCTATTGTCTCGGACTCGAACTTGACTCGTGATGCGCTATGATTATGCAAAGATAGCAGTGGGAGAGTATTGTTAATTATTGTTATTAACACTATTGAATGCGTCTTAACGGCACTACACTCTCTCTGTGTAGCAAACGTGCGCCTAACAATTTGACAGAATAAGTTATATTAATGCAGGTCCGTAATAGTTTCCTAAAGTTCAACTCGGAATTTGAAACACTATTCCTTGGAGGTGATTGGAACTGCACTTGACCCGAAATGAACAAAAGTGGTGTTGCGAAATGGAAACCAACAAATTGTTTGATCTTAAGCTTAAGAAACTTTCCGGCTTATTTCTCAAAGTTGTTTTGGTTAAAATTTAGAAGAAACTAGTTCCTCATAGCGAGAGGTTTTAAGTCAAACACAATACTTCACGCATTAAAACTCAGTCACCGAAGTAATGCGAACGAGATTATTTTGAACAGCTTCATTATTCGCCACCAATAAAAAAGAATGACTTTTCACCATGGGTTCGTCCTGAATTGTTATGTTGGCAGTTATTGCGTACTGCCAAATTAAGCTATTAACAAGGCAATTTGCAGATACAATCAAAGTGCCGTGGTAAAATATTTCGCAAAAGCTATCAAAAATGGGTCAAAAGGCGTAGAATATAACAACTCATGAAGCTGGCTGGGTTGTACGGGTGTTATTAGTTTATTTCACTGATTAAAAGACGCTCTGGTGAGGCAAGATTAAATTGTAGTCTCCTGGTTGTATGACAACCTTGTCAATCATTATTTCGCTTTTTAAATATTTTGTGTGAACTCAAATGAATATTAAATTTTCGACAGACAAGCCCGAGGCTTCGAATGAGCACAGTTTTCTTGGTTCCAGTTAAAAGTCATACCAGGTATGCCTAG
>OX421449.1:13288321-13305821 GCA_949126865.1 Montipora capitata | reverse complement strand
TTTGAGAACTTAGCTTGATTAAATTGCTCAGTTGGGGGTGCGTCTTATAACCGAGTGCACCTTATAACCGAATAACTACGGTATATATATATATATATATATATATTTATATAGTAGTATAGGAGTTGAGGGTTCGAGATCATTTTTGCAAAATGCTCTCGTACCAACTCAACTCCATACTACTTTACATTTAATGGCTACCAATTGTTGATCTCGTATTTTCAGTCTCATATTCTTGGAAATATATATGTTTTATATTTCTGCGAATCCATGCCGTGGTGAGGTAGAATGGATCCAACGTAAAATATAATAGTGCGTTTATTGAAAGATTGAATTGACATGATCACATTGCGTGACTTTTTCAGAAACATAGGAAGTCGATGATGTTATATAATAGGGGGTTCCCCCAGTAAAATGAGTCATCATTGATAGTCATGTGAGGTTTTCAACCAATTAAAAGTTAACCCATAAATTAACCAAAACCGAAAATACAACCAAGTGGTTCAAAATTTGGTTTTTTTTCTGGTTGGACATTTTGTGTTCAATCCTTTAAAAGAAATGTTATTTTAGTTTGTTGATGTTGTAATGACCATAAGCGAAACTGGTGACGCCATTGCTGTGAATATAGCGCTTATCATCGAAGCAGGACAATGATACTTTATTAAGCTCATAGCTTCCAAGTTGATGCAAGTTGCTTCTGATCGTTTTCATGGTGTGATGCATTTGTTCGTTGTTGAACAGTACGTTTTTATAATTTTCATGAGTGATGTTCTTCTTAATGATATTTTTCTTGATTCCCTTAGCGGTCTTTCCGCCTTTGTCATTGTCTTTCATATATGAATACATTTTTGATCGCAATCCGACGAATTCGGTTATTGGTATACCTGCTGCCTCGTCTTTGAATTTACCGATTACTTTTTTGTTTGTCTTGTCGAAATATTGTGAATCTTCGGGATAATCACTGTTATCGAATTTGTCTTTATCATTCCAAAAGTCTTGGTACGCATCACTGGTTTCGATTTCATAGGTCAAGCTGTCTGTGTCTGTGAATAATAATTTCGCTTTGCTACCGTATTTTTGTTTGATATAATTGTAGTGGAAATCATACATTAGTGTCTTACTAAGATCTAGGATACACATACCCACATATGCCGGCCTGTTTAAGGTTAGTGTTTCTTTGATCTTATGAACAGCTACTAAATTTTCATTAAAGATCTTGCTGCTAACATATGTTGGTTTAGCAGCCATTTTTAATAGTTTGTTTTCATCGGTTACTAATCTGACATCCACTCGCTTTCTGATATTTTCCATCGTTTTACCAAATACACTGTTGTTCATAAGCTTGAAGAAGTCTTTTTCAAAAGCGTTTTTAGCATTGGTTCTTTTCTCAGTATTAAAGTCAATATATTCTTTTAACCATGGTGACTGATTGAACTCCAACACTCGATGGACTTTAGTTATTTTCAAACCAAGATCGGTGTACAATTGTAGGTTCCTATAATGAAGAACATACTTTTCTTTGTTGCTTAATGTAGGTATCAGTTTATGAACTAAGCCAGTTGACACTTTGAATTTATTAGCTATTTCTTGGCAATAATTAGAAAGCATATCTTTGTTGACTTTGACCTTTTCGGCTGCTAGCGGATAATCATTATGCAGATCGTGTAATTCTTTGGGATATTCCAAATCAACTTCTAATATCAAACCTTTATTGCTATCTTCTTTATACTTGGCTAGGTCTATCTTATCAATCTGGTTTTTAGCCAACCATTTAAAACCACCAGTTGGTAGGTATTGTGACATAGCCCAACCATACAGATTATTGGCATCCAGATACATAATATATTTTGAGGGCGCCTTTTCATCATATGTTTTCATGTATCTGTTATTGGCTTTACCATGTCGGTTAGCAATATAACTAGTTCCGCCACGCATTCCTTTTTCAATGAACTGAAACATGTCAATATCAGTCATAAGCTCCAATTTAATGTTAGTCATCTTTAACATAGCATCCCATGAAAGACCTGGAGATGTAAAATAATGACAGGGGTCTAGTTTGTAGTATTGCAGACATGTCTTTCGAAAGTTTTCAAACACATCAGCTAATAGAAGGATGTCAGATTTGAGATATAAGTCATGGTACTCACCCATATTTTTTAGATTAAAAGTGTTCCATACAGTCTGAGCATGTTGATAATCTTTGTCAGTTATATGTTCATCATTTAATATACTGTAAAATTCTTCTTTTGGTGGTAGCTTTTCATTGAATTTTTCAAAACTGTCCATAAAGTCATATGGGTATACTCCCTTTTTGCTCATCAAATCAAGTTTTTCGTTTTTGAATGTTTGAGAGGTATATTTCAATAATTCTTTCGGTAGATTACTCACTAGTTTTTCCAAACTAGAGCTCATAAACTGGAAACTATCAAGAAAGGTTAAGTGATTACCCAGCATGAAAGCCATATACTTTTCCATGTTATTAGGAATTGCATTGATGTTCATTTGACACTTTTCACCTTTCTTATTCGTGTATGTATGCTTTTTAACTGTCTCACCAATTTCTTGCATTATAAAATGACTGTCATACCCACGGAGATTGTGAAACATGACTGGTATTTTCTCGGTTAAACGAAAGTTAAGATTGCAATCTTGGTGAGCTGATCCTCTGTATTTACCTGTGATATGGCAATGGTCTCTAACTCTCACATCATTTTCATTGTATTTTTTATTGCAGATATGACATTCATTAGCTTTTTGAAATTCTTTTTCATCGTCTTCAGTCATTCTCAATGGTTTATTGAAATATTTTTTCATAATCTTCTTGCAGTATTTGACTTCATCCAGCATGGCTTCCATAAATTTGTAAACAGCTTTTTCACCTCTATAAATTTGTACTGGTTTTGTGTATTTATCATCATAACAACACACAACCTTATATCCATAACCACAGTCTGTGTGTCTCTGATAAGCCTCTGTGTATGATTTATCATCATTGGGTTGGCATCCATGTATTTTTTCAGTTATGGCTTCAAAATCTGCATATATTACAAATGGAACCGGTAGTTGTTTATGGAAATTATTGAATTTCAGTATGTTGTCATCTTTTGTTGGCATTTTAATTGCTTGTACTCCATTTAATTGGACACAGTTTTCTTTATGATTGTTCAACACTCTTTCAGAAGTGAAATGCTGAAGACAATACATGCAAAAATGTTTTCTCTTTTTGTTATTTGTTATGTCATACATGAACTTGTTGAAATCTTTGATTAATACATAATGCTTGTTTTCATTTTCTGTTATAAGAAGCAGATTCATGCAATCTTCATACTTTTCTTTTGACACATAAATGGGATATTTTTGTTTGTTTTCATAACCGAAAACATTGATGTTAATTTCATTTTGCTTTTCTATTTTGTTGTACTGTTTGGTAGTCACTGGAAATTCAATTCCTGAATAATTTAAATTTTCAATGAATGCTTTGTCTGATTTTTTAATTCTCTGTGGGTATTTGTCTTGGGGATTGAGATGTCTTATGTGGCACCACCTGAAGCATTCATTATCCTCATTTTTCATGTTGATCAATCCCTTTGCACTGTTTCTGAGTTCTGTAGGTAGTTTTATATAAGAAGATCCTTTCATTGGTTCATATTTCACTACATTGAGATAATGATTTTCAACAGATTGAATAGTCCAACCAGATCCCTCTGAAATCCAAACTGCAATCTTGTTTAGTATGACTTGTTTTGACAAAGATAAAGCTAGTTCAATTTGTGTGTCATTTGTTATTGTTTGGGGTTGACTGTTGAAATACGCTGTTTTCACAATTTTTTCTTCGCGCCCTGTTTGCTTTTCAAATGTTACTCTGAGTGTTTCAATAAATTTCAAACCTTTCATTGATTTCAATATTTTTTTGATATGTATGGCAACAGCCTTTCTTGTGTTTTGCAGTTGCATGAGTGGGTCTTTGTTGTTTTTTATGTTGATTTCATAAGACTTGGTGAACCCTTTTAAAGCTTTGTTCGTTTCTTGTATTATGGTCCTAGGCAATGGAATTGGTTGTTTGGTTCTAGGCGCTGGCACTGGTTTTTTGGTTCTTGGTGCTGGTACTGGTTTGTATCCATCTCGGAACTCTAATGGAGGAAGAATTATGTTTTCTTCATAATTTTGAACCATTTGCTGCACACTATTTCTTGGTTTTGGGATTGGTCTTGTTTTGGTCCTTGGTGCGGGCACTGGTTTTGTATTTTGTTTTATAATCAATTTTATCAATTCTGATTTACTTAGTTTCTCAAGATCACTCTTGTTCATACTATAAGTTGAGATATTATTTTGCATAATATTCATCATAATATATGTATAGGAAATAATTCTTTAAGTAAAAATATGGTGCGTTTATAGTTGAACACATACTGGAGTATGTATTTAACTGTGTAAAGAGAAGTGATATGAATAAATTAATTGCCATTTTCATGTTTATCATAAATATAACCCGTATTGTATGTAAATGAATTTTTGAAATGTTTCTTTGTTTTGAGATGATTATGTTTTCCCGCAAGAGTGTAATTATGATCATTGTCGCATATTTTGCAATACCATTCTTTGTGTAACATGTAATCGTTTTTGTTTCGTCTTCTTTCTTCTGCAGTGTAGAATCTTGGACGGCCAACTGGTCTTCGATCTTCCATATTATATTACTATATATTTTATTTTTATGTATTATTCTTGCACCATTTTCAATGGAGCCAGAAAATTTACGTATCTTTCGAATTCTCTGTACAAAAACATCATTTTGGCATCCATCTTGTTGAATATTTTCAGGATTTCTTTTTTTGGTACGCCTGTTTTCAATGCATGTCTGATCATTGGCATTTCCATTGTTCGAACAAAATGCATGTAACTGGCGTTTCCGACCATTATGTCGCATATTGCTTCCACAACTAACTTTCTCAAACATAACGTTCTGACTATTTCGCTTCCTTTGAACATATACTTATAGCTCACACAAATATTCAAAAGGAATATGCAGAATCACCCCTTCTCGATTTTTTGTTTGTATAATCCATGGATAAATGCAACTTCTTGCGTACGCACGATCAGCTGCCCAAGATATCATATCATTCATTTCTCCAAAATCTATTTTGTATCCAGGGTATCTATGTTTAACAGCGTTTTCTATATCGTTTTCTTTGATATCTTTCAACAAATAGTACCACATGATTATCAGGTATTTTTGTCTGTCTGAAAATTTTTTCATATATTATGTATTTACAATTTATTTTTATACAGATTCTTCACTGTCTTGTGACGAAAAAGATTCTGGCGAACTTGGGCAACTAAAATCCGATTCGCTTTCTTGTGATGAAAAACTTTCCGGCGAGGATGGTACCCAGTCAGAATCCGACAGATGGGAATCCTGATCGCTCTCATAATATAAACCAAATTTTTCTTCATTTTCAAACTTGTCCATATAATATAAGTATATATTTTTATTTTTTTATAAGTATTTATGCGCGTTTGTTTCACCACAATTCATATATTTTTAACATCTCTTAATGGTATCCAACTGTTGAATTCATCACTGTATCCCTTCCATTTTACCAAAGCTTGTTTCTTTTTATAGTCTCTTCTAATCACTTTATCAATACGGAAAATATCCTGCTTTGCTTTTAATAATTCCGGTTCATAAAAACTGCCTTGTATTTCTTCACCTCTTAGATCTTTTAGTTTGTATGTTATTGGATTAGTGTATTGGATTTTATCAACTGTAAATACTTCTTCTGTCCAATTTGGTGTGTAACCCTTATCAAACACATTCCGTTTATACTTGGATATTCGAACCTTATCACCTGTTTTGAATTTAGGTTTCTGTTTCAATGTTTCTGTATCACCATATAGATTGAAGTAAACGGTTCCTTCATTGCTCTTTTTGCTAGCCTCAGTAGGTGTCATCTTTATGCTTGAATGTTTTGTGTTGTTGTACTGTTTCACTAGTTTGGGTAGCATATCGAGATACATTGTATTACCTTGAACAGTGAACTGTTTCCACATTTTGGATTTGATTGTTCTATTCCACCTTTCAACCACTGAGGATTTCTCCTCATTTTCAGTGGAGTACATATGTATCCCATTTTTCTCTAGCAAGTCTTTCAAGTGTTTGTTATAGAACTCCTTTCCCTTATCAACCCATAGATACTGCGGTCTTCTACCTTCCTTGAATATTGTTTTGAATGCTTCAGTGACAGATTCACCTTTCTTATCCTTTAATGGGACAATCCAACCGTATTTGCTGAAAACATCAATAACCATAAGAAGATACCGATAACCTTTATTCCATTTGCTAAACTGTTGCATTTCAACTAGATCACTTGCCCATATTTCATCAATATGATTTACGATTACACGCCGCCGAGTAAAGTTGCGTCTTATGGATGCATGTAATTCATCTGCTAATTTTTCTTGCCAGTTTTCTTTACCCGACGGCTTTTTCCGTTTTTTGGAACTCCGAGACCTAGTTTCTGCTTTGTATTGATAACATTTCTTGCCAACCAATGTCCCCATTGTCTTTCATTATACGGTACGTTGTCTAAAGCTTGAACCATTTTCCTATCTGCTTTGTTTTTACATTTTCTATCATCCTTACAGACGGAATAATCGACATCATGCTGCATTGCGATCGCATCAGTTTTTCCAGTGGGCATATCATATATTTCTAATATTTGACCAGTTTTTGGGTCATACTTCAGTTGATTTTCCAAATCATTATATGGTCCGGTGTAATGATGCCCAGGTAATGTCCATCCGCCTTTTGGTTTCGGCAATTTGCCAATAGCTTTGTGAATGTCAACAGCGCCACCATCAAGATCTTTTCTGTTTGTTGTGTATTTTTTCTTGGGTCTTATTTTTGTCGACAATTGATCGAGAGCTTCTGATCCAACTTTATGAAGTAGGGGGTTTGCTTTATTCAGAGCATAATCGATTGCTTTTTTCTGCAACTTTGGATCTCTCATTAATTCGGAACCATAATATCTACCCATTTCAACTGCTTTTTTGCCAAGATAAGGTACTCCTTTTGTTAGGAACAATTCAGTTCCTGTATTAGCAATATCACTGAGTAAGCCCGCTCCCAACGGGCTGTTTAGTTTCCCTGTTTTTTAACGAATTTGGTCTTTGTAATACCACATTCAGCACATGTGCAAAAGAACATTAGTCTACCATTTTTGGCTGTTTTGTAACCTGAAGGTTCAACACATTCAGTCACTTTCTTTTGTTTAACACAATATGATTTCATAATATATATAAGTTAGATATTTCTGAAATAATGTTCGATGAATCTCTCATTTTTCATTGTATCATTTATGTCAAATACTTGTAATAAATCATAATACGAATTACCCTTATTCATTTTATTCAGAAAGTGTAAACAGAAATACCCACAAGTTGTTGTTTGTATGTTTTGTATCTGATTGTTTTGGTGCAATAGAGTTAAATTTTTCTTTTTGGCATGATTGACCATTTCTTGAAACGGAGGCATACCAAAACTATCAAAATAATTGATTACATTGTCTTTGACATATGTTGCAACCCAATGACTTCCACTCATATAAGCTGGTTCTAGATTGTAGATGAATAACGCCTGTTTATGGTTATGTGGAACATTTTTATCTCTTGGCAGTACATCATTGATTGGTATATTCAAATATTTACACCATTTTATTAGATCGTGATTGGACATAGGTATGTTTTTGTGAAATTTTGGTTTTACAGCAATGCTCCTAGGATTGGGATTGAATTGAATGGACTGTTTTTTCCCAATAGTAACCCTTTTCCTTTTTTGGTTGAGGATGTTTTTTTTTTTCTACCATTACCAGTCACATATGGCGGATAACTATAAAATGGAGGGGGCATTCCCATTCTAGGTGCTCCTGTACCATCCTTTTTCGACGAAGGTGGTCTACCTACCCTAGGTGCTCCTCTTCCCGTTAGCTTTTTGACAAGATTCAAAGCCAAAGGTATTCCAATGCTAGCCAACAGAGTTCCGAGAAATCCACCTGATTGTGTTTTAGTAGGTGTTATATGCACACCAGAACCTGTTTGAGCTGCATTGATGATGTCTCTTTGCTGTTTTGTAGTGAACATGTTCAGATATGGCATTAGTTTATTGATTGCATTGAAAGGTATCATCATGGGTAATGGTAAAGCACCGCCTTTTTGACCGGATCCAATCAATTTTTTAGCTCCGGCTTCTGCTAAACCACCAAGAGCACTCAACCCAAGGGTTTTACCAATAGCTGGAAGAGCTCTCATACCAAGTGACAATACGGTACTCAAAAGACTTCCGCCAACTTGTTTCCTGATATTCGTTTTTGCTAATTTGATGTCCATTCCTTTGTTCAATTGACGATTTTTTTGTAATCTTTTTTTCACCATTGCTGGAACATAAAGAGTGTCGTTTCCATTAAGAGAATCATTTGTCAGTCTCAGAACAATTGTTTCCCTTTTATGGTAAGCATTACTCAGATTCTTTTTCTGATTATCTGAAAGTCTCACGTTGATTTCGTAAAGTTCAGTCATATAATATATGTTATATAATTCCAGTTGCAAAACATATACAAATAAATAGGAATCATTAACTCGATTTCATATTACTGTTTCATTTGTGAGCTTATACTATAACCAGTTCATTACCCACCTTGTCAATAACAACCGACTCTTCGTACAATACAACTGCATGGACATTGAAATCTGCTGCACTATTGACACTTATTTTGTACCTAAAAATCAACTGTTTAGGGTCTCTTGTTACTTTTTCTGTTTGATATGACAGATCGAAAAAGATTAGTGGATACAGGCTGTTATAATTGGCAAGATTCAACTGGGTCCCGGTGTTGTAATCATTTTTTCGCATTGCATAAGACATCAGATCATTGAATATCCTCACTTTGCTTTCACTGTCATATTCTGTTTCTGGGTAGAAAACACCATTGCCATATTCGAGTCTGCATGTTGTTAAATAACTGTTTGCGTTTGCTGCATTTAGTTTGAAGGTATCAAGTATATATGGATTTTCAGTTGCAACTCTGGTTTTAGCCCGTTGTAGATAAACAAAAATTGCTTTGACATTGTCAATGCTGGAAGAAATCTGAAAAAAACCACTGACTCTAGCAGGTGCTGACACTGCATATAGTTCACGCTGATATGTCCATTTATGTTCTTTCATGAAAGAGCTTACAAATTTGTCGTACATACTGTCTTTTGGTGTTAATTTTGGAACCCATAAAAGAAATCTGTTCAAAACTACTCTGCCGGCATCTGTTCCTGCTGCCATATTGATGAGTTCATTATCGTTCTGGAGATTCAAATTGAATTGTAACTGCATAGGAACCAACATTTTATCCTGCAACTCTTCAAAAAAACTGTAACGATTGAGAGGTATGATCAAATTCACATCTTTTGATCCTCCTGTTCCATTATCACGAGCAGCTTGTGTAAGCACTCTTCTAGATTCATATCCTAAATTAGTATTGGCTGTCGTATCATCTGTGTCTAAATACCAAAAACTGTTTTTACCGACTGATCTGCTGTAATCATCAGAATATTCCAACAGATTCTTCACAAAAGTGACCTTATGTAGATTGTCAGTATCATAAACAATTTTCCCAGCACTTTTAATCATCATATGCGCAATCAATGAATGAGATCCGTTTATCACCGTTATTCTATCGGCTGCTGCATAGCCTGCACCATCAGCCAATTTTTGTAACTGGAATTGAACCTCGAAATAAGCATTGTACCAATCATAGAAAGAACTTCGGTCGTTGATGGTGAATCTATAACCATTCTTTTCTTGATGTTGACCGTTACCTGGGGCTCGGATTACATCGTCGAGTTGAAATCGCACTAACTCATTTCTTTGTAATAATTCACTTGTTCTAAAAGCCATTTATACTATTGTATTATATAATTTTACTGCCAGACTCTACGCCTTCTTTTCATACCTGATCCTGATATCAATCTATTCAGTATCATGTCAGCGCTTTCTTCTTGCTGTTTCTGTTCAATGGGCAAGGATGGAACAATTGCTTTTTGTGTTGTAGCTCCTTTTCTCAAATTTGCCAATTTTTTCATTATTAGGTCTCCTGACTTTTCAGCAACTTTTTTACCAATTTTATCACCTGCATGGGAAACCCCTGATTCTAATGCCTTCTTCGCCATTGGCTTGGCAATTTTCTTGAAAACAGATGATGCCACACTCTTTAATGGTTTGAAAATGTTGTCTAAGATAAGCCCAGACCCTTTGTGTCTATATACAAATTTACCAAGTTTTGGATGGTAAAACCTCTTAAATTCATACGGTTTCATTATACTGTTACATTAGATACTTTTTAAAATCAGCGAAAAAGACGTATCCGCTCCATTTAGATCCACTAATCTTCTTTTTCCATCTGTTATCACGATTCTGATCGATGAAATTGTAGTTTTGTTCACAGGATTAAATGTAACTCTTTGTGGTTCGAGGGTGAAGGAGTAACTTGGTCTTAGTACACTGGTTGAGAATGAATAAATGATGTCTGTTTCTTCACCGTCAACTAAACTTTCGTTTACCAAATCGCAATGAATATTGAGTACGTCTGTGTCTTGACTGAGATTTGGCACTCTTGGTCCAATATGCGCCCCACTTGCTAATATCTTTTTATCAAAACCAATCAGGTCATTAAAATTACTTGCTCTTAAATCAAGTTGGTAATTTGCGGCTAATGTAACCGTGACTCTAAATGTTGTATCATCGAATACAAGAGTTATCGGATACGTATCACCAGTTTTCGTTGCATTTTTGATATGTGTATTAAAGTCCGTATAATTCCATACCCCAGCTGGAAAGGTGATGTCCTGAAAAGTTGAACCATTATCTGAGCTATATTTGATCAATTGATTTTTGTATCCAGCATTGACATTAAACCAAGTGAATGACATGTTGATGACTCTGTTAAGACCAATAGTATATTGCTTATTACTGTCTAGAGTTATAGGTCTGGTGAAATTGGTTGTAAAATCTTCTGGTTTATTGTCCCCTTTATTTTTTACACTGTAAGATGATAAAACTATCTCTCGTTCCATTATACAATAAAGCTACATTAAATTTTGAAATATTGTTTGTATAATTTACCATATTGTGATTTGTTAATTGTTGTCATTTTTAACAATGTGTCCAATATAGAAACACCCATATTTCGCATGTCAATGCTTGTATTACCAGCCAATATCTCACCAATGATTAAATCCAATTTTTTCATGAGTTCTTTTGGTTTGTTGAAAAATATCACATTGCCACCTTTTTGTTTTTTCATACCAGAACCTTTTATTGTTTCCAATTTAGTGTCATAATGTGCAATATATGCATTCAACACATTTTTAGCTCTGTCTATTCTTTCGTTCATCTCTTGTCTTTGTGCTTCCCCGATCATTCCCTTGTTATATTGTTTTGTCACCTGTGCTTTATAACCTCTCAAACTGTTTCTTTTCATTCTAGTTTGTGTTAAAATTTTACGAAGATATGCTTTGGATTTTTTGTCATTCATTCCTTGTTGATTGAGTGTCTTTTCAACTGTGTCATAATTTGGTACATCCCACTCATTCAATATCTCATCTTCCATATCTTCATCAGCTATTCCATAATCTAACTCCTCATCATCATCATATTCTGGCGGCAATTCCGGTTTTTCAGGAAAGTACTTAGGATCAACATACATCTCCTTTTTTCCTTCCAGAATATCTTGTAAAGATTCTTCATATGTTGGCGGTTTTGGCACTAGTTGTTTTTCTTGCTGTGGTAAAACAGGTTGTTCAAATAGATCACCAAGATTCATATCTGGAACTTCATCCTCTATATCAATGCCGTAATCAGGAACTTCTCCTTTCTTCAGTGGTCGTTTTTTCCTTGGCAACCTTAAAACCTGATTACTATCAATAACATCATCTAATTTGCTTGTAATTGGTTTAAATACTTTTGAAAATCCCTGTTGACTGGTCTTCTGATCGATATCATGTTTTGTGATTGCATTATGGACATAATTGATCTTGTCCCCTAATTCAGATTTACTCTTTGCGAGTTCTTTCCACTTAAGTAAACTCATTTATTGTTATATTGTTACGTTACATAAAAATGGAAATTATATATAAAAATAGCGTTTAACACCGTGTTATACACCATGTTAAACACCATGTTAAACACCATGTTATTGGAATAATGTACCCATATGATATAAATGAAAATACCAAATTATGATATTGACGACGATGTTGCCGCAAACTTCACACAACTATATGATTTTATGCCTGATCGATGCTTCCGCATGCTCATTTGTGGACCTTCTGGATCAGGAAAAACAAATACACTGATGCATATGATTTATAATTTGTTGTACTTTGATAAAATATACCTTTATGCAAAAAACTTAGAGCAGTCAAAGTATCAGAATCTCATGGTTGAGTTCGAACCATGGAGTGAAGAAGCTGGTTATGATATCATTGAAGCAAGCAATGATAAAATAATTCCTGTAAAAAATCTCAATGGTGACAATCAAAAAATTGCAATATTCGACGATTTTGTATGTGACAAAAACCAAAAACCAATAGAGAACTATTTTATACAGGGTAGACATAAAAACTGCTGTGCCATATATTTAAGCCAAAGCTACTATAAGACACCAAAAGATATTAGATTAAACTGCTCACATTTTGTCATTTATGATTTTCCGAGTACTAATGAAAAAAGTCTCATATGTCGTGAAAACAATGTCTCAAAACAATTGTACGAGAGAGCAACCAGAGACCCTTATGATTTCATATATATTAACAAACCTAAGAAACAAGTTAAGAAGAATTTTAATGAAACAATATAACTCAATCATATATGAGTTACTCAAATGGTAAATTACCTGAAGACACATTTTCACATGAAAAAATTATTGAAATAGTAAAAGGATTGCCTGGTGTCGGTTTTAAACTTACTGATGATGGTGATTATGATATTCAAAATAAAAGACTAAGGAATGTTGCTTCACCAGAAACAAATAATGATGTGACCACTAAGAGTTATGTCGATAATAAGGCATTACTAGTTGACGGTAGTAATAAGATGTTAGGAGCTCTTAATATGGACAACAGACGTGTTGAAAATATTGCTCCTGCTAGACATGGTCAGAGTGACGCTGTCAGTAGTTTGCATCTGCATAACTTTTATTTTGATTTAAATACAAATGATGGAAAGATAGAAGCCCAAAATCCGATTGACATGAAAGATCAAAAAATTAGCAATCTTGCAGAAGGAACTGACAATAGTGATGCTATAACAAAACATCAATTAGAAACTGGTTTAGCACCAAAAGCCGATAAAACAGAACTTTCTAATTATTTGAAAAAAGACGGATCAATTGCTCTTACAAACAATCTTGATCTTGGTGACAATAAAATAGTCAATGTTAAAGAGGCTACAAGTGGAACAGATGCTGTCAATTTTACTCAATTAAACAATGAATTGTACAGATATCTCCACGAAAGTGGTGGCGATATGACTGGTGATATCAGGATGAATAACAATAGCATTTACGGTATTGGAAACGTAGAAAATGATACATCTGCTGTAAACCGTAAATATGTCAATGATGAACTTGACAAAAAACCAAATACTGATACTGTCGTTTTGAGAGATGGCAGCCAAACCATGACAGGAAATTTGGATATGAACAATAAACGAATAATCAATGTCGCAAATCCCGTTAGTGAAACTGATGTTGTAAATAAACGATATTTCGAAACACATGTTAACAACATAGATTTGTCTGATTATTTGAAAAGAGATGGTACAGTGTCTATGACTGGCCCTCTTGATATGGGTGATAGAAAAATAATTGATTGCGGACAACCAACTGGTACTAGAGATGTGACTAACAAAGCATATGTAGATTCCGAGGTTGGAAAAAAACCAGATATAAATCAAGTCATTTTACGAGACGGCAGTAATACAATGACTTCTGTTCTAGACATGAACAATCAACGAATAATAAATCTCGGAAATGCCACACATAATCAAGATGCCATAACTTTGAAGCAAGTGAATGACGGTATTGCAACTGTTTCTACCGAAAATAATAAATATACAGACCAACAAATAGCGAAAAGTCATATAAGCACACATACAAACCGAAAAAATGTGTTAAGCTATGCAATGGATGATGGAGAATTCACTGAAGGTGTTGGCATTCAAGACACGAAATTGATCGATTTTGATGACATGCCTCATAAAATAAACAAAAAAGCGTTTTCAATGAAGGTTTGGAGAACTACCGATGGTTCCGATGAATATAAAGGTCGTTTCGATTTCAACCTTTTCAAAATGTACAGAGATAACAAATCTGACAAATACACAGTTTGCGTTGAAACATATTTTCAAAAATCTCCTTTTTACAGTTACGAATTCGAAAGTACATTACTTGGATTCGAAAAACTAAACATGAACATTGATTCAGGAACAACCATAAAAGTGAATTCAGAATACAAATATTTCAGAACGATCCTGAATCTCAGTCCTGACGGTACTTCTCCATCAATTCAAAGACGATTGTATGTGAATTTCAAAAGCAATTTTGACAATAATAGCCCACATCTATTGCCAGTTTTTGTTTTGATATATGGCATCAAAGGTGAAGCTAAATCGGATCTTGACATGACAATATATGATTACGAAAAAGTGTATGAGGTTGCAAACAATCAATTTCAAATGCATGTTCCGATTGATATGAACAATAACAAAATAACGAATCTCAAGCCACCCGTAACACCAGCAGATGCTGTCAATAAAAGGTACCTGTTTCTTGCAAATTCGGGACATTTTTATTGGGGTAAAACGGTTAGAACTCCTGGGCAATCGAAATACTATTTTTACTTAACATCCGGATTTATTCTCAACACGCCTAAAATGTACGTCGTGAACATTTTATTACATGCTGAAAAAACATACCCCTCGTCGACTAATCATAAGTTGAACATTGTTAATAATCATGGCACAACTCTCCATTACAACATCAATCTTTCGGCAAGAAGAACAATTGATATAGGTGTGCACAGATATGAAGATCACCAAAACTACTATGTGACGCACGATGGTGCTGGAGACAACAGAGTGTATCAATTCGTGATCTATTATAAGTCTTATGAATATTAAAATAATGTGATGCATTAATATATGGCATTATACGTTGAAAATGAAGATGGAACTCATTTTCTCGATGAGGACGGTAACAAAATAGAATACACAATTAAATATCCTTCTGACGTTGTTTTCATCGATCAACCTGATTTTTTTGTTAATGACAAAGGACACATTGAAAGTAGCAAAAACATTGTGATAAAGCAGGCAGAAGATGACAATCACGCTGTAGTCAAATCACAGGTCAGTGACATCGTACGTGATTCATTTCTGGATCTCTGGGTTAGTGAATATCTCAGAATGTATTCTAGTTGCACTTATCAAATGGACAGAGCAGATGGATCTACTGTGAAAATGAGTTCCACAAGAAAAGTAGAAACAATATATGACAAGAGTAATGAAGAAAGTGATGCTACACAAACTGATGCACCAAAGAGACCTTTGCTATGCACAAAAGCTGAAAAACACAATGGTCGATATTTTCTCAAATTCAGTGGTGCACAAAAAATGATATCGCAGGTTGATTTGAATAATGATGCGGTTAATGTGTTTATTGTTTACAGGATGACTTCAAGCAATTCTCCAAATTTTTGGGTAAATGGACTATTCGGCCATGATAATTTGGGTTATGATAAATTTGTGGCTCATTCAGGCAGTAACATCGTGATTTCTGGGGCTGATTCAGCACATAATTGTGTTTATTTGGGACCTGCATCAAGTTTGAATGATTTTTTGAGTCTTGGAGATTACAGTGAGAATGATCTTGGTGAATTGAATAAATGGCATTGCTTGTCAGTTCACTGGGACAATAAATCGTCTCCTAAGACAGAAAAAAGCAAGATATATTGGAACAGAAAGCATATGGGTGATTTTACCGCTGACAATAGAACAGGAAATAACACAACAGTTTTTGGTGGATTAGATCCTACAACCGACGTAGCTCCTTTGAATGGCAATATAGCTTTTTTCTGTGTCTATTTAGATTTCATTCTTGACGAAAAAACGATATTAGACCATCATGCTGTATTGATGCAAAGATATAATATAACGTAAGTACATATGTTTATCAAATTATTGCTTGAATATGTGAGATACAATTTCAAAAGTACAAAAGAACAATTTCCAGATATAAATGACAAAACATTAAAATCAGCGCTTGTTTACCGATATGTGCATTTTTATTATCTTGAGAGAGACATATCCATATATGAAATTCTTGAAATCGAGGGTTCTGATTCTTTGGGTCTTATCGGACCAGGAAGCGGCAGACTAACTCGTTTATTGGAATTCATGTTCGGCTGGTCTGATGTATTTTCCAATCACGCTATACTTCATGATGCATTTGGTAGGTTTTACACTAGATTCCATGACGGCAATGGTTACACATATTGCATTAATAGGCATGTGCCTGATTTCGTCAAAAAAAGTCCGTTATTTGGTCATTTGACAGGACTCATTTATTGTGCATTCAAACGATTGACAATCTAAACTATATATATGGCAGATCGAAAAAAGAGAATATTCAGCTGGAACCATATTTCAGACAGATTGACAGAAGATCAGGTTGATGAACTAAAGAGCTATTATAAGGTATACCATAGAAAGTGTTGGTGCTACAAACAGGCTGTTAAACGCTACAAAAAATTCAAACTTATTGGTAATACTATTTCTGTCCTAACTGGTACTGGTGGAATTATTAGTGCTGTTGTAACTGGCGGTATAGCCCTAGTAGCAATAAGCACTTGTGCTTTGTTAATCAAGTCTTACATGGATTTCCAATCACTGGATCTTAAAATACAAAATTGTACATACGCATACCAAAGTTATCAACATCTATTAAATTCAATAAAAGACATGTTGAGAAGCGGTGATTTTCAACCATCGTTTCACACAGAATTAAAAAATGTAGATGATTTTGTGACTGATGTTTGTCCTAGTGTTGATAAGTTCTACGCTAAATACAATGACAAATTCATTCCTTAACTATTACATCGATTTTATCAAATGCCAATGACAGGATGTCTTTCCAAAATAGTTCATATGATTGAAGTGTCTTTCTGGATTTACTCGTCTTGACCTTTTCAAAAGGAAGATCAAGCATTTTAAATATTTGTTTCAAAATGAAATTTATGTTAATCATACGCTTTCTGTCTATATTCACAGATTTTACGGCCTTACCAATTTCATCAAAAATTCTCAATATCTTATCTCTATTTTTCATGGTTATCTGAAAACCATTTTTTACAGCTATATTATTCATTATGTTTTCAATATGATATTTTCTTTGGTAAACAC
>OX421449.1:13265821-13283321 GCA_949126865.1 Montipora capitata | reverse complement strand
AGCACTTTCAGATGCAGAACAAAACTCTTGCTTTTCATAGCTATGATTCCAGCTATGATGCCACGTATAGATTTCGCTCATGTTTCACGGCGGACTATATTTTTTTGGTCCATGCATAGGGGACCCCTGGGACCTTAAGGCTCAAACTAAGATATTTTCTGACTTGCACTAATTAAGTCCTATAAAAAAGATGGGCTCTGGTTCATTTCAAAGTTGTAGGCATTCGATTTCTGCAAAGCTTTGTCACATTAATACTGACTATGATTGACAAAGTCAAATGCCAACTCACTAAAATCTAACTCAGGCTACCCCTCCCCCCCCCAAAAAAGTAACTTTGGTTTGCTCGTTTGGAGCCTCTAGACTTAATATAGACATCTCTTGTCGCAGGCCCCACCCCCCCCCCCCCCCACCCCCCCGGTCCTGGACCGCCCCAATGGTTTGAAAACAGGCTGCGCCGGTTTTCAAGCTAAAATCTAAGGAGCCACCTCCTTCAAAATTAAGTCAGATATCAAAGCACAAGTGAGCAGACGGTGCCTAAACAAACTTGCTCAACCAATTCCAATCAGGTTGAGGTTCGCATTGGCCACAGCATTCAATTTGTGTTCATTCCACCCCGATTTCTGACTGGATTAAAAAAAAAGGTACATCCTAATGCCTTGAATTTACTTAGCACTTTCAGACGCTTTTCATAGCTATGATTCCAGCTAGGACCAAACTCTAATCCCCTGCAACTCAACAATGCCATTTATTGATTTCACTCATGTCTAACGGCTGGTACATGCATGAGGGACCCGTTGGTACCTTAAGGGTCAAACTAAGATATTTTTCTGACTTGCACTAATTAACTCCTATACAAAAGATGGGTTCTTGCTCATTTCAAAGTTGTAGGCATTTGATTTTTGCAAAGCCCTGTCACATAAATACTGACTGTGATTGACAAAGTCAAATGCCAACTCACTAAAATAAAATCTATTTCAGGCTACTCACCCACTTCCCCCCCCCCCCCCCCCTTCCGTGAGCAAATGTTAAATTGCAAATTAATTCGTCCGTAACAATTCCTTGCCTTGCAATCTCGAGAAAGAGAGACTTGCTTGTTATGCAAATAATAAAATAGTGAAAATTGTTTTAAAGCAAGTTACAAGGGTTTAGAAAACAGTCCTAAGAAAATACGCGCGCTGATTGGTTAAAAATCGTGTTTCTATGACGCGATGGAGAAACAGAACTACAACCTTTGACGAAGTGATAGCGCGAGCAAAGAAAATTTACATTTTGATAATTAGAGTTAACAAGTTGTTTTCCTTTTTCTCGTCGCGTTGTTTTCTAAAAGAAATAGAAAACATGTTCTCCGTGCTTCTATCGAGTTATAGAAACACACGTAAAAATTTGGGAGAACTCGAAAAAGCTGGCTGCGGCTCGTGTTCCCACTGCATTTCTCGTTCTCCCAAACTTTCGCTCGTGTTTCTATAACTCGATAGAAACACTGTACATGTTATCTATTTCTTAAATAAACGTTAAATGAATTGCCAAGAGTAGAAAATACCATTGTTATTTTTTACTTTTTGAAAACGTTAAAAGAATTCCAATTGAATAAGGTAGCTAACTTTAAAAAATTACAACCAACTTTTTTTTTGTTTAACTTTTAAGTTTAAAGTTCCTTTATGAAATCCACGCAATAGAGATGCAAGTTGTGCATCAAAAAGCCTTATTACACTGGCACTTGTTGCAGAATTGACATGCATAAAACCATCACCAATGTTGAGTCACACTCAACTCTCGCAGTCAGCCATTAACCTGGATTGAAAGGCAACTTGTATAAACAAACGTCTAACGGCTTCCGAATGATTGCGAAAGAGTTTTTCTTTACCAAAGGCCTTTACACGTGCCATCACTGTATATCAGCATTTTAATGATACATGAAGTAGTGTTGCAAATCAGCCTCTTATGAATCGACCGGGCTTCACGACGAATTGACTCAATTCGTGATGACGTGGCATCAGGACGTCTCTGCATTGTTTGAAGCATATACTCGCCAGAAGAAGGTTTCTGTATAACACAAATAAGTAGTAAGGCAGATAACTTTTCAGAAGAATACAGAAAACAGCAAGGAGTTGCCTTTAAAACCCAAGGCATGATGAGGAATGTCAAAATAATTGTTCAGTACGACATTGTTTGAAGAAACACCGATCCTATGTTGCTATCTTTCGACGTCAAGAAATTTTGGTAGGGAAAATTCCTGGAAATTCTTTGCTCAGTCGCCCATCACCTACAAAGCAAATTGACCTCAAGGATGACATGACCAAAGGCAAATCGCCTGAAATAAACGTGCTTTTTAACACTATGCACTTCATTTGTGGAAGTTAAGGAGAGACTATTCTTTATACTCCGGCCAAGACAAAAGGAATCTAATATACCAGGCCGGTCAAGTAACTTGCAAGTCCTGTCTTTCATAAATTTCATTAATTCGAGACCCTTTTGACCTTCCCACACAGTATTGTTCCAATATGGAACATCAAGAAAATATATTCAGATCTGGAGGCCCAATTGATTTTGAGAGGGCGACAGCGACCCCGAAGAAATGTTAGTAGCTATATCGATTTTCGCTCGCTCATCCTCTTCGCGTCCGAAAAATCATGCTTTGCTCGCCAAAACATTTTCTCCTGGGATTCTCTTGAGGTCGACTTGAGGCAAGTCTAATATCAAAACAACAAAGAAATGTTTTTCCGACATGCTCTTAACAGAAGTTTATCTGCTTTTCAATCCTTGCAAGAAAACTTGAGAAGAAAAGGCAACGTCGTTAAAAAGTAACCACCATGCGGGTGTAAATGATACGCCAAGCCTACCAACTACTTGGTGCGTCTGGTTGGGAAGAGGTGCTGCAAGGTATTAGAGGAGAAGTGAATTGTCGTATGGTAGGAGATTGGCTACAGAATCAGAACAATCAAACAAACAAAGGATATTTCCCGAAGACAGCCAGGGGCGTACCCAGGATGGGGGGGGGGGGGAATTCCTGGGGTGCCCGTGACCCCCCCTTTCTGACAATCACCAAAATACAACAACATATTACAAGCCATATCTGTGAGACTGGAGCAGAGTAATTTATGTCACCTAGAACTTACTTCATCTATGCAGCTATTTTGTAGGCTTGTCCCTTCCCCCGCATTGTCTGCTCACCCAAAAAATTGTCACTTTCACTAAAAACAGTGCGGATGTCGACATGACAAAGTGGTAAGTACCCTGGGTTTGAGAAAGTGTGAGCCCCTCCCCTCCCCCCCCCCCCCCACAACACCCTGAAAAATTCTAGCCACGCCCCTGAGAGAGCTGAAGCTCAAAGAAATCAAGCTTAAGTCATATTGAACGGGTTCAGTGGAAAATAATTCAGAAATCTCAATATCAAATCGTAAAGACCACTAGGTTGCATGACACATACATCTGCATCTGCATTTGTATCTTCATTTGCCTGATCCAGCACCCGGCAAAGTCCTCCCGAATTGTGGCTGTTTTTGATTTGGTACCTGATACACTGATACATCACTGGCATGCCAAAACAAAGAATGCTCAAGACTATCAAGGAAAGAAATACAATGCAAAGCGAGCGAAACAAACGAGCAAAGCCAACGCTTAAATGTGTGGAAAGGCAGTGCAAATGACATGGAAAATCCATAATGTCATCGAAATTTTTGTTAATAGCAATGCCGCTGAATTTTGGGTGCAACTCTGCATTGATAATTCAATATAAAAGTTCATGGCTGTGAACAAAATGACAGACACTAATATTAATCCATAAGGACTCCATAACATAAAGGTGTTTTTACTGCTTGTTGCGGGAAGCGTTTTAATGAAATGACGTTTTCTTGAGTATTTTACGCGCGTTATTGTAAACAATTGCATATATTGTATGGTACTTTCCATATGATATATCATTAGTGTAAACAGTGTAAATCTCTATTGTATTAGTAAGGGAGAAAACACACAAGACACACACGTGAAAGCCTTAAAATTTACGTGACATTTGTGATTTTCCTGTATATTTACAGGGGTAGCTTCATCCGAACCATGCTCCTTCATGGTCATTGGCTCAAGTGGTGCAATCAATTTGAGTTCCTCATTCGTCATAGAAAATACTTGCATCTGGCATATCGCAGTACCACCTCATCACAATATACGTTTAAACTTTACTACCCTTAATATCGTGAACCAACCTGGCTCGAACATCAGTTCGGTAAAAGTCTATGATGGAAGGAACGAGTCTCAAACGTTACTTGGGCACTATACTGAAAGCAAGAGTCATTTCTCCATACAATCGAGTGGACGCTACATGTTGGTCGTTGCAACTGGCGTTGCAAGCTTTAAAGCAGTTTATACTTCTAGAACAAGAGGAGGTAATTCCAAAAACAAGAACCTATCATTTTCATCATGGTCATACCCTTAAAGTCAAATCTAAAAGCTTTCCTGTTTAACGCAGAACTAACCAAAAGCAAATGTTGGGCATCACATAGGTTTGTCTCAACAGAGGAGTACTACTATGTCCGCTGGACTCGCAAATTTGACTGGGGTATGAAGAACTGTGATGACATATTCAGATGTGGGAAATTCGTATTCCAATGAAGTTGGTCCATTATTGGCACCTTTGGATTAAAGTCTTAAAGTTTTTAACTTGTTTTCTTTTCTATAGCATCTTCAAACAAATTAATATTCATATCCTAGCTGTTGCATTTAATTTTTGCGAACTGACTGGGTTTCTAAATCCCCTTTGCCAGCGAAGTAACAGAAGACGAGAGTAGATCACCATCCCATGTATCCCTTGTGATCGGCTATGAAAGCCAGAAACGTTTCTATGGCTCCATGTGGTTAAGAGATGAAATTAAATTTAGGTAGTAATAAAGTAGTATTTTACAAAGTGAATAGGGACTGTTGCACTTTCTTCGTCACAGTGTAAAAACGTGTAAGAATTCTGGAGATGGTCTTATAGCAAAGTAACTATTTTGAAGGTTCTGAGGTTCGTTTACAATGTGCTATAGTTAACTGATGGCTAAAATTTGTACATCGTCTTTTATTGCAGCTAAACCAAGGGTAATAATTCCTTTACGAATGGTTCGAACAGTCTCGGAGCATTATGTGTGGTGCTCGTCTGAAGGGACGCCCCCGATCAACATATCATTGATGAACTCAACTACAACCTTGGCTTCTAGGAAGGAAATAGTGTGGAGCAAACTCAACCATGATGGTAACTATAGTTGCGTCGCTACCAATGAAGTTGGCACCGAATCAAAGACGTTTTACGTTTCTCTTATAGGTGAGATTGTACTGACCTTATTTCCCTCCAAATGTGGTTACTTCAACATCACACGAAACAAAGCTGTAGCAATAAAGCGATGAATTAATTTCCAAGTCTAAAATAGTTTTTTCATAACATTATTACCCCTTATCAGTAGATTACAGCTCTACGCAAACCATTTTCTTCCGAGTGGAACTGAATCCTCTTTTGTCGTTAGTACACTTTGTTTTATTCCGATTTCCTTTTGTTTATAATCAGATGCTTCATTCGCACACGTACGAATTACAGCTCACTTTCTTTTGAGACAAGAGCGCCCAAACATGAAACACCAAAAACCTCCCCAGAATATAATCTTATAAAGTAATTTGGCCACTTAAGGTGGCTCAAACCAGTTTTAACCTTTGAAAGAAACTTTCTTATTAGAATGATTGACACTACAGCACTTTATCACTTAACAGCAATGTTATGGTACCATGTCAAACACCAATTATTGCTGAAAAAGATTCGGTCATTTTTGTGACGTAAAACGTTACCGTGGCAACAGCAAATCCCAGCAAAAACACCCCATATTTTGGCTTTAGTTGCTCATATTTCAAAAACGACTTCGGTAACCCCCATTTTCAATTTCTTAAAGGTAACCAGCATGCCACAATAAAACGTTCTGCAAAGTTTAAAAAATTCTGTGGAGCGGAATTCAGAGCCACCTTAAATAATTGAAAATTTAAGGTAGCCCTAAATCCGGTCCACAGAATTTTTTTAAATTTTGCAGAGAGTTTCATCTTGACCTGCTAATCACTTTTGTGCAATAAAAAATTGGGGTCACAGAGTTCGTTTTTCAGATAAGAGCAACTAAAGCCAAAATATAGGATGTTCTTGCGAGGATTTCCTGTTGTCATAATAACTTCTTAGGTCACAAAAATGACTGTATCTTGTTTAGCAAGAAACGATGTTTCACATGGTATCATAACATTGGTGTTACGTGATAAAGTGTTGTAGTGTCAATCCTTCTAATAACAAGGTCTCTTGAAAGTGTTGAAACTGGTTTGAGTCGACTCAAGTCTTTAATCGTCTTTAATGCATAAACTATATTTTCCGAAGTGTGACATTTAAATCAAATCCCATAAAGGCTGGGCTATTTCTTTACTATTTCACAAAGCTTTGATTATCTTTCACAGATTTTCGCGTTTGTGTGAATTTGTGTGACTGCCGCGGCACTACATCTCGGCGGTCTCAATTTGAGAACATCTTTCGCTGCACAGGGAAATATTCAGCTCATCTGTTGAACAGCATTCCAACAACCACGACAAAGCTGTGAGTTATTAACTGACAATACTCCTAAAACACTTGTATTTATTGCTTCTACCTCCAGTCAATTGTATATACGCAAACTTGGTAACAATGTAGTAACCTTTCACTTGCTGATGAAAACTAACCGCGAAATATCAGAAGAATTAAATTCATCCTGAAAATCATGCTATTTGTTAAAGGCATTTTTTAAATTTGAGTTTCCTAACAGACGTTTTCTGCATAATAATGCTAAAGGCAATCTTTTAGCATCATCGTGCAGAAAAATTGGTAAAATGGAGACTGAAGAACTTGGGATTTAATATCAAGGGTGCTAATGAGAAACAACTTTGGCCTAACTAGCCACATAAGGAGAAAGATTTTCAATCTGAGAAGATGCCGTGGAGGATTGTTCTTTCCCGTCTATATCCCTTGCATTAAGAGGTTACGTCAACCTAAAAAGTCCACAGCATTGTTAATTTTATGGTTATGACTGTCTCAGTTAGTTCTTCCTTCCAGCGGTAAGGCAAAACACTCGTCTCCTCATACAGTAGCATTTGCTCACTTTAAACTCCCCCCGAAACGATGGAATTCTTCACGGTTTAGAGCTGGTATTCTGATGATGCTAGAGCCAACTGTGTTATTTGTAGCAAAAAGAAAAAAGAAAACTGCGGTACACTCCGGGAAGACCAGTCCATGATCATCAGGACGTGAACAATCGATGAAATCGATGATCGGAAAATCAATCGATCAATCGATACCAGTAGATCTCCTGTTAGTTAATTGACATCGATTCGCATTGGCCAATCGATAATCACACAAACGTGACCGCCAATCATCGATTGCCTTCGATTGGCAATAAAAAACTCTAAGCATCTCACGTACGTGCATTAGTTTGAATGTTTGAGAGAAATTGAAGCTGTTCACCCGATTGCTTGTTTGGTTTCCACAAGTCAACAACACCCGCCATACACCTCGTTCTAGCGATAGCCGTTCCTCGTTCCTTTGGCTTGTTTCGTTTTCACATGCTGTTTCTTTTTCTTATTTTTTCAACCCTTTTATACATCGCACCAAGACGATATACTACCCTTAGGCTAATAATATTTTTAAATTAGCGTCTAGTGTTATAGTAAATAGCCTGAGGAGCGTAAGAATTCTCGAGAACAGTCCGCATTGCCAATTGTTCACAATCGATGTCAGTTAATTGATCCGGAGGGTGTAAAGTGCAGGTTGAAGGTCATTGTTTTACTATAATAACTGAAACAACCCAAACGTTTACAAAAAATCAATCAATCAATCAATTTTAATTTAAACTCACACAAACATTAATTTTACAGCGTTGGAAAAAGAAAAATAGAATATACATATGAATATTTACAAATTAAATATTGAAGAAGATACATAGTACTAATGAAATATTACAATTGTGATTAAGAAGTAAAATGTTAGGGGAAAGAAGAAAGGATAAATGGTAAACAAACAGTTTTAATACAAGGTTGATTGTGAAGAGTTTGGGACACCTAAAAATGCTAACCTTAGGCTTACATTGTTTTTTAGGCCTAATTTTAGCATTAGTAAAGTTTCGGGTTGTTTCAGCTTTGGTGAAACAGTGACCTGCAACTTTAACCTGCAACCTGCAACCTACAGTTTACACCCTCCATTAATTGATCGATTGGTATCGATAAGCGATAAACTTGATAATCGATGAAAATCAATCATCACAAATTTCTTTGGCATCTATTGGTTATCGAATATCACTGAATATCAATCGATTAATTGCCGTCGATTGGCATCGATTGATTGATTGATTTTCCGATCACTGATTTCATCCATTGTTCACGTCCTGGATCATTTGAGCAATCGAGGACGTTGTCCGTGTTTCAAATAGGCCCATTTAAACACTCGGGGGAGTTGGGAGCATTCTCGACAGTTATGCAAACCCGAGACGCAGTCGAGTTCAACAAATTCGTGTGAAGTCACAGCCGTGTTTCCATACTCTCATCTAAACACAGCTATTGACGAATGAGAGTGCGCATACTATCCTAATTATTTTATAAACACCAATAGAGTGAAGTCTCTTGCATGAGATTTGACACCACGGCCAACAAATTCATTTCTGATGTATGCATTTATGCACCGCATGTAACAAACACCAGCATAAGACATTCGAATTCAGAGGTCAATATGCGTGTGCCTAGTGTGAAGCGTAGTCTGCCTTTATTAGCAGAGTTTAGCAGTAACACAGGCAAATGTCCATATAGAGAACCCACAATACCCAATACTCTAACTATACCGTGAAGTGTGTAGAAGTTAAAAAAACCAACATTTGAATTCATTTGTGTTAATTGTTAATTTGAGTTTAGAGTGTCCCCAATTAGTGCTCCAGCGCTAGAACGACTAGACACTTAAATAAAGTTCCTTTCCTTTCCTTTCCTTCTGTATCTTATCTGAAACGGGAGCCGGTATACCCTTGCATCCTTTTTGTTTTTTTTGCAAAACCTCTTATTTGTTGTTAACCAGGTCCCCTGTTTTTAAATGAAGGAGCCCATGAAAAAAATCAAGTTGATTGCCACTGATACACATTTCCTTCGTAATAACATTATACATATTAGGTACAAATAAAGATTCTATAGTTCTCAAATAGTCCTCCAATTTTAGAACTATCAGAGTATCGTAAAACAATATTAATTCCGATTACCACGCGAGAACACTTCGACTTTTTCGTTACTCGGATCCGTAAAGCGAACTTTTCTTGATCATTGCTAGGAAAAATGTATGACTGTCTTTACACTGTATTTCGACATTACAAACCTTCAATATTCGGTAAGAAAGTTCACCTAAGTTAGAATACTCTTGATTTCATATTAGTTTTTTTGATTTTTTTGTTTTAGATTATTGGCATTGTTTTCCTTAAAACTAGCAAATCCATTGTCTTCTAATTTTGCTTTGATTTTATCGCTCTGAGTCGTTCGCGAACTCTTTTAGGACAATTGGAATGTACTGCTCCTATTACTGGGTTGCCAAACCCAGTCGAAATCTGCCTTTCATTTCGTTGTTTTTTTATTAGTTTTATTATTTTTCCTTTTCATGAAAGTCTTTCCTGTCCCTCCCCTGCTAAGTAGTGTCTTTGTGTGTAGAGGCTTCTGCGCGTATGTGTGGTAAGTTTGAGGGGGTACTAGAAATGCATAGAGTTTATCCGGTGGACACAGTAGAATATTTAACTGAACCCGCAATGGCGTCGAAAGTCATTGCAACGCGAATGGCGTTTTAGTGGAAATTGATGGAAAGTCAATCGGATAAACAAGACAGGCGGTGAAAATTAAATATCTGGAATCTTCAAAGCGACGAGTAATGGTCTTCGACAACAGTTGCATCTTTCGCCGTCGGATATCACCAAGTGAGCTTTGTTTCTAATGTTATTTGGATAACTGTACAAGACTGAAACCAAATGGCAAATTCTGTATGGGTGTAAAAGGAATCGACCGCCTCGAATGCATCACATGTTTACTGAAGTCGCATCTCAGTTGCCTGGCAATTTACAATTATTTTGTACTCAACTCAGCACAGTCTTCAGGTAAAAAAAAAATAAAAAATTGGAAATATGACAATGAAGAATTATTTGAAAGAAAGCTTTTTGTCTCTTTTGTGCTTCATTATTCACGGTCAAGGTTCTTCCGAACAGGGTTTTAAGAGCTTGAACTGTGAGACTGAAATTTAATTAATTGCTGTTGTTTCTTGTTTGCACGCACGCAATTGAAATAGGAAGGGTTTTTTGCCGCTAATATCAAATATTTTGTTTGTTTCAATACATTTTACACTGGATTAGGTTTTTGTGACATTTTTCGTTCAAATGAACGCCCCAAAATAAAGCTTTTTAACGACTTGTAAGTGGAATATTTTTGTAATTTAATATCCTCTGTCCAAAATTTGCATGAGAAGCTTGAAATAAACATAGCCACTCGCCACAGGAAATTTAATCGCTGATTTACCTTTTCGTCGAGTTCTTGTTAATATTTTATAAACTGTGCTGTTATCTACAACACTGAAACCAAACGGCAAATTCTCTGGTAACTTTTTCGAGTTGGATACCAGAGACGGAATCGAACACCTTGAGTAGTCTGTGTTTACAATTTTCTGGCTAATTATAATTTTATTTATTTGTACTCAACTATGCACAGTCTTCTGGTAAAAAAAAAAAAAATTGAAATTTGACTAATTCTTGTTAGTCAAGAATTATTTGAAAGAAAGCTTGTTGCCCATTTTTTTGCTTCATGATTGAAAGAAATGGTTCTTCAGTGAATGGATTGATCAACATTGTTCAGAGAAGAGTCCAATCTCGGGTCAATAACCCGACAAAGAAGGCTTCCCGACCCGACAAATGAAATATAAATATTCAGTTAACTATTGTAACAAAATTAAAAAACGAAAGACAGAAGTTTCTTGGCTAAAAGATACGTTGTTTAACGCTAAAAGCGACGAACGATCTAACATTCGTCATTCATTATAAACGAGAACATTGAAACAAAGTGATCACGTGCACCTTTATGGTTGCCTAGCACGTGATTCCTTTCTTCCTTCTGACAGAACATCATGTCCTTCCCCAGGAATTTTAGTGTTTTTACGATCGATTGTCGTTAATCTTTCGCTGAGAATTCGAAAAGTTAGAGTTTTATACAAAAACTATGTTTTGTTTTTTACATCTGTCTTTTGGCTTGCCTTTTACTGTTATTTATTGTTGGACTTTTATTTTGCGGATTGGCGATTGTTTGAGGTTTGCGGGAACAAATTTTTGCGGCGCGAATTCGGACTGAAATTTCCGCTGGGAACTAAATTTTGCGGTTTTCTTTTCAAGCAGCAAGACTATTTTCAACTTCTATTACTTTTTCATAAAAAAACCTCTCAATCATCGAGAACGTGGAAAAAATGTGGCATCCTGGAGGCCTTAGAAAATGGTTAACGTGACTTTTCGATTGACTGCTTTGAGTTCGTTTCTTATGCCTCCGAGACTGGAAAAGTATTGTCTTAACCTTTGATCGTTTTGTTTTGTTTTGTTTTGTTTGATAATGGTGCATTCAAGCCGCATACACATCAAGAATATACTCGATATTAAAACACGCGTGACACTGTCATTTGGTGGTGCACTGAAATCCAGCTATGTGGTCCAACGAGAAAATAAAATGAATCTATCACGATTAATTACTGGGTTGCCAGTATGGCAATCCCAGTCGGAAAGTGGGTGGGATTTGTTTGTTTTATTTATTTTATTTTTATTATTATTATTTTTTTCCGTGTCGGTAAAAGTCTTGCCTTTCACTCCCCTGTTAAGTGGTGTCTTTGTGCATAGAGCCTTCTGCGCGTATTTTCTTAGGATCGGGAGGGTAGTGGAAATGCGTAGATTTCTCTGGTGGACACAGGAGAATCATTAACTTAGCCTGCAATGGCGTCGAAAGTGATGTAACGCGAATGGCGTTTTAGAGGATCCTTAAACAAAATATACCCTTATGGAGCTCAATAATGGAAAGTCAGTTGGATAAACTAGGCAGGCGGTGAAAAACCAACACCTGGAATCTCAAAAGCGACGAGTAATGGACTTCGACAACAATCTATCGCCCGTCGAGCCGAAATCAAAGTGAGCTGTATTTTCTAAAATGAAATAGCATCCTGTTCGTTGTGAAAGACACAGAAGGTGTCGTCAACATAACGCCTATAGAGTAGAGGGTGATTCGAATGGTTGAAATTATTTAGCCACGTTTCCTAGTGAAAACCAAGAAAAAGATTAGCTAGGAAAGAGAAAGAGAATAATGAAAGAGGAAAGAGAATGATGGTAAACTCTCCTTTCTTGACATACTTGTTGACAACTCCTCGCGTGATTGTGTTATTTCAGTTTTCCATAAAAAAACGTACACTGGTCTCTTAACTAATTTCTTTAGTTTTACTCCATCATGCTATAAAATTGGCCTTATCCGAACTCTTATCGACCGAACCTATAAAATCAACAACACCTCCTCCGGCCTTCAAAACGATCTTAATAAACTTTCTGACACCTTGAAACGTAATTCATTTCCCTCGCACATTATTGACAGAACTTTCAAGCGGTATCTTGACGGGTCTTTTTCTCAAAAAAGCCGGAACACTAATGATGACAATAATACACGTTATTTTAAACTCCCTTTTGTCGGCCATTATTCCAAAATAGCGAAACTTAAACTCCGAGAACTTACTAAGCGCTTTTGCAAATCTGACCTAACTATCAAATTAGTTTTCACTTCATTCAAAATTAAAAACATGTTTAGTGTTAAAGATCGTACTCCTGTTGCTCTAAAATCCATGGTAGTTTACCAATTTTCTTGTGCGGTTTGTAATTCCCGTTATATTGGCGAAACTAGTCGCCACTTTTCTACCAGGATAAAGGAACACACGGAAAGCGATAAAAACTCGCATATTTTTAAGCATTTCAACACATCTTCCTTATGTAAGAACAAATATTCTCCTTCGTGCTTTAGTATTCTGGATTCTGCCAGCAACTCAATTGATTTAAAACTCAAAGAAGGTTTTTATACAAATAAGATCAAACCGGAACTTAACAAACAATTGCAGCATTACAACACTTTTCTCACCTTTTAGTTTACACCTTGATGTTTGGTGTCACGCTGTAAATAGTACCCGCTTTTGTATTAGGTCATGTAATAATTTTTTCATCTACCCGTAAACTTTATAACTGTTCACACTTAGAAACTCATTAAACTGATGATGGCATAAGCATGCCGAAACATGTCTTTTAAAAAAGTTGTCTGTTTCCTACAGTATTTATCATACTTGCTACTATTGCGACCTTATGGAAATATTTTTGTAATAATAATGATAATCATAATAATGGCATTTTAATAAGTGTTTACTCCAAAAGATTGCATGAATTATAGAAATGAACACTTTTTGTACACCAACGAGTATAACAAATAATATTTTCTTTAAATTTGTACTTTTTTATAATGTCTAATTAGGCTTGCTTAAGATTTTTACTTTAATGTAAAATATTCTAAGTTTAAAATTATTATTATTATTATTATTTTTATTATTATACATATTATTCAGAAATAAAGATATCATAGTTCTCAGAAAGTCCTCCAAAATTAGAACAACCAGGCCTGGCTTGCTCGAAGCATGGCTAGCGCTAACCAGCGTTAAATACCGTATAGGATTTGATACCTCTTAGCCAACGGTTAGCGCTAACCAGGCTTCCAATAACCGGCCCAGGATATCACGAAACTCTATTATTTCCGAACAGTATGCGCGAAAACTTCGATTTTTTACTTTATGAGCCGTACCGAGAAAGTTTTTCATTAATGCTCCCGGAAAATGTATGTGTTTTAATTGCACTGATTTGGTCATTAAAATCCTTGTTCAGGAAGTCTACGTTAACAGCACACACTAGGGCAACTCCTTAGCATCTGGCTAGAAATATTCTTCTTGCTTTTTCCTCCGGCCGCACGTTAGCCAGTTGATAAGGGCCAGTCTCTTGCTTTATTATTCGCTGAGAAACATTTACCTTGGTTTGAATACTTTTGCTTCTTATAATTTTTCCAGCTTTTTGGTGTTCTGTTTCAGTTTTTCTTACTGTTTTCTTTGAGACTATCAAATCCACTGTCATCCATTTTTGTTTTGATTTGTTTGCTCTGAGTCGTTCCCGTAGACTCTATGGAGGACAATTGGGATTAATTGTATTGCTCTTATCTATTAATTAAGTAGAATCGAGTAAAGCCGTCATCAGCGAATCCTGAGAACAAAACTGCAATACAAGCTAAAATGGAATTCATTGAATTGTTCTTGTTTAATTCGAATGCAGTACTGTTGCTGATAGTACTCAGTTAAAAAGTAGTATTAACATGAGTACCACGTTACCCAGTTTTGGACTAGTTTTCATATACATTGCGTTTCATGTTTTCATTTCTAGACGACTTGATAACAATGAAATAACTAAACTCCCAGAAAATGTTTTCTCAGGACTCACACGTCTATTTCGGCTGTAAGTATATTGCGCCAAGTAAACTTTTAAGATATGACACAGCTTTACGCCTGGATACTCCACAAAGCATTGTCCACTGTCATCTATTTTTCCTTTGATTTGATCGCTCTGAGTCGATTGCGCGGGCTCCATGGAGGTCATTTGGGTTTAATTGTACTGCTCTTATCTAAGTAGAATCGAGTAAAGCCGTGATCATCGAATGCTGAGAACGAAACTGCAATAAAAGCTAAAATTGAATTCCAAGGAATTGTTCTTGTTTAATTCGAATTCTGTACTGCTGCTGAGTGTCCTTTAAAAAGTAGTGTTAACATGAGTTAAAACTTCGTTACTTAGTTTTGGAGTAGTTTTCATGTACATTACGTTTCATGTTTTCATTTCTAGACGACTTGATAACAATGAAATAACTCAACTCCCAGAAAATGTTTTCTCAGGACTCACACGTCTATTTCGGCTGTAAGTATATTGCCCCTAGTAAACTTTTAAGATATGACACAGCTTTACACCTGGATACTCCACAAAGAATTGTCCACTGTCATCCATTTTTCCTTTGATTTGATCGCGCTGAGTCGTTTGCACGAACCCCATGGAGGTCATTTGTGTTTAAATGTACTGCTCTTATTTAAGTAGAATTGAGGAAAGCCATGATCAGCGAATGCTGAGAACGAAACTGCAATAAAAGCTAAAATTGAATTCATGGAATTGTTCTTGTTTAGTTCGAGTGCTCTACTGTTGCTGAATGTACTTTAAAGAGTAGTGTTAACCTGAGGTAAAACTCGTTACTTAGTTTTGGACTAGTTTTAATATACATTAGGTTTCTTATTTTCATTTCTAGATATCTTGATAGCAATGAAATAACTCAACTCCCAGGAAATGTTTTCTCAGGACTCACAAGGCTAACTGGGCTATAATTGTATTGGCCCAGGCAAATAAACTCGGCTTTCACAATATGACATAGCTATTTGCCTGGTCACTGCATAAAGAACAGTGTGACTTACTTACAAAGCGATTCACACAGCTGATTTAAACTAAATGTCAATAGTAATAAATAACCCTTTTTGGGTCTAAAATTAAAGATGCATTTAGACCTTAGTCTTGTAATATTAATACTAACTGTTTTTCCAGTAGGTCATTTTATTATTTTTGTAACACCTATTTATGCCCCTTCTCCCTCTCCAAATGAGGAATACCTTTGAATGTTGCTGCTGCATTACCTGAGCTCGTTTACTGAGCATTCAGAGAAAAGGTAGTAACCACCAAGTGGAGTGAAATGGCTCAGGACAAGGGCCCAGAGCCGGTTTAATCAATAAAGTTATCGATTTATTTACAAAATTATTTGGTTTAAGAAAAAATGTAATGAGCCCAGTAAAGGCGAGGGCACAAAACTCGCCATGCAGAATGATGGATATCATACTGCCGCCCCACCCGAGGGAAATGCAGCCCCTAAAAAGAACAGCTGCCCTTGCACATCAGTTCAAGTAGCTATGGATAAGAAGGTGTTCAGAGCTACAATTGTATGCCTAATACGTCTAGTAGGTCTTAAAAGAGACAATATAACTGAAAAGAAGAGCTGCTGCCCTTGCCAATCAGTTCAAGTAGCAAATTGGCAAGAAAGTAGTCACAGTTTTTGCCTAAAATACTAAGAAACCTTGTATTAAAATAACTGCACGAACACCCTTGCAAGTCAGTTCTAGAAACCATGAAAAAAAAAAAGAAAAATGAGGCCCTTAGCCTGAAAGTAGGACAATGGGGAACTGCTGTCCATGCTAATCAGAACCCCCATAATCCTTTGTATATAAGTACAGGAAAATGATGGGACTGCTGCCCTCGCTATTTAGTCCCATCATTTTCAAGTAACCCTTGCACAGCCTCCCCCGCATGCTATGCAAGAATTACTTACAACAAGAGACTATCAAGGTAAGAGAAGTAATCCCTCTTACTGGCCCTATTCCCATCGTGATCCCTCTTAGGTTATTTTTAGATGATATCAATTTTCCCGCGGATAATGTTACCGCGCGCGTTACGTGGAAGTTTCATGGAGGAGGGAAAGTGCAACAAATTCTGTACGATGCCACTCTCCGTTTTCAAAATTGAGTTTCATGGCCTGATAAAATTCATTGTCTGCAAGATACAGGTTTCAAACATACATCCTTGGAATTGCTTAACTGCCTAGTTTGCAGTGATACCAATTTGAAGAATTTCCAATCTATCAAACCGTGTTAAATAATTTTGACATGTGCAGATATGTTTACCTTGGTTGCATTGCGTTACTTGTCCATTTTAGTGCGCACTTTCTCATCGTCTACAAAATTCTGTCGCTTACAAAACTCGTCCTTGTCAAGATACAGTTTGCAATCATATATCATGGAAATCGGTTAACTGTATAATTCACTCTGATACCAATTTTACGATTGTCTAGTGTAGGAAACCATGTTAAATAATTTTGTAAAAGGGAGCTATATTTTACGCGTGCGTTGCAAATTGACTTCAATCCGATCTTACGTTTTTAAATTTTTTTATCGTGCGGTCAATTAAAATTTTCCTGTCATTTGTGGTACTGTTTGAAAGCGTTAGCTGTCTAATTTATGAATATCATAGAATTAAGTCACCATAGTTTAAGTCCGCTAAGAAAATCGAGAACGCGTTGACCAAGTCAGGAATATGTTGCTTGGTGACTGTAGTCCCGCGATATTTCATTGTGTACAAAATTCTGTCGCCTATAAAACTCGTTACTTTCAAGATACAAGATGCAAAGATATATCATTCAAATTGCTTAACTGTGTTGTTTACAGTGACACCAATTTCAACACTGTCCAATGTACGAAACCGAGTTTAATAATTTTGAAAGATGCAGGTATATTTAACATGCGTGCTTTGCAAATTGACTTCCATGGGATACCACTTGTTCATACATTTTTATC
>OX421449.1:13243321-13260821 GCA_949126865.1 Montipora capitata | reverse complement strand
TACAGTGTGACTTATATACAAAGCGACTCATACAGCTGATTTAAGCAAAGTGTCAGTAAAAATAAATAACCCTTTTTGCCTTTTAGGTCTAAAAATAAGGTGGATTTGGACCTTAGCCTTCTAAGATTAATACTAACGGTTATTCCAGTATGTCATGTTGGTTCTTTTTGTAACACCTATTTTTTCATTATAGCGAGGTTCCCTTATTAAAGAGAGGAGCACATAAAAAAATCAAGTTTATTGCTACCGACAACCATTAGTTTTGGTGTCGAGGAAAGACAATATCTTGAGTATATTATTACTATTTTTATAGCAATGCATAGTAATAATAATGATAATCATAACAATGATATTTTAATAAGTGTTTACTCCAAATGATTGCACAAATTATGGAAATGAACACTCTTTATACACCACGGGTATAACGAATAATATTTTCTATAAATTTGTAATTTTTTATAATGTCTAATTGAGCTTGGTTAAGATTTTTATTTTATTGTAATGTATTGTATGTTTAAAATTATTATTATTATTGTTATTATTATTATTTCTATTATTATAATTTAGAAAAATAGTTTTTCCAGTTCTCAACAAGTCCTCACAATTTAGAACAATCAGGACATCATGAAACTCTATTATTTCCAAACACTATGCGCAAAAACTTTGATTTTTTACTTTATGATCCGTAAAGAGAACATTTTTCATAAACGCTCACGGAAAAATGTATGTGTTTCAGTTGAACAGATTTGGTCATGAAAATCCTTGTTCAGAAATCAGAAGTCTACGTTAACAGCAGAAACCAGGGCCAGTACTCCTTAGTATCTGGCTAGAAATATTCTTCTTACTTTTTCGTCCGGGCGCGCGTTAGCCAGTTGGTGAGGGCCAGTCTCTTGCCTTATTATTCGCTGAGAAACGTTTACCTTTGTTTAAATGCTTTTGATTTTTGTATGATTTTTCCAGCTTTTTGGTGTTTTAATTTAGTTTTTTTTATTGTTTTCTTTGAAATTATCAAATCCACTGTCATCCATTTTTGCTTTGATTTGTTCGCGCTGAGACGTTCCCGTAGACCCTATGGAGGACAATTGGAATTAATTGTTTTGCTCTTATCTATTAAGTAAGTGAAATCAAGTAAGGCCGTGATCAGCAAATGCTGAGAACGAAACTGCAATATAAGTCAAAACGAAGTTCATTGAATTGTTCTTGTTTAATTCGAATTTACAATATGACACAGCTTTGCGCGTGGATACTCCACAAAGAATTGTCCACTGTCATCCATTTTTCCTTTGATTTCATCGCTCTTAGTCGATTGCGCGGGCTCCATGGAGGTCATTTGGGTTTAATTGTACTGCTCTTATTTAAGTAGAATCGAGTAAAGCTGTGATCAGCGAACGCTAAGAAGGAAACTGCAATAAAAGCTAAAATTGAGTTCATGGAATTGTTCTTGTTTAGTTCGAATGCTGTACTGTTGCTGAGTGTACTTTAAAAAGTAGCGTTAACATGAGTTGAAACTTCGTTACTTAGTTTTGGACTAGTTTCCATAGACATTACGTTTCATGTTTTTTTTATTCTAGATGGCTTTCTAACAATGAAATAACTCACCTCCCAGAAAATGTTTTCTTAGGACTTAGTGCGCTACAAGAACTGTAAGTTTGTTGACCCAAATAAACTTTCAAACTATGCCATAGCTATGTGCCTGGTTACTGTGCAGAGTACAGTGTGACTTATATACAAAGCGACTCATACAGCTGATTTAAAGAAAGTGTCAGTAGTAATAAATAACCCTTTTTGGTTTTTGGGTCTAAAATTAAGGTGGATTTGGACCTTAGCCTTCTAAGATTAATACTTACTGTTATTCCAGTATGTCATGTTGGTTCTTTTTGTAACACCTATTTTTTCATTTGAGCGAGGTTCCCTTATTAAAGAAAAGAGCACATAAAAAAATCAAGTTGATTGCTACCGACAAACATTAGTTTTGGTGTCGAGGAAATGACAATATCTCGAGTATATTGTTACTATTTTTATAGCAATGCATGGTAATAATAATGATAATCATAACAATGATATTTTAATAAGTGTTTACTCCAAATGATTGCACGAATTATAGAAATAAACACTCTTTATACACCACGGGGATAACGAATAATATTTTGCTATAAATTTGTAATTTTTTATAATGTCCAATTGAGCTTGGTTAAGATTTTTATTTTATTGTAATGTATTGTATGTTTAAAATTATTATTATTATTATTATTATTATTATTATTTCTATTATTATAATTTAGAAAATAGATTTTATAGTTCTCAACAAGTCCTCCAAATTTAGAACAATCAGGACATCATGAAACTCTATTATTTCCGAACACTATGCGCAAAAACTTCGATTTTTTACTTTATGATCCGTAAAGAGAACATTTTTCATAAACGCTCACGGAAAAATGTATGTGTTTCAGTTGAACAGATTTGGTCATGAAAATCCTTGTTCAGAAATCAGAAGTGTACGTTAACAGAAGAGACCAAGGACAATACTCTTTAGTATCTGGCTAGAAATATTCTTCTTACTTTTTCGTCCGGCCGCGCGTTAGCCAGTTGGTGAGGGCTAGTCTCTTGCCTTATTATTTGCTGAGAAACGTTTACCTTTGTTGAAATACTTTTGATTTTGTATGATTTTTCCAGCTTCTTGGTGTTCTGTTTTAGTTTTTATTATTGTTTTCTTTGAAATTATCAAATCCACTGTCATCCATTTTTGTTTTGATTTGTTCGCTCTGAATCGTTCCCGTAGACCCTATGGAGGACAATTGGAATTAATTGTATTGCTCTTATCTATTAAGTAAGTAGAATCGAGTAAGGCCGTGATCCGCAAATGCTGAGAACGAAACTGCAATATAAGCCAAAATGAAATTCATTGAATTGTTCTTGTTTAATTCGAATTTACAATATGACACAGCTTTGCGCGTGGATACTCCACAAAGAATTGTCCACTGTCATCCATTTTTCCTTTGATTTCATCGCTCTGAGTCGATTGCGCGGGCTCCATGGAGGTCATTTGGGTTTAATTGTACTGCTCTTATTTAAGTAGAATCGCGTAAAGCTGTAATCAGCGAATGCTAAGAACGAAACTGCAATAAAAGGTAAAATTGAGTTCATCGAATTGTTCTTGTTTAGTTTGAATGCTGTACTGTTGCTGAGTGTACTTTAAAAAGTAGTGTTAACATGAGTTAAAACTTCGTTACTTAGTTTTGGACTAGTTTCCATAGACATTACGTGTCATGTTTTTATTTCTAGATGGCTTGATGACAATGAAATAACTCACCTCCCAGAAAATGTTTTCTCAGGACTTAGTGCGCTAAGAGACCTGTAAGTTTGTTGACCCAAATAAACTTTCAAACTATGCCATAGCTATGTGCCTGGTTACTGTGCAGAGTACAGTGTGACTTATATACAAAGCGACTCATACAGCTGATTTAAAGAAAGTGTCAGTAGTAATAAATAACCCATTTTGGTTTTTGGGTCTAAAATTAAGGTGCATTTGGACCTTAGTCTTCTAAGATTAATACTAACTGTTATTCCAGTATGCCGTGTTTGTTCTTTTTGTAACACCTATTTTTTCATTTGAGCGAGGTTCCCTTATTAAAGACAAGAGCACATAAAAAAATCAAGTTGATTGCTACCCACAAACATCAGTTTTGGTGTCGAGGAAATCACAATATCTCGAATATATTATTACTATTTTTATAGCAATGCATGGTAATAATAATGACAATCATAACAATGATATTTTGACAAGTATTTACTCCAAATGATTGCACAAATTATGGAAATGAACAATATTCATACACCACGGGTATAACGAATAATATTTTCTATAAATTTGTAATTTTTTATAATGTCTAATTAAGCTTGTTTAAGATTTTTTTTTATGGTAAAATATCGTTTGTTTGAAATTATTATTATTATTATTATTATTATTATTATTATTATTATTATTATTATTATTATTATTATTTCTATTATTATAATTTAGAAAAATAGATTTTATAGTTCTTAACAAGTCCTCCAAATTTAGAACAATCAGGACATCATGAAACTCTATTATTTCCGAACACTATGCGCAAAAACTTCGATTTTTTACTTTATGATCCGTAAAGAGAACATTTTTCATAAACGCTCACGGAAAAATGTATGTGTTTCAGTTGAACAGATTTGGTCATGAAAATCCTTGTTCAGAAATCAGAAGTGTACGTTAACAGAAGAGACCAGGGCCAGTACTCCTTAGTATCTGGCTAGAAATATTCTTCTTACTTTTTTGTCCGGCCGCGCGTTAGCCAGTTGGTGAGGGCTAGTCTCTTGCCTTATTATTCGCTGAGAAACGTTTACCTTTGTTTAAATACTTTTGATTTTGTATGATTTTTCCAGCTTTTTGGTGTTCTCTTTTAGTTTTTTTTATTGTTTTCTTTGAAACTATGAAATCCACTATCATCCATTTTTGTTTTGATTTGTTCGCGCTGAATCGTTCCCGTAGACCCTATGGAGGACAATTGGAATTAATTGTATTGCTCTTATCTATTAAGTAAGTAGAATCGAGTAAGGCCGTGATCCGCAAATGCTGAGAACGAAACTGCAATATAAGCCAAAATGAAATTCACTGAATTGTTCTTGTTTAATTCGAATTCACAATATGACACAGCTTTGTGCGTGGATACTCCACAAAGAATTGTCCACTGTCATCCATTTTTCCTTTGATTTGATCGCTCTGACTCGATTGCGCGGGCTCCATGGACGTCATTTGGATTTAATTGTACTGCTCATATCTAAGTAGAATCGAGTAAAGCTGTGATCAGCGAATGCTAAGAACGAAACTGCAATAAAAGGTAAAATTGAGTTCATGGAATTGTTCTTGTTTAGTTCGAATGCTGTCCTGTTGCTGAGTGTACTTTAAAAAGTAGTGTTAACATGAGTTAAAACTTCGTTACTTAGTTTTGGACTAGTTTCCATAGACATTACGAATCATGTTTTTATTTCTAGATGGCTTTATAACAATAAAATAACTCACCTCCCAGAAAATGTCTTCTCAGGACTTAGTGCGCTACAAGACCTGTAAGTTTGTTGACCCAAATAAACTTTCAAACTATGCCATAGCTATGTGCCTGGTTACTGCACAGAGTACAGTGTGAGTTATATACTAAGCGACTCATACAGCTGATTTATAGAAAGCGTCAGTAGTAATAAATAACCCTTTTTGGTTTTTGGGTCTAAAATTAAGGTGGATTTGAACCTTAGCCTTCTAAGATTAATACTAACTGTTATTCCAGTATGTCATGTTGGTTCTTTTTGTAACACCTATTTTTTCATTTGAGCGAGGTTCCCTTATTAAAGAAAGGAGCACATAAAAAAAATCAAGTTGCTTGCTACCGACAAACATTAGTTTTGGTGTCGAGGAAATGACAATATCTCGAATATATTATTACTATTTTTATAGCAGTGCATGGTAATAATAATGATAATTTTTACAATGATATTTTAATAAGTGTTTACTCCAAATGATTCACTTATGTCCAGGTTTGCACCTAATTAGATGCACGCCCAATTTTGACATCCAACACAAAGTGTCCCTTTAAGTCTACGCATTTGCTACCTATTTTCAACAATAAGGTAAGGGTAAAGGTTAGCGTTATTTTTAGCTTTGGGTAAATGCAGCAGTTAATCTTTACTTAAAGAGCAGCATTTGGGGGACACTTTGTGACATAAATTGTCTGTATTCTGAGACACAAGTGATGTTGAAGTTGGCGAGAAGAGCAAGGGGACACTTCATGACGCTTATTGAAATCCGCGTGCATCTAATTAGGTGCAAACCTGGACATATTTCAAATGATTGCACGAATTATGGAAATGAACACCCTTTATACACCACGGGTATAACGAATATTATTAAATTCTCAACCTGGGATAATGCAATTTTACGTGCTCTGATTGGTTCACTCAATCTCGGTTATCAGCTCATATACCTTGGTTTGACCTTATATGGTAAATGATTGATCTTAGTGTTGCCAACTTAAATTATTTTTCGCCGGAACGCGAAATTTCTCTCTGAAGAAAGCAAAAAAAAAACGTTTTTCTGGACAGCTGGGTTCAATGCCGACGTTTAGGAGTACGCGAAAAGGTAAGAAATGTTTTTGTGACGAGCCTGCGTCTGTCTGACCACAAGGTGTTACACGACATCACATCGGTTCTCATCAATTTTTTTTTATTTCGCTCGGATTTGCTCGCTTTTTTTGCTCGTATTTGGTAGTTTCTAAACTTTTGGAGTTTAAAGGAATTTAAGAAAACAATTATTCCATTCGCGCTTGTTGGATATAAGACTGGTTATAGCCAACTCGGCGCTACGCGCCTCGTTGGCTATTTACCATCTCATATCCAACGTGTGCTCATGGAATAATTGTTAAATATTTTCTATAAATTTGTAATTTTTTATAATGTCTAATTCAGCTTGGTTAAGATTTTTATTTTATTGTAATGTATTGTATGTTTAAGATTATTATTATTATTATTATTTCTATCATTATCATTTAGAAATAGAGATTTTATAGTTCTCAACAAGTCCTCCAAATTTAGAACAATCGGGACATCATCAAACTCTATTATTTCCGAACACTATGCGCGAAAACTTTGATTTTTTACTTTATGATCCGTAAAGAGAAGGTTTTTCATAAACGCTCACGGAAAAATGTATGTGTTTCAATTGAACCGATTTGGTCATGAAAATCCTTGTTCAGAAATCAGAAGTGTTCGTTAACAGAAGAGACCAGGGCCAGTACTCCTTAGTATCTGGCTAGAAATATTCTTCTTACTTTTTCCTCATGCCGCACGTTAGCCAGTTGGTGAGGGCCAGTCTCTTGCCTTATTATTCGCTGAGAAACGTTTACCTTTGTTTAAATACTTTTGATTTTTGTATGATTTTTCCACCTTTTTGGTGCTTTAATTTAGTTTTTTTTATTGTTTTCTTTGAAACTATCAAATCCACTGTCATCCATTTTTGCTTTGATTTGTTCGCGCTGAGTCGTTCCCGTAGACCCTATGGAGGACAATTGGAATTAATTATATTGTTCTTATCTATTAAATAAGTAGAATCGAGTAAGGCCGTGATCAGCAAATGCTGAGAACGAAACTGCAATATAAGCTAAAATGAAATTGATTGAATTGTTCTTGTTTAATTCGAATTCACAATATGACAGAGCTTTGCGCGTGGATACTCCACACAGAATTGTCCACTGTCATCCATTTTTCCTTTGATTTCATCGCTCTGAGTCGATTGCGCGGGCTCCATGGAGGTCATTTGGGTTTAATTGTACCGCTCTTATCTAAGTAGAATCGAGTAAAGCTGCGATCAGCGAATGCTAAGATCGAAACTGCAATAAAAGGTAAAATTGAGTTCATGGAATTGTTCTTGTTTAGTTCGAATGCTGTACTGTTGCTGAGTGTACTTTAAAAAGTAGTGTTAACATGAGTTAAAACTTCGTTACTTAGTTTTGGACTAGTATCCATAGACATTACGTTTCATGTTTTTTTTTTCTAGATCTCTTTTTAACAATAAAATAACTCAACTCCCAGAAAATGTTTTCTCAGGACTAAGAAGGCTACAAGACCTGTAAGTTTGTTGACCCAAATACACTTTCAAACTATGACATAGCTGACGACCATAGCTATGTGCCTGGTTACTTTACGGAGTACAGTGTGACTTATATACAAAGCGACTCACACAGCTGATTTAAACAAAGTGTCAATAGTGATAAATAACCGTTCATGGGTCTAAAATTAAGGTGTATTTGGACCTTACCCTTCTAAGATTAATACTAACTGTTATTCCAGTATGTCATGTTGTTTCTTTTTGTAACACCTATTTTTTCATTTGAGCGAGGTCCCCGTATAAAAGAAAGGAGCACATCAAAAAAAATCAAGTTTATTGCTACCGACAAACATTAGTTTTGGTGTCGAGGAAATGACAATATCTCGAATAAATCCGTATGATTATTATTGTTACTATTATTACTATTTTTAAAGCGATGGTAATAATAATGGTAATCATAATAATGATATTTTAATAAGTGTTTACTCCAAATGATTGCACAAATTATGGAAATGAACACTCTTTATACACCACGGGTATAGCGAATAATATTTGCTATAAATTTGTAATTTTTTATAATGTCTAATTAAGCTTGGTTAAGATTTTTATTTTATTGTAAAATATCGTTTGTTTAAAATTATTATTATTATTATCATTATTATTATTATTACTATTGTTATTATTATTATTTAGAAATAAAGATTATATAGTTCTGAAAAAGTCCTCCAAATTTAGAACAATCAGGACATCATGAAACTCTATTATTTCCGAACACTATGCGCGAAAACTTCGATTTTTTACTTTGTGATCCGTAAAGAGAAGGTTTTTCATTAACGCTCACGGAAAAATGTATGTGTTTCAATTGAACCGATTTGGTCATGAAAATCCTTGCTTAGAAATCAGAAGTCTACGTTAACAGCAGAAACCAGGGCCAGTACTCCTTAGTATCTGGCTAGAAATATTCTTTTTACTTTTTCATCCGGGCGCGCGTTAGCCAGTTGGTGAGGGCCAGTCTCTTGCCTTATTATTCGCTGAGAAACGTTTACCTTTGTTTAAATACTTTTGATTTTTGTATGATTTTTCCAGCTTTTTGGTGCTTTAATTTAGTTTTTTTTATTGTTTTCTTTGAAACTATCAAATCCACTGTCATCCATTTTTGCTTTGATTTGTTCGTGCTGAGTCGTTCCCGTAGACCCTATGGAGGACAATTGGAATTAATTATTTTGCTCTTATCTATTAAGTAAGTAGAATCGAGTACGGCCGTGATCAGCAAATGCTGAGAACGAAAGTGCAATATAAGCTAAAATGAAATTCATTGAATTGTTCTTGTTTAATTCGAATTCACAAAATGACACAGCTTTGCGCGTGGATACTCCACAAAGAATTGTCCACTGTCATCCATTTTTCCTTTGATTTGATTGCTCTGAGTCGATTGCGCGGGCTCCATGGAGGTCATTTGGGTTTAATTGTACTGCTCCTATCTAAGTAGAATCGAGTAAAGCTGCGATCTGCGAATGCTAAGATCGAAACTGCAATAAAAGATAAAATTGAGTTCATGGAATTGTTCTTGTTTAGTTCGAATGCTGTACTGTTGCTTAGTGTACTTTAAAAAGTAGTGTTAACATGAGTTAAAACTTCGTTACTTAGTTTTGGACTAGTTTCCATAGACATTACGTTTCATGTTTTTTTTTTTCTAGATCTCTTTTTAACAATAAAATAACTCAACTCCCAGAAAATGTTTTCTCAGGACTAAGAAGGCTACAAGACCTGTAAGTTTGTTGACCCAAATACACTTTCAAACTATGACATAGCTGACGACCATAGCTATGTGCCTGGTTACTTTACGGAGTACAGTGTGACTTATATACAAAGCGACTCACACAGCTGATTTAAACAAAGTGTCAATAGTAATAAATAACCGTTCTTGGGTCTAAAATTAAGGTGTATTTGGACCTTACCCTTCTAAGATTAATACTAACTGTTATTCCAGTATGTCATGTTGTTTCTTTTTGTAACACCTATTTTTTCATTTGAGCGAGGTCCCCTTATAAAAGAAAGGAGCACATAAAAAAAAATCAAGTTTATTGCTACCGACAAACATTAGTTTTGGTGTCGAGGAAATGACAATATCTCGAATAAATCCGTATGATTATTATTGTTACTATTATTACTATTTTTAAAGCGATGGTAATAATAATGGTAATCATAATAATGATATTTTAATAAGTGTTTACTCCAAATGATTGCACAAATTATGGAAATGAACACTCTTTATACACCACGGGTATAGCGAATAATATTTTCTATAAATTTGTAATTTTTTATAATGTCTAATTAAGCTTGGTTAAGATTTTTATGTTATTGTAAAATATCGTTTGTTTAAAATTATTATTATAATTATTATTATTATAATTATTATTATTATTACTATTATTATTATTATCATTATTTCTCTTATTATTATTTAGAAATAAAGATTATATAGTTCTCAAAAAGTCCTCCAAATTTAGAACAATCGAGACATCATGAAACTCTATTATTTCCGAACACTATGCGCCAAAACTTCGATTTTTCACTTTATGATCCGTAAAGAGAAGGTTTTTCATAACCGCTCACGGAAAAATGTATGTGTTTCAGTTGAACAGATTTGGTCATGAAAATCCTTGTTCAAAAATCAGAAGTCTACGTTAACAACAGAAACCAGGGCCAGTACTCCTTACTACTGGCTAGAAATATTCTTCTTACTTTTTCGTCCGGGCGCGCATTAGCCAGTTGATGAGGGCCAGTCTCTTGCCTTATTATTTGCTGAGAAACGTTTAGCTTTGTTTAAATACTTTTGATTTTGTATGATTTTTCAAGCTTTTTGGTGTTTTAATTTATTTTTTTTTTGTTTTTCTTTGAAACTATTAAATCCACTGTCATCCATTTTTGTTTTGATTTGTTCACGCTGAGTCGTTCCCGTAGACCCTATGGAGGACAATTGGAATTAATTGTATTGCTCTTATCTATTAAGTAAGTAGAATCGGTTAAAGCCGTGATCAGCAAATGCTGAGAACGAAACTGCAATATAAGCTAAAATGAAATTGATTGAATTGTTCTTGTTTAATTCGAATTCACAATATGACAGAGCTTTGCGCGTGTGTACTCCACAAAGAATTGTCCACTGTCATCCATTTTTCCTTTGATTTGATCGCTCTGAGTCGATTGCGCGGGCTCCATGGAGGTCATTTGGATTTGATTTTACTGCTCTTATCTAAGTAGAATCGAGTAGAGCTGTGATCAGCGAATGCTAAGAACGAAACTGCAATAAAAGCTAAAATTGAGTGCATGGAATTGTTCTTGTTTAGTTCGAATGCTGTATTGTTGCTGAGTGTACTTTAAAAAGTAGTGTTAACCTGTGTTAAAACTACGTTACTTAGTTTTCGACGAGTTTTCATATACATTACGTTTCATATTTTTTTTATTATAGATGGCTTTATAACAATAAAATAACTCAACTCCCAGAAAATGTTTTCTCAGGACTAAGAAGGCTACAATACCTGTAAGTTTGTTGACCCAAATACACTTTCAAACTATGACATAGCTGACGACCATAGCTATGTGCCTGGTTACTTTACGGAGTACAGTGTGACTTATATACAAAGCGACTTATACAGCTGATTTAAACAAATAGTCAATAGTAATAAATAACCCTTTCTGGCTCGAAAATTAAGGTGTATTTGGACCTTAGCCTTCTAAGATTAATACTAACTGGTATTCCAGTATGTCATGTTGTTTCTTTTTGTAACACCTATTTTTTCATTTGAGCGAGGTCCCCTTGTTTAAGAAAGGAGCACATAAAAATTTCAAGTTTATTGCTACCGACAAACATTAGTTTTTGTGTCGAGGAAATGACCATGTCTCGAATAAATGCATATGATTATTATTGTTACTATTATTAATATTTTTATAGCAATGGTAATAATAATGATAATCATAATAATGATATTTTAATAAGTGTTTACTCCAAATGATTGCACGAATTATGGAAATGAACACTCTTTATACACCACGGGTATAACGAATAATATTTTGTATAAATTTGTAATTTTTTTATAATGCCTAATTAAGCTTGGTTAAGATTTTTATGTTATTGTAAAATATTGTATGTTTAAAATTATTATTATTATTATTATTATTATTATTATTATTATTTCTGTTATTATTATTATTTAGAAATAAAGATTATATAGTTCTCAACAAGTCCTCCAAATTTTGAACAATCAAGATATCATGAAACTCTATTATTTCCGAACACTATGCGCAAAAACTTCGATTTTTTACTTTATGATCCGTAAAGAGAAGGTTTTTCATAAACGTTCACGGAAAAATGTGTGAGTTTCAATTGAACAGATTTGGTCATGAAAATCCTTGCTCAGAAATCAGAAGTCTACGTTAACAGCAGAAACCAGGGCCAGTACTCCTTAGTATCTGGCTAGAAATATTCTTCTTACTTTTTCGTCCGGGCGCGCGTTAGCCAGTTGGTGAGGGCCAGTCTCTTGCCTTATTATTCGCTGAGAAACGTTTACCTTTGTTTAAATACTTTTGATTTTTGTATGATTTTTCCAGCTTTTTGGTGTTTTAATTTAGTTTTTTTTATTGTTTTCTTTGAAACTATCAAATCCACTGTCATCCATTTTTGCTTTGATTTGTTCGCGCTGAGTCGTTCCCGTAGATCCTATGGAGAAAAATTGGAATTAATTGTATTGCTCTTATCTATTAAGTAAGTAGAATCGGGTAAGGCCGTGATCAGCAAATGCTGAGAACGAAACTGCAATATAGGCCAAAATGAAATTGATTGAATTGTTCTTGTTTAATTCGAATTCACAACATGACACAGCTTTGCGCGTGGATACTCCACAAAGAATTGTCCACTGTCATCCATTTTTCCTTTGATTTGATTGCTCTGAGTCGATTGCGCGGGCTCCATGGAGGTCATTTGGGTTTAATTGTTCTGTCTTTATCTAAGTAGAATCGAGTAAAGCTGTGATCAGCGAATGCTAAGAGCGAAACTGCAATTGATTGCATGAATTATAGAAATGAACTTATTTTGTACACCACGGGTATATCGAATAATATTTTCTATAAGTTTCTAATTTTCTATAATGTCTAATTAAGCTTGGTTAAGATTTTTACTTTAGTTTAAAATATTGCAAGTTTAAAGGTATTATTATTAATATTGTTATTATTATTATTATTATTATTATTATTATTATTATTATTATTATTATTATAGTAATACCGAGTTCGAGGTCCGTACTGTAAGTTACGGACCGAGTTTTTCCCGTTGATTTATGGCCCAAGCTCGGAGCGCGCGGGCCATAAATCAACGGGAAAAAACGAGGATCCGTAACTTACAGTACGGACCGAGAAAACGAGGTTAGTAAGATATCTATTATATCTCTGAGGTTAACCGGCGCGCGGGCAAGGAAACTAGTCAAAGTGAAGCAGAAGGTTCAACTGCCACAAAGAATGCCGTGCCAAAATCCCAAAAACTAAATCTTCTAGACTGTTAAGTTTGAAATAGTTGCTTGCAAGATTCAAACAGTTTTCAGTACAAGTTTATGCAACAGAAATGACATGAAAAACTCGCTAGATGATGTTTTGTCGAAATTTTAAATTTAGCGGGCAGTACAGCGGGCCGTACTGTAGAATACGGCCCGCTAATTTAGCCAATTACAGCGGGCGTACTATCTGAGAGATATAATAAATGGTAATAATAACGATAATCACAATAATGATATTTTAATAAGTGTTTAGTCCAAATGATAGCATGAGTTATAGAAATGAACACTTTTTTATACACCACAGGTATAACGAATAATCTTTTCTATAAATTTGTAAGTTTTTGTAATGTCTAATTAGGCTTGGTAAAATCTTTATTTTATTGTAACATATTGTAAGTTGAAAATTATTATTATTATTACTATCATGTAACATCACAGGCCTAAAAGGTGGTCCTGGCTAGGTCAATTATTTCCGGCCTTGAGAGCGAGTAACAACAAGTTCCTAAAGTTCCCAAGGGAGTCCTCTCCTGATTCCCTAAAGGAACAAAACGTTTCTTAGGAGTCTAGCCGTTCCCAGAAGAGGAGTTTTCGGGATCACTTCAAGTCTGATGGTGGTGCCAAGCTTTTCGATGTGTCTATCAAACTTATCAGATACAGCCCCTAATGCTCTGATTACAACTGGCACTACAGTCACTTTCTTCAGCTTCCATAACTTTCTTATTTCTTCCCTAAGGAGTTGGTACTTCTCTATTTTCTCCAGTTCTTTGTCTTTTAATCGCGCATCCCCTGGAATGGCGACGTCAATGATCATGGCCTCCTTTGCTTGCTTATTAACAAAGACAATGTCCGGTCTTCGAGCTTCAACGATCCTGTCACACTGTACATTGAAATCCCACAGAACTTTGAAACCTTCGTTTTCTAACACTCGCTCTGGGGTGTGTTTGTACCACTTATCGGTCTGCTCAAGTTCTGCCTTTCCGCACAGTTGCCAATGCACATACCGAGCAACACTGTCGTGGCGCTTCTTGTATTCACGTTCTTCCAACTTGCTGCACTCACTTGTTAACAAGTGAGTGCAGCATCTAATTAGATGGTTTACATTTTCTCCTTTCTCTCCACACATCCTACACATAGGAGATTCTACATTCTTGTCTATGTGGAACTTGATATAATTAATTCTTAAAGCTTGCTCTTGGGCACTGCAGATCAATGCTTCTGTACACCCTTTGAGGTCTCCCTTCTGCATCCACCGCCATGTTTTATCCCAGTCCACTGCCGTCAAGTCTCTAACATACTGCCCATGCACTTGCTTCACTTTCCATTTGTTTTCTGTTTCCTGCTTTGCACTCTTCCTATACTCTCTCGGTTCCTTTGCCTCATCCGTCTTCACTGTTCCTCTCTCTCCCACATTTCTTAATAACACCTCATTACATCTCCCTACATACCAACCCAGACTGTTTTCTTCCCCGGACACAAGCTTCGCAACTAATAAGTCCTCTGCCCCCTCTCTTCCTTGGTACATATATCCTTGCAGTGTCTCTTGTTGGGTGAAGCTCCTTATTCATTGTCATCACTTTCCTGGTCGTTCTATTCATGCTTTGCAATTCTTCTTTCGTCCATCCAATCACACCTCCTCCATATCGTAGCAAGGACACCGCCCATGTGTTTACATGACTAGTTTCAGTCTTCGCATGTGCTAATTTCTAAACATGTCCTTCATTTCTTGTTCATTCTCTTTATCCAGTTCCAATATCCCCAGGTACCTGTATCCCTCTTCACACACCTCCTTAATTGTCTCGCCATTCACATGTTGAATACCCTCTGTCTTGCTCAGCTTACCCCTCTTCAGAACATCACTCCACACTTCTGTATGCCAAATTCCATTCCTATGTCTCGACTAAAAACCTACACTGTGGATACCAGGCTATCTAGTTCTTTTTCGTTTTTAGCAAAGAGCTTAAGGTCGTCCATAAAGAGCAAGTGGTTCACTTTGATGTCATCCAGCATGTATCCTGCTTTGGCTTTTCTTAAGATCTTTGTTAACGGTATCATACACAGTACAAGCAGCAGCTGTGATAGATTATCACCCTGGAATATACCTCTTCTAACTTTTACCGTACCTAATGTTTGCCCACAAGATGTTAGTTCAGTGGTCCAGCTCATTATCGATCTTTCCACAAAGGCGATCACATTTTGTGCTACTTGGGCGAGTTTTAGGCTCTTAATAATCCAAGAGTGTGGGACCATGTTGTAAGCTTTCTTATAGTCCACCCACACTATGGCCAAATTCCTGTGCTTATGTTCGCTGTCTTCCAGAATAGCTTTGTCGATAAGAAGTTGGTCTTTTGTCCCACGGCTCTTTCTCCTGTACCCTTTCTGTTCCACTGGTAGCATCTCATTCTCCTCGAGAAAGGTGTAGATACAATCAGAAATTATCCCAGTCATTAGTTTCCACATGAGGGGTAGGCAGGATATTGGTCGGAAATTATTCGCTCTTTGTGGGTCTTTTTGACATAGCACTGCCCTGCCCTTCGTCAACCATGCTGGGATCGTATCTCCATTGTTAATCATGTGGTTCATTTGAATTGCAATTCTCTCATGCAGCGATGTCAGCTGCATCCCTAGCCAGAATCCTTAGCCAGAATCCCTGAACACCGTCAAGTCCAGGGGCCCTCCAGTTCGGGATCTTCTTGACTTTTATTGCTGCCACCATTCCAGTTGTTATAATAAGATTTCCCTGCATTATCTCTGTCCTTTCCCCTTTCATTTCTTCCAGCCATTCTGCATTCTGTTCATGCTCTACCTCTGGCACTGTTCCTTCAGACGTCATTTCACCATTTAATTCTTGATACACTCTCTTTTGGTCCTGCTGGAATAACCTGTTTAACCTGTACTGTTCAATTCTTAGTTCGTACCGTTCCAATTCTTCCAGTACTTCTGCCTCTCCTTTTGCTGTAATCTTATATTTCCTGACTAATTCATTGTATTTTTCTTCCGAATACTATTTCCGAATACTATGCACGAAAACTCCGATTTTTTTACCGTACAGAGAAAGTTTTCCTTAATGCTCGCGGAAAAATGTACGTGTTTAAATTGCACTGACTTGACGACTGCAATAAAAGCTAAAATTGAATTTATGGAGTCTTCTGTGCGTATTTTGTTAGGTTTGAGGGGACTGGGGTAATGCGTGGATTTCTCTGGTGCACACGGGAGAACACTTAATTAACCTGCAATGGCATTGAAAGTCATTGTAACGTGAATGGCGTTTTAGTGCATCTTTAAACAAAATATACCCTTGTGGAGCTCAAGAATGGAACGTCAATTGGATAAACAAAACAGGTGGTGAAAAATAAATATCTGGAATCTTAAAAGTGACGAGTAGTGGACTTCGACAACAATCTTTCGCCCGTCGAGCCGAAATCAAAGTGAGCTGTATTTCCAATATTTTGCAAAGTGTGGTGTTATGTACAACACTGAAATCAAATGGAAAATTTTCTGGTAACTTATGGGTTCAACAAAAACAGAGAAGGAATCGAACACCTTAAGTGGATCTGTGACGTCTGTTGCCTAGCTATTGTACTTAACTCTGCTCAGTCATCCGGTAACAATTGGAAATTTCACTAATTCTTGTTAACCTTCAATGGCGTCGAAAGTCATTGTAATGCAAATGGCGTTTTAGTGGATCTTTAAACAAAATATACCCTCATGGAGCTCAAGAATGGAACGTCAATTGGATGAAGAAGACAGTCAGTGAAAAATAAATAACTGGAATCTTTAAAGCGACGAGTAATGGTCTTCGACAAGAATCTCCTTCTTCGCCGTTGGATATCAAGTGAGCTTTGTTTCTAATATTTTACTAACTTGGTATTATTTACAACACTGAAATCAAACGGCAAGTTTTTTTTATGGATTTAACAAACATTGAAGGAATCGAACGCCTTGAATGCATCACAGTGTTTACTGAGTCGCATTTAAGTTGTCTGGCAATTTACATTTATTTTGTACTCAACTCTGCAAAGGTAAAAACAAAATGGAAATGTGACAGTGAAGAATTATTTGAGTGAAAGCTTGTTGGCTCTTTTGTGCATCATTATTTACGGTCAAGGTTCTTTCGAAAAGGGTTTGATGTGAACTGTCAGAAATTTATTTAATTGCATCTGCTTTGTGACACGAATTGTGTGTCTTGTTTGCACGCACGCAATTAAAATAGGAAGGCTTTCTTGCCTCTAATAGCAAATATGTTGTTTGTTTTTATCATTTTTTTCACTGGAAAAGGTTTTTGTGGGATTTCCAGCCTTTGTGAATTTAACATGTTAAACAGGTCTGATGGAAG
>OX421449.1:13190821-13228321 GCA_949126865.1 Montipora capitata | reverse complement strand
CATTTTCCTCCACTTCTCGCTAAGAACAAGGGCCTCAGGGTTGGCAAAAACGAAGGAATAATCACCATTGTAAGCGCCATCTTGGTCGGCGTCGTTTTCAGAAAGACATGCACATGAAATGCTTCTCTGCCGTAACTCCTTCATGTGCGATTCAATCAGCGCATTCAACGGGCAAATAACTAAAATAATGGCTTTCTTCGGGTAACTCATATATCCCATCGTATTTGGCGCACGGCATATGCCAGGTAGTAACTGGAACAGCGGTGACTTTCCATAGCCGGTCGGCAAAACCAACAAATTTTGACTCCACTTCCCAATCAGACACAACACGACTAACTCAATCACAGCACAACAGTGTAATTACATGGGCACGTAGGACAGCAAGCGCCACAAGCCGGTTATTTTGCTTACCATATGCATACAAACTCCGCTCCTGAATAACAATACGTTAGCAGACTTGATGGTACTGACCTCCTAAAAACTTGTTAAAGGAAAAGTGCACTGGGCACCTGCCGGATACGAAAACCCAAAACCCTTCGGGAATGAGGGAACGTATTCTCCAAACCCTATGCAAGTGCCACTACCCCATGGAGGTTAAGGGAAAAAGTTAACAACAACAAAAAAAAAATAGGCGAAGAAAGCTGAACCTAGACTAATTCAAATCCCTAACGGTTCACTATTTGTACGACAAATTACCCATAATCCCCACCAGACAACCGGACCCAGTCCTCTGGTCCGTGCCGGCAAAATATCTATTTCTGAGTCGCAGGCTACAACTGACAGAAATAGCATTATGTCTTTCCTTTGAATATAATTCACGATACCCTCTCTTTGTTGCGCAGTTACTTCCTTCACACCATGGAACGATCCAATGACTTCTGCTATTGCCTTGTCTATATCTTCAATTCGTACAGCCATTTGATATTTTGAATCTTCTAAAGTAAAAATCGAAAAACCTAGGTAAGATGTGCTTGGATTGCTTGCAATCGATCTTTGTCACCTTCAAACCACCCGCGTCCCTGATCACGCTCCTATTGTCATCGTTATCCAATCAGGGCGTTTGAAACATTCGACATCTCCAAAGAACCAATCAGCAAAACATCCAGATTCTGGATGTTTGGGAATAAGCGGGGTTGTAATTGGCTCGGCGCTATCAAAGGGATCGCGCTCTGGTCCAGAGGCTTTCGCGCGGGTCAATTTGAAGACTCGAGACCGGAAGCCTCTGGTACCCATGGTAATTGACAGTTGAATCTGAAATGGCTTTTTTTCTTTTCCATTCGCTCGTTGAGGAAGTGCTTGTTTTGTTTTAAAACTCACGCGATTCGAGAAAAATTCATTGCCAAACTGGTGAATTCAAAAGTAACTTTCGCTTGAAAAACCAATATCGCACTCATCGCTTCGTGATTCATGGGGTATCGGTTTTTTTCGTGAAATTTACCGTGGAATTCACTAGTTAGGCAATGAATTTTTCTACAGAAGAAAGCGAAGAAAAAACAATTAAGTAGTAACCGGAAACACTAAAACGCGGACAACTGGAAAACCTTTAATTTTCACTAACCCTACAGGCAGTAAGAATAAGTAAGCAGGGAGCTCCGCTTTTAGACTTGGCTAAATCTATATTAATATTATTGATAAAGCGATCGACAACGCTCGTTCACACGAAATTCCCACAAAACAGTTAAAGCCGACGTTCAGCCGGGCACAGAAGAATTAAATATTGTTGTCAATAGGGAGCCCAAGGATACAAAGAAGACGTCTAGTAGTACAGAAGACAGAAATTAAACCCACTGCAATTACGAAGTAATATATAGATTTAGCCAAGCCTAAAGGCAGAGCTCCCTGGTTATTTATCCTTACTGCCTGTAGGGTTAGTGAAAATAAAAGGTTTCGAATTGTCCTCGTTTTGATGTTTCTGGCTGCTGCTTAATAAAATCATTTTCTTTGCTTTCTTCTATAGAAAACGTCATTGCCTAACTAGTGAATTCCACGGTAAATTTTACGCTAAAAACCGATATCATATTAATCACGAAGCGATGAGTGCGATATCGGTATTTCGAGTGAAATTTACTTTGGAATTCACCAGTTTGGCAATGATTTTTTTCTTGAACCGCATGAGTTTTAAAAGAAAACAAGCCATTTCAGAGTCAACTGTCAATACCCAGCGAATAGGAATTACGCTAAAAAAAAAAAAAGAAGCTTTGTCAGTTCAAGGTCAAAAAAGTGTTTTACTGATGTACTTTATTACACTTTATCTCTGAAAACGAGATCATTCACATACTGAGGTTTTTCATTGAAATACGCCAGGTTGACTGGAAAAATAATAGGCAAAATACGGCAATGCAACCAAGAAAGGACGAACTTCAAACAAGATCCTCTCCAACACTAAATTACGTTTACGTGCTTTAAACAAACTTCTGAAAACACAAGCTAGCAAAGTTTCCCCCCAATTTTACGAGAACTCATTACGATTACGTGTTTATAACATAAAGGCAAAATTTTCTTGTCACTGTCGAGGCACATCGAAAACCAGTTGGGCAAACGGGTTAAAAAAGCATTTGTTGGCTCGCTTTTTAGAGCACAACAAAGAGACAAATCGACTTTTTTTTCTATGTCCAAAAGAGTACAGATTATTGTTATTTAATTCCAGTTGACAGTAAAAATTCCAGTTTCATTCCTGAACAAAGGAAGAACCGATTAAATTACTTTTTTAAAAATACGCATTTACTTAAAGTAACGCATCCGTAAACATAACAAATGGTTTTAGTGCCCAAGGAAAGAATTTGTGGAGTAACTTCTTCCACAAAGCATAAGCTATTACTGGTATTCTGTTTTGTCGTTGTCGTTTTCTTTCGCTCTCCTTTCGTTTCTGTTCTAGTCAGAGGTCCTCATGCAACCTTATCAGAGCTTCTAAAGATATGCCAAAAATTGCAATACAGCGAAAAAAGAAGCTCTAAGCAAATTAAAAATAAACACTCAGCTTTGAGTTTATATCCCTCCGATGCGCACTGTCATTGGTCAATAGCTGTGTTTAAATGAGAGTATGGAACACGGATGTGACATCACACGAACTTTGATTGGTTATTGTCAGACGCGCGTTTTGATTGGTTGGTAGGAAATATGAGCTTGTGTCAAGAAAATCTGTTTCGATCAAGAAGTAAGAAAAACAGCATTTTCCTTCATTTGTTGAATTATCTTTGAGAAATATTTTATAAAAGCAAAAGAGGACTTTTTTCCGTGCTTCCATAGCCTCATCTAAACACTCGGGGAAGTTGGGAGAATTCTCGACAGTTATGCAAACCCTCGACTGCGTCTCGGGTTTCGTAACTGTCTCGAATTCTCCCAACTCTCCCTCGTGTTTAGATGAGGCAATGGAACACGGAAAACGTCCTCTATTGCTTAAATGTCAAACTAGATCAAAACCAGAGAAAAATGCAGAATTTTTTTTCCAAACCGTTTTCGATCTGCACAAGAAAAGCGTTGAGTGCGTAAGAACTATAGTTGACTTAGTATGGCCGTGTAGCCGCATCGAGCCACAAAAAGAGCGGGAAAAATGAAGCCTCGGTTATATTTAGATGAGTTAGCCTGGGTTGAGCCTGCAATCCAATCGAAAACTAGTACCTGGTCAACGGTCAACTTAAAAAAAAAGCTGACCTCGGTGACCTCTAAGCTTGAGCCCGCGATATGGTAAAGTGATACTGGTCAGCAGATACCTTGTTTTGACAGATGTCAACTGATGAAAATATGGATGTCCAATATCAAAGGTATATGCTGTAAACTAGCGTGATACTGGTCACATTAAGGCCTAGCCAAACGCTCGCAACATTTCAATGCAACATCTTGCAACATTCCTTGCATACGGCGAGAGCTACTGAAATTTAAACTGACCAATCAGAATTCAGCCAGCGGGAAAAACTGTGCTATCCTTTGACGCCAATTGTTTACGTTCTGGTTGGTTAGATCGGTGGACATCGCTCAGCTTTCTCCATCCTCGGAGACCCAGGGGCAGATCGCAGAGACAAGGGGAAGTCTAAACGGGCAAAAGAAAATGGCGACAAAGAAAAGCATAGTAGGGCGAGAAGAGCCCCTGGGGACAAATTCTTACCAGACTAGTTCCAAACAGCAGGGGTAATTCTCAATTCTGATTGGTGCCAGAAATTCTTTGTGTTTTTCTGCCCAATCAGAAGTCAGCAGGCCGTGAAGTGGTTTCGTGTCTTCTTACACGGAGATAACTTGATCGCCATACTCGCCTGGCTCGTTTGGCGAGGTTTTGCTCGAGGAGAAAGTCTCAATCACAGCATAAAATGTACAAGAAATCGTTCGGAATATCAGCGGGGATATGCGCTGGACCTTTCGCAAGTATCGTTACAGTCGCGTATTTCCAAGTGTGCGAGGTTTTCGTAAAGATGTCCTCCCCAATTCACCTAAAATACAGTGATTAATTTTGATCTAACAATTGAATTATTTTTATTCTGCCCCCTTTTCCTAGTCGAGGTATTTCTAGATTTCTTACATGAATTGCTGTGGCAGAACTTTGCTAATATCGAGCAATTCTTGATCGCACGGGCCACACTGGTATGTCGAGCACACAGCATGCAGCACGACTTTATTTTAATGCTCGCCAAATTCATCGCTATTGAGCTCGTGTTCTCTTCACGATATTGTTCTCGATGAGCCACCCGAAAGAAACAGTTGACGACGTTGTCGAGGGCGATCTTACATTTTTGTTAACAAAAAGAGAAAGCGAAACCTTTAAGGTGAATTTTTGAGAATACTGAGAGACAGTGCGGCCCAGTGGTTATAGGGCGCTTGCCTTGAGATCCGGAGATCCCGGGTTCAAGACCCGCTCTGACCACTCGCTGAATTTGTTCCTAGTAGTCCCTGGTTCAACTTCCCAGCTGCACTTGTAAATAGCCAGCTGGTTTGCCTCCGGCCAGTTGGGATTCTTAACAGTTGTTGTTGTTGTGTTCTGTTGTTTCGTTGATTCATTGGCCCTGAAAAGCCCCTATGGGGAGCGGTCAATTAAGTATGTACGTATGTGTGTACTTGAAGAAGTTTCGATCAATATTAAAAATCCAGGCACATGATCGATGGTCTTTCTCGTGGAAAGGGTGGAAAGGGTAAAATCAACCTGGAAAAGTCGTCATTTGCTATTTCAGCAAACCAGTTGTTGAATAGGAGACATCCCATTTCTCCTTTGACATCGAGCCAAGGGGATGCACAAACTGCTTGTCACTTTGACAAGAAAAAAATGTTATAGAATTCCCTTTGAAAATGTACCAATTAAGCAAATTCCACCATCCTCGGTGGTGTCTCGTCCTGGTGAGATAACAAATCACCACGAGGAAAGCACCCAAACACCAAAATCAGGTTGCCACTGTTTTCCCAAATCAAGCAAAGAAACATCTGTCAAGGTATGCACATTTCCAATAATTATGTATACATACACACTGTATGTCGATGTAGAAACACATGTTTTATTATACTGACAGTGTACTAGAAAATAAAATTTGCCATCGTTGTAATGGCATATCCTTAAGTCTCAAGTTTATTGTGAATTACTTAGTTTAACTTATTACACAAGATACCACATCCTTATTCTTTAGGAGGCTTAGAACAGGTGTTCAACCGAGCGCTCCAGCTTAATGCCACAAGCCACCTGAGCCACTCAAAAGGATAATGAATCAAGATTATACAACCGGAAATAGAGTTTGTTAGATTTTTTCAGGTTTATCTCTAAAGTTCGTCCAGTGTCCTTCCCTGATTTGTTTGGAAACAAGTGAAAAGCGTTATTTTGCAGGGAATTTTCAAAAGTTATGCAGTGGAGTTTTTTCATCTTTCAGCTTTTTCATAAATATTTTGAACTCTACTTCAGTTTAGTTCTTTCTCACATCAGGTACTGGGTCAGGGAATTGATATGATTTCGAAATCTAAAAAAGAAAATACTGCTCACTGAATTGGTTTTCAAGATACTGTTCAAAAACTAAGTTTTAGAGGGTCTTTGAGTATTACTGTACCATTACCATACCAACACTTGGTACCCAGCAAACACCCTTTAAAACATTGCCTCACAATAGTATTACACAGGTATGATAATGAAGCTGTTGCCCTTTTGTAAGGATTGGAGTAATCTTTTCCCATTGGACACACGACTATTAAGAGTGGAAAATCTTTTCTGGGAAAATAATTTATCTTTTTATCTGTGACCACATTTCTGTCATCCTGTAGAGTGCTCTTTTACCTCTTCAAACATTTGTCTATCTACATTATGTAGCAGTGACACTTTGCATTTTGCCTGAGTATGATATTTATGCTGGTACTTGTACTATAGAAAGAGTATGCTGTTTCTTTCTTTCTGTGGGAAATATCAAATAGTACATCAAATCAGTTATAATGGTTAATTTTTTGCAGTTCTATTTTGTTTCCCTCGACTGAAATATTGTGCTATTATTAAAACTTGTCACATTTTTAGGATCTTTGCTGTAAAGAGAAATATCAAGGTTAAGATTTTATGTTTGCAGAGGTACAACGCAGAATATTATGTACTACCTGGATCCAAACTCATTTTAATATTGGAAAAGATTTCTTTCAGCATTGTTTTAGAAACCTCAGGACTCTGTTGTTGTTATTACTGTCTAGATAACACACAACACACTTTTGTATGAAATATGAAATAGCAAACAATAATTTCGTTAGAGCAAAATTACTGTTGCTTTAAAACATTAATGACAACCCAACTTACAGTGCTCATAAAATATTCACAGTCTCTTTCCTATGTTCTTTGCAACTGTCTTTAATTCAGATTATTGTCCATTATCCAAGTAAAATTATCTCAAAGGAATTGCCAGCACATTTGCACAGCCTGGGTATTGCCCTTTGCAAGGCTATTAAAGAACACATCAGCTGTTACTTTGGCAGCATTCAGAAGCAAACGTTTGCTCTCGAGATTAACAAATTTTCAGCCACAGCAATTGATGCAAGAAATCTAGAAATACCTCGACTAGGAAAAGGGGGCAGAATAAAAATAATTAATTGTCAGATCAAAATTAATCACAGCTATTTTAGGTTAATCGGGGAGGACATCTTTACAAAAACCTCGCACACTTGAAAATACGCTACTGTAACGATACCTGCGAAAGGTCCAGCGTATTTCTCCGCCGATATTCCGAACGATTTCCTGTACATTTTGTGCTGTGATTGAGACTTTCTCCTCGAGCAAAACCTTGCCAAACGAACCAGGGGCCCGTTTCTCGAAAGTTCCGAAGACTTTTCGGGCACGAAAAGCCATTTGTCAAACTGCTAACCGCTTGTTCAGGATAGCCGATCTTTTAACAAGTTTTTAAGGTAGTAAAAAGCAAACTGAATTTGAAGTTTGACAACTTTAATCCTCTCCGTTCATGAGATACAGAGGAAATTGTGACACCCGAAAATGGCCAGAAAAGTATCGGGACTTTCGAGAAACGAGCCCCAGGCGAGTATGGCGATCAGGTTATCTCCGTGTAAGAAGACACGAAACCACTTCACGGCCTGCTGACTTCTGATTGGGCAGAAAAACACAAAGAATTTCTGGCACCAATCAGAATTTAGAATTACCCCTGCTGTTTGGAACTGGTCTGGTAAGAACTTGTCCCCAGGGGCTCTTCTCGCTCTACTGTGCTTTTCTTTGTCGCCATTTTCTTTTGCCCGTTTAGACTTCCCCTTGCCTCCGCGATCTGCCCCTGGGTCTCCGAGGATGAGCCTTCTCTTGTGACTCTCTTGACCGTCGCTTCTATGACGCATTGTTCTGACAATCAATTTGCCAATCCACTTTATCCAGTTTATGGATTGGTCTAGCATGTGATTAACAACCAGGATTGCTTTTGAACTTTATTCTGTAGAAGAAGAAGACGTTGCTGAGTGAACATTTTTACGACGAAATCCCTTGGTTTGTTCAGCACTTTAATGTCCGATAACTGAGCCGCTCTAATGAGTGTTGCGTCAATCACATTTGGTCGTCTGACCATATGAAGTTTTTTCAGCTCTTGTTTGTGTCCATCATGATCGAACTTCAGGTGAAGCGCTATGCTGCTTTATGCCAACTTCGATGGCTTGTGATGAGCTTGCCTGCTGCCCAAATTGTTGTTGTATTTGGGCAAGATTGGTCTTATCGGGTTGGAACTTAATAGTGAGGGGAACAATTTATCGTTCATCTGCTGTGCCAAACAACGAATAATCCTGTTGGGTGTTCCACGTGCTTGGCGAGTCGCTTGCACGACCATCGTCTATCAGATCTGGAGTGGAGTTTTCTTTTAGTGATTACAACTTGCGATCGTTCTGCAAACATCCACGTAGCATGCAGCACTTTTTAGTGACTTGAGGATCTCCGGCCCGTTTTGCTGTTTCAAAGGGAGTCGTGCATTTTGGAGCAGTTTGTCTTCAGTGCTTGTATTTTTTCGTTTGTTCCTGGTGGCGCAAAGCAACTTTGATGATTTGAAAGGACTTGAAGCGTTAATTGAATTACCGATTTTTTTATTAAGGAACCAACAAGTGAATGGTACACAAACTGATTAGGAGAAACTGTTGGTTGAATAGACAATATTTGTAGATATAATTATCTACCCAGTTTAAGTACTAAGCTCAACAAGTTGTTTGGCACCACAAATTTCAGTTTCAGGCCAGGTACCCGATTTCACCCAGGTACTGTTGTACACTACCATTGTTCTTTGGAAATTGAATAGCTCCTTAAACACCTGGTTGCTTGAGAAGAAACTTGATGTGTTTGTTCTCTACATTGGTGAATGCAGCCACTAACTGTCCATTGTGGATAAACTCCAGAGCAACTCTTCTTTCAATTTAATCTTTGTTCTTCGCAGGGCATCAACAATGGTGTCCCTCGTAAAATGTTAGTTTAAAGAGTTTGTTTAAGTTATTTCCCATTTCATAGGGCACTGTGGTTGCCAGATTCACTTTCAAACTTATCATGGAAATGTAAGTCAATACCAGTGAAAAGTCATTCCCTTGAATTGTTGATAGAAAATTAATTTAAATGCATATTGAAACAACAGTTGAGGAATATTTTTTTCCCACTTTGTGAACCTAACATACATTGCTGCCATTTGTTTATTGCTTGGTCATTCAATGTCTTGATCACATCAAATAATTAATTTTTTAGGTTTTGTGTATCTTTATCTAAAACTTAACAGGTTGCTTTTTGGAGCCCTTTTGTGGCATATTTAGATAGGCAGGAAATGTTCCACATTTTATGGTAAATAGTTCTGCATAGTTTTAAGGAATATTGCAGCCAAATCTAATTGAATATGAGACTAAAATATGCTGTTTGACATTTTGTGAATTTAAAGACTATTAATATTGTTCGTGCTTGCTTTAAAAGACTTCAGGTTGGCACTCAAAAGTGTTCCTTCAATAATCTTATTCTGTAAAGATTACCTTGGGAGAATTGGATTAAGGCCAGTTTTTTCTTCTAGCTTCTTTCCCCAGCTGCAGTGCCCTCTGAGAATGGAGTTTATTTGGTTTTGCCCAATGTTGAAAGATGAAACAATGCCTAAACCAGCCGCAAGGAATACTTCATGCAGTGCTTTTTTACAAACATGGGCATGAGGGTGCTCGTAAGCATCTGAGCATTGTTTCGCATGCTAAAGTGATAATTATTATAAATAATTTATTTCTCTAAGAGAGTCTTCTTTTCCTGTTGGTCATTCAAAAATTGTTGGAATAGCTTGTTTGAGCTGTTGGATAGAGGCAGAACATTTGATGAGGCCATCCTGGGGAGAGGAGTCCTTGTTCCCTTTAAATATTTGCTTGTGTTTCCTTGTTCCCCAAATTACTTTCAAACTTGTTCCCAGCTTTTTGATCCCTAAAATTTAAATTGGTTTTTTTCCCTTGTTCCCTAAATTGTTTTGATATTGTTGCTCTGTTCCCCAGTTCAAATTAGCCATGTTCTCTTCTTCCCCAAACCCCTAGGAAAGCCTCTTTGATGTTGATTCTCTTATTGGCCAAATAGTAATTCACTTTAGAATTGCAAGACACAGCAACTTCTTATTTGGGATTGAGGGAAAAGTAAATTTTCGCACATTGCAAGAAACACAATTTTGATCGCCCCTTCTAGATCGGCAGGTAAACTTTGCAGGTTGCAGGATGAAATTTACCGTGACTGTTACATGAATAGCTAACCTTAGGCCTAATTAGGCCTAAAAACGTTTCTTTAGGCCTCCTTAGGCCTAAAAAAGTTTCTTTAGGCCTAAGGTTAGCTATTCATGTAACAGTCACGGTAAATTTCAACCTGCAACCTGCAACCTGCAAAATATACCAGCCGCTTCTAGATCTTGCTCTTTTCAGACATGAATCAGCTTGTTTGCACCTTTCTGGCGACCTGCGGGAGGGCAAGCTCTAGACACTCTTCCTTAGTGAGCCTTCCGCTAAAAAACTTTCCAAGTCTGGCTTTCCGTTGTTAGGGGCCGAGGTTTTTGTGCAAAATTCATCAGCGGCTTCCTTGCAGCTTCTAAAAGGTGTTCCTTTGGGCGATGGTTAGTAAACGTTTTGTAGTGCTTATTCAAATTTTCGCTACTTGAAAATGTATGTTTACACGAAACAAATATTAGCTTGACAATTTTTCTTTCCCGATATCCATTTAAAATGCACGTGAGCGCTATTAACAAAGGGCCAGAAAACCATTTAAAACATTTTGTGGCAATTGTTTTGTCAACAAACTTGGGTTGTCGGCGAGCAGAATTCGAATGTAAGCGGTTGTGCTTTGGCTTTTATTTGTGCCTTTTCTAACTATTCTAAGACGAATTCAGGCTGGTATTTTCGAATCAAGTGTAAAAGACGGCAAAACCGTATTGATAATGTATTTATTTGTGTTAACTTCGCGATCAAAGACTTTGGTCGCGTCCTTTCGACGGGGTAGATCGACACATGAATGTCATTTACGCACAACCGAAATTCACTGTTTCCGGTGAAAGGGCAAATGATTGACAGGATAGCACAGTTTTGACTGCCGCGCGCACTGCGGGGGCGGGTTCCGTATGTAAGGTTGTTGCATGATGTTCCGAAATGTGTTGAACGGGGTGGCCAAATGCACGCAACATTTTCATCATTTTCAACGCAACATGTCAGTGTTCATGTGCCTCAGGCCCCTGGCGCGCAAGAAGTGGACCTAACGCGCATGCCCTAGCGCAACAATGTTGCTTGAACGTGGCCAAACGAGTACAACATCGTGCAACATCCAAAATGTTGCACGAAAAATTTGACCGTTTTCAAATTTGATCCAATATCATCCAACATGTTGCAACATATCGCAACATATCGCAACAGAGTGGCCAAACGTATGCAACATGTTGTGCTAAACAATGTTGCCAGATGTTGCGTTGAAATGTTGCGAGCGTTTGGCCAGGCCTTAAGATGGCCGAACACTGTTTTCGCGCGCGCTCTTGATAACGGAATACATCGCACGCGCAAGGATTACAAAAAAAACAAAACATGTGTTCAATACAGGAATCATTTTATTTGCTCAATGCTTCTGCTTTCTGTACTATTTTCCCTCATAATTGAACAAAGAGTTTTAATGGTTTTAGTCTTTTATGAGAAATGTATGTTACAAAAGGTAACGATGCAAAGAACTCCGCAATTCGCAGATTGTTCTTGTTTCTTTGTTATCGAAAGAACCCAGTTAAATGCAGCGCATGCCTCGTAAGTTAAATTGCGATTAAATGAGGAACAGCTTTCTTACTTTAAGAAATAAGTAACTGGAGTATTGAAAAAAAATTAAACTTTAACAGAGGAAATTTTAGATATTCCAGTAAATCCTCAACAAGGAATAATTAAAGATCTCTTTGTCAAATCATTATTAAAATAGTGTTAACTTGTGAGTATTGTTACATGCAAATTGTAAAGAAAATCTAACGACTAGATTTTCGGCAAATAAACCAAACCGATTTTAAAGACCTGTTTATATTTTGATTAAGAAAATAACACAAACAGCGGTGATAAACATTGTATTCCAACGCATTTTTATAAAACTTGACGTTTCGTATGCTAGTCAACACACATTTTCAAAAGTGACCGTTACAACTTTTGAAAACTATATATATATATAGTAAACATTAGGGGTCTGGAACCTAGACTGAGAAAAATGATCTGCAGCAGTACGTGTCTAGACATAATGAGGAGTAATAGATAAAACAGCAATAACTTCTCACTACTAATATTGACATTAAGGGAACGCTTTAGCTTTTGAATGAACAAAGTCTCTTTAATTTTGCAGCGGTCAAAGTCAGTTTTTCTGGACGCTAAAATGTCAAAGTGATCCCATTTAATGTCGTGGCCAGTGGTTTTCACATGATCAGCAATGGCTGATGAATGGTCACTTTTAGCTAGGGCCCTGAAATGTTCTGTTTTTCTGTCATGGAGTCTTCGTTTTGTTTTGCCAATGTAGAATTCATCACAGTTCCAGCAGACAGCTTTATAGACGACCTTGGACCTTTGAGATCGGTTCAAGCGATCTTTGTATGGAAAAAAGGAGTTGATGCGGCGTGTGTTTTGGAATATGATCTTGAGATTGACGAAAGAGTAGAAATTGTTCATTCAAGAGCTAAAGCCTTTCCTTAATGTCAATATTAGTAGTGAGAAGTTATTGCTGTTTTAGCTATTACTCCTCATTATGTCTAGACACGTACTGCTGCAGATCATTTTCTCAGTCTAGGTTCCAGACCCCTAATGTTTACGATATATATATAGTTTTCAAAAATTGTAACGATCACTTTTGAAAATGTGTGTTGACTAGCATACGAAACGTCAAGTTTTATAAAAATGCGTTGGAATACAATGTTTATCACCGCTGTTTGTGTTATTTTCTTAGTCAAGCTACGATGGCCTAAGAACAAGAGTTTATACGATACTGTTTATATTTATTAATGTTACCATGGCAACGGCATATACGTCAGCTTAACTATCATGTTGTTAACTTCCTTGCTACCATTTTTGGCGACCAAAGGATAAAGGGTTTTAGAGAAAAAGGTAAATAAAAAATAGGTATCAAAAACTGTGTTCAGCCACCTTAAGCACGCGACGTTTTTGTCAACACGGACGGCGACCGGAAGTGATTTTGCAAAGAAAGTGACGTCACACGTCACAGACGTCAAGTCACAAACCTCAAAACTGGCTATTTGGCGTCCGTGGTAAAAAACAAAAATTCGAGAAGATAAGTTCATCGGACATCATTGATATGCATAAGTTAAAATCTCATTAGCATAATAGCACCGCGTGAAATTCAATGACTGATGGGAGAAGTTTATAAAGAAATGGCGTCTTAAGTGGCCGAACTCCTCTCTTCAAGCGCAATTTAAGGAACGTATCTGGTCACAAAGTGCCAACTTGTAAGCTGCAAAATAACGATAACATTATGCTTTTTCGATCGAGAAATTCAAAAAGCAAAATAAACCTGAAGAAACTATTGGAAATCTGAGTTAAAATTCGAAGGATTTTTGAGAAATTTTATATGGGAATTTAAAAATGTCATATGCGCATAGTTAAATCTTCGTTTCTTGTTCATGTTATTGTCAACTTGTAAGACGCAAAAGTTTGGTAATTTAGTAAATTCAAATACTGAGTCAGAATGGTTTGGAATAGAGAAAGCGATTCAACTGGAAATTTTGATTTAGTGTTATTAGCCCGAGCTAATGAACCATTTTTCTCATAAAAATGCATTTTTTTTCATATTTCCGCGTCATTGAATTGAAGCTTGCTTTAGCGCCACCCCCTGAGTTCCCTTGAGAGTAAGGGTGTACTTTCCAGTTTACTCGTTTTTAATACGATCTCTCACGATCGCCGCCGATGGTAGAGGGGGCGTGAAATTACACGACATCAACTTTTTATAAAGTTTCCTATGAAGGAATGCTCTCGGAATTTGAAGTTGTAACCGATTTCTCCCTATTTACAGCGACTTAACTTAGAACGACTGCTTCAGAGTTATTTGTTGCGTGATCTTAAAATGATACGCATATCGTTTCGCAGCGTACCACTCTTGAAAAAAGGGAAATTTTTATGTAACGGTAACTGTAATACGTTAAATTGATTCACATCGGTCGGCGATCAAGACAGCGAAGACAGAGTTGCGCGTCACTCAGTTCAAGTTACGCGTCACTCTAGATTCTAAGATGAGGTCGGTAAGTCTTACACCAAGTGAAAACAGCAGATATTTGCATTTTTAGGTTAAGAATAACCGAAGTGACATGATGCTGCATGTTGCTTTTTTGCGCTGAATCATCCAATCATCCACTTACTACGTTTCTTTGAAAGCACTTTGTCAGAGGAAAACGCGAAGAAACAAGTTGTTAATGTTGAGGTAGCAATTATACCTTGCAGTTAGGGAATAACCGTCGATCGAAAAGAAAGTGCGAAAACAAAAAGCGTCATTTCACTTCATTATCTAACACATGAATATCAATAAAGATTCCCCAAGGGCAATTTTTACACTACAGTTCTTTTTGGTCTGTGACAAAGCAATTACAAAAGATTTCCAAGAGCGCGAGGCTTCAAACAGCGTCAAGTCTTACAAAATTCGATGAAAATCCGAATTTATAAAATGCAGTGGAGCTATCAAACGACAGGTGCTGTGTTGGGGCTTCAGTGTGACACAATTGTCTTCTCAAATTAACAATAACTTCATTTTGCACTAGAGTGACTGAACAAATCTTTTACAGACGTTATAAACTATGTCCACCTATTAATCATTTGCCAGAAAGAAAACCGCAACAAGTTCCTGTCATGGTTCTGAGGAAACTGCTCGCGTATTAAATTTCAACCCACGTATGCAAATTCGTTAAGCTCGAATATTACATAGCACGATGAATCCACAACGGCCGAAAATCTCCCAAAACCCTTTTACAGCGTAAAAAGTATTGAAACAAACAATATATTTGCTATTAGAGGCCAAAATAGCCCACCAATTTCAGTTGCGTGCGAGCAAACAAGAAGCACAATCCACAACTGTATGCAATTAACTAAATATCGCAAAGCCTTTTCTCGGCTGAAGAACCTTTACCATGAATAATGAAGCACAAAATAGACAACAAGCTTTCTTTCAAATAATTCTTCACTTGCACATTCCACTTATTATTATTTTTTACCTGAAGACTGTGCAGAGTTGAGTACACTTCACATTTTTTTAATACTATTTCGAAAACGTTCTGTAACTTTTCACTGCAACTGAGTATGGCAAAACGCAGACACCCTTTTTTAGCGCTTTGAGTCGGGGAAACGGAGGAACAAAATAAAATAGCGAAAAGCAAAATTTGGTTTTACTTGTAGCTTTGAAAAAGTGATTCGGACGCTCGCATTTAGAGGTCGTGAAAAATTCGAGAATTTATTTAGTTTCAAAATTCTTCATGATATGGTTTGATAGCCAACTCTATAAGAGTTTAATTTGATATACGGGGCTTAGGTATCTGCAGTTTAAACCGGACGCGCTACATCGCTCGGATGCGAGACACCCCTGAAGGTATAGCGTAACCTTAGAGGCCGCCTGCTTTTTGAATCGAGAGTGTTAATGTAAGACGCGTAATTATTCAATGCGCTGCTCAAAGTTATCAAACCAAAATAACTTCGTCTGGAAACAAAGAGGGCACAAAAAACCCGATTCTCGTCCAACTCCTTTGATCTTCGATTCTATATCTTTGCTATTTTAAGGAGAGGCTCGTATGGGAATAATTTCGAAACGATATTCCGGTGCGACTAGAGTTTTTGTTTTCCTCCATTATTACTCAGTTTTATTATTTTTTGATTGTATTTTAACCCGTATCATGAAGAAGACAGTTACTATATCAATTCGATGCCACGGAAGCACGATCTGACGAAAGGAGGAACACGGTCTAGCCTGGAAATTTAAGGTTACGGTAGACCTTCACGGGTGTCCTTTGCGAAACTTTTTTTTAGCGCTTTGTTAAGCGCAACAGCCATAAACTATACATTTATTGAAAGGTAATGAAATGCACTTTCCGGGTAATATATTTTCTTTTTGACTTTATTTAATCGAAAGAAAAGTGAGGCCTAAGAAACTTGAGCGACCAATGTGTCTCAGATCGAATTTATCGACTATCAAATTTTAACGCAAAGGGCAGCCTTCTGTCATTCACAAGGCGTTTATCCTCAAAACCATGTGAGTCCAAGTTTTGCATTACTGCGCTCAACAATTTGATCGACAGTTAGCACTACAAACGTAGTCAAAAGCATCATTCTTAATAACCTTAAATTACTCAAAAAATGATCCCGAGACTGGTAGAATCTTTAAAGTTCCAACCTCCACTTATTTCATTCAAACGCGACAAAAACGTAGTCACTTTCAAATGTGCGCGTTCACGATGCAAAACTTGTCCTTTCACTCTTAACACTAGCAAAATATCGGGATCTAAGCGATCTTTTAAGATCACCGATCGTTTCACATGTACCTCCGTAAATGTCATTTATTGCATAACCTGTACGTTATGCAATAAATTACACATTAGCGAGACAGAAAGACGACTAGGCGACCGATTCCGCGAACACTCGCGATGTTGAGAAGAATGACAAGGATGCATCTAAGCCAGTCGCTCGTCATTTTAATCTCCCTAATCACTCCAAAAAACACATGACTATCTGCGCGGCCTCTCCCTACACATCTAGTTACTACGGAAAGCCGCAAGAATCAGGAACAAAAATTCATATTCCAAATCGGCACCCTTAATCCTCACGGTATTAACGAACGCTTTTCATTTAACTAATGTATTCCTATTTTTCACGTTGCCATGTTACTACCAATAGCGTAGCTCCTACTCTACTATAAAAACTACACATAACCCACAATTCCTCGATTCGCTCTGACAAAGGGCTAACGCTGGAAACGTCAGCTTTTAGAATATCTGTACGGTGGCCAATTATTAGAAACTCTTTGAACAGCTCCAAGATACAGGTAAGCAACGAAGTTCTGTGAACCATGAGAAATGTTCTGCAAAAGCAACAGCGACATGTTTCTTCAGCTGCTTGTGGAAACTTGGCTATGGACTCTCAGATCACGGAGAAAAACGAATCATGAAAACCATTCTTCCTCGGTTCTTCCAAAATTGCAAAGTTCCAGAAAAAGTAGGAAGACGGAATGACGTAAGATGCCGCTGCCGAATTGTCTTTGTGAGCGTTACTGACAACAGCGGCCACTTATTACAGGATGATGATGATTATTTGAACGCGTGCAAGTGAATGAGAGCGAATTATGCGGCGAACCGTTGGGTTGGCTCCGAGTTGAAAGTCCCTCGTGGCTTCGCCGCTTCGAAGCTTAGCGTCTTTTCTCATCTTTACTATGAAAGACAAACTCAAACTCCTTGTCTTACACATGACACTAATAAGGCGCGAAAAATTTAAAATTGTGCGACTTATACGCCAACTTTACGTCTTATATAATTCCTCCGACGTGTAAAACCAACTCTACATGCGAAACCACCCTTTTGTTATGTATCTTAAATTTCTCGGCATGAACATAATTGGCGAATTATATAAAGAATGTCACTGATCAAATAATTTGTGTTCATTTCAACTCTGCCACAAATAATTGTGCGGGAAGTTGATCATCATCATGTCGCTTTCCATGTCGCCAGTGTAAAACGCGTCAGAAACGCATCAGGTCCATCAGAAACTCATCCATCATGCTGACTTCATGCCGCCTGCTTAACGCTTGTTTGGGACTTGAGGCCAGGCACATTAAAAATCATTAAAATGTTTGTGCTTGGTTTCAGGCGAAAGATTGATCGCGATTCCAGCATCGACAACCTCTTAATCGGGCAAAAAGAAATCTAAACCGAAAACTTACCGAGCGACAAAATATAAAGAACTCAGAGAAGCCAGCGAGTCGATTTCGTAATGGACGGCTTCTCAAAGAGCGGCGCACATTTTTGTTTTATGCATTAGAGTTGCGAAAAATGCTTCAACAACTTTCGCAAGGCAAAGAAAACCAACTAATCGGTTCGTGCATTGAAGGAGAATTTTTTAGTACGTAATGACGATTTTCGACTATTTTCAACCAGAAAAAACAGGGGAGTTTGTCTACCCCGGAACGTAATTAAAGTTAAGCCAAGCAAGTTTCGCTTGAACCATGCTTGACGATTTCTCAGCTCCGAATGATGTATAATGAAACATGACAGGAACGAAGACAAAAATTGTAAAATTCTGTCATTACAATTTAGAAAAGTGATAAAATTGGTCGCAACGAGAGGTCTCCAGTCCACAAGAGGCTTAATAAAAATGTGTTAAAAACATAACACAACATAACGAACCGGCCACTAAAGCGTGTTTCTCACTTGTAGGATAAGGACAAACGTATGCACTAGGATGAGCGTGCGACGTTTACACAGTGAGACAAGCCGATTAAAGCTGGGCATACGCAAGCGTAGTAACTTCCGGCAAGATCTAGTAAGATTCAAGATGGCGTGCGAATCGTCGTGACATCTCCCCTCTAGCTAATGAAAGGAGTTATGAACATGCAATCAAAAATATCAACATTGTCCACTATTCATTGATCAAGATCTGTCACAGTCATGCAAAGTTAATGTTTCAGCTGATAACAACAACTCGGATTAGCGATGTACTAAATGATTAATTGCCCTTAATCAACTAGTTATAGACAAAGTCATTTAATCTGAGTGGTTGTATAGTTCTACCAGATCTAGTGCGGATAATACCAGGGTACTGGATGATGTCACTTTCTGGGCACTTTGTGATCCTCTGTCACTTATTGGATTCGTGGATGGTCCTTGTGTTACTATCAGGGGTCTTGATGATGTCTCTTCTGTCTCGTCTGTAGGGAGTGCCTTTTGTGGTCACAACCACTGATCTAGGGGTGTGAGCATGTTTTGTAACTGTAGCAGGTTTCCAGCCATTCTTTGTTTTTAGTCGAACAGTGTCACCAGTTTTGACAAGAGGTAGTGACTTGGCGGCTCCTCTGTCAAAATACAGCCTCTGCGTTCTGTTGAGCCAGGAGCTGGGACTTGGCATCTGTTGGAATTCTTGCATCCAGTGACTGTGTTGTAGTGAGAAGTTTGATTCTTAGCCTCCTGTTAAAGAAAATTTGAACTAGGGAACAGGGTATTTCTGCTTTCGAGCAAGGCAATGTATGGGGTAGTACCATCTTCATAAGCTTTCTTTAGTAGAGATTTGGCTGTTCCAATGGCCTTTTCTACTTGTCCATTAGCTTGTGGGTGTTTGGGACTTGCAGTTGTGTGCTTAAAGTGCTACAATGTCCTAAAAATCAATTTTTATTTTTCTTTGGATTTCAAAGCTATGTTAACTGGTCAGTAAGTGACCCAAGTTTTTAATCCTCGATTTCAAAAATACACCTGTTTATTATAAACTTTCATTTAAAATCCTGAGGGAGCTGGATCGAGGAGAAAATGACGTCAATGACTCAATAGTTTAAGAATGCATTGCGTGTGTACGCGGCTAAAGTAATGTGCAGCACGGGAGTTTTGGGTTTTTAGACTTTTAAATTCCTGTTTTGCATATAGAATAAGCTGCGTTTACACGCTGGAACTTTAAGATACTGAGTAAATGACGTCACTTTTCCCTAGATCCAACCCTCTGAAATCCAATCGGTCAGTTTGGAACGTGAGTAATGACTTTAAGTCGGTTTCTTGCAATACCTATTCTCTCAAGGTGTTGCAGGATATTCCACAGACGATTATGTCTCGAATTTAGCTCTTACACAGTTCACCAAATTCGCACGTGCTTGCTTTTGTACGCAGCTCGGTTACGTACTGATTGATGCTCTCGGTCGGTTCCTGAATACTAGCAAAGGATTTGTGACGTTCAAATGTGATGTTCCGCCTCGGATTGCAATAATTTCCAAATTTTTAGAGTAAGACGTCAAGGTTTTGACCAGCGGTCGATAGCAAAAATGTGTTCACCTTTTTTTTTTCGTGCTGATGATTATTACTGGCTTCTTTCAAGAGATGGAAAGAGTAACTATTTAACATGATGAGGTTAACTACTTTACTCATGAAAAACAGTTGACATAATCTTACTGTTTTTCCTCAGATTCCTACAGAATAACAACATTACTTTTTTGACGAATGGAATTTTTGCCAAACTTGTGAATCTTGAATATTTGTAAGTACGACCAGTGAAATATATTTCAAATCACAGCTACCATGGTTTGACCATGCCTCACCGTTTAGCTCTCTGAGGTAACAGCCTTGGGTGAACTTCTTGCTGAAAACTAATTGCTGAAAACTATAATTGATAGCTATATATACTGATCATGTTGTAAACATTTAACTGTTACACTCACTATGGCTGGTGATATTTGAAACATCGAAACATGTTCCTTTAATTCAAAAGTGGTGCATTTTTAAAAATAATTGATTCCGTTTATTTATTTTTATATCAATTTATCCATTGTCGGCTCAAGCCGGAAATATTTCAAAACTGCACTGCTATGAACTCAATACGCTCTCCGTTATTTACACCAAGAGATGGAAAGAGTAACTATTTAACATGATGTGGTTAACTACTTTACTCATGAAAAACAGTTGACATAATCTTACTGTTTTTCCTCAGATTCCTACAGAATAACAACATTACTTTTTTGACGAATGGAATTTTTGCCAAACTTGTGAATCTTGAATATTTGTAAGTAAGACCAGTGAAACATATTTCAAATCACAGCTACCATGGTTTGACCATGCCTCACTGTTTTAGCTATCTGAGGAAAAGTAACTTGTTACTGAAGTTACAAGTTACTGAAAACTAATTGCAATATCCCTTTTCGCTCTAAAATTCTTTAGAAACGTAATTTGTATAGGCAATTTCTTGTTTCAATCAGCAGCTTTTTCTGTTTTAGATTATTGAGTGGAAACAAACTTCAAGAAATCCCAGACGGGGCTCATCGCTAGAAATCGGAGACATTTTGAGCCCACGTTCAATAAATCCTGTGGCAAATTGGTCAGGGAAGCGAGTGCAAAGACAACTAAGAAATATAGGACGCTGGCGATATTTTTGCTTTCCCTGGCTCGATTTTGCTCCACAACCCATAGATTGAAAGCTAGTTTTCTGTAGTTTTAGAATCATGCGACTTTGTTTCACAGCGGTTTTCCTACTAAACAATATTCTTCTTCACTTTGGTCAACCTCGAACCCAGGCTCTCTCCCTCTTCTTCTCCCTGAAGAGAGAGAGAGCCTGGATTCGAGGTTGCATTTTAGTCTCATTTATTTTTTGTCATCGGCGGATTATGAGCCCAAGGCTAAGCTTTTCGATCAGCAGTTACGAACATTTTTTGCGGGAGCTTCTAGCTTTACACGAACTTTTATTAAGCATTCATGTCATCTTCCCTATGTCTGAAAACCTTCCTGAAGTCAAAAGCAGTTAAATGCTCACTTAAAAAGAAACTTTTCTGGCGATAAATCACTCTTACACTATATATCCGCATAACGTAATGTGGGCTCAAAATGTCCCCGATTTCTAGCGACGTTCAGGAATTCAAAGTATCTTCGAGTAATGTATGTAAGTCAGTTAAATCAGGCCAGAAGCGACTATATCCGGCCTCTCGTGCGTGAAATAAAGGAACGCTAAATTATGTTTTACCTTTGCTTTAATCTCAGATTCCTTGTCACATGTGCAACTTTAAATCTGTGGAAAAAAAAACCGACTTACTTGATAATCTTTTCATTCCTCAACAGACTGCTTTTTGACAACCCCATCAACACAATTGGAGAGCGGGTGTTCACTATCCAAAACCACAACCCAACAATGTAAGTCATACAAGATGACATACTGTTTTATAGATCAGCACACATGAAGTTGCTCAGGCTTTAGGACACTCCCGGGCTCGACGCCCTGTCGGACCAATACTGATAAGAAAGTGCTACCATTATAGTTACATCAGCGAGTGGATAGAACTTAAGTCTTTGCCGTTCAAATGCCCACAACGTGAAAATTTTCATTTTCCTATTTGAAAGTCCATATTTAAAAGAATGAACTTTGGCGAAACTCTCTTTCCATTCGAAAGGCAGGCGAATTTTCTACAATTTTTTAAAAGCGCTCAAATTGTCTGCCACTTTAAAAATTTGGCACACAGCTCGCTCAAGTGTTCCCTGGACATATAACCTACTTGAAAATCCTCAGTTTTGCTGCTGTATTCGCTTCCGGATTAAGAGCACCTTCCTCGATGATAGACATAGACATGATAGATTTTTTTCTTAATTTAAAAAAAATACTGAAAACTAACGCAGAGCGATACCTTTGCGTTGATCACTTAGAAAACATAGGACCTACGCCAAGAAGCATTCCTTAATCTACGTCACAGCGATCCTGTGAAATCATCCTGACCAGCTGAAGAAGTATATCAAATAAAAATAGGATTTTAATCACTGTGCAAAATTCGTGTCTCGTTTTGAAACAGTATGTTCTCTCGTGCACGACACATCTACCAATTTTGCGCCTCAGAATATCTGTTCATATAACACTAGATTTTTCTGATGTTGGTAACTTATATGTTAATAAATCAAGACTGAGTATTCGACTTAATTCGTTTTCCGTTTTCGGAGCTAAGCTATGGAACTGCCTGAAGCCTGACTTGCGCAAACTTAGGAAAAAACCTTTTAAAAACAAAATTCACCAATTTTTACTTCCGGTGCTTGGTGATGAGGATGATTATGTTGATGTCTCAACGTTAATCTTAAAAATTACTAGTCATCATTAATCACATCCCCAGCTATCATTATTCATTACTGCCTTATGTTTCATGTCTTCTTGTAGGTTCTTGCTCTATCTATGTAAATGCTAGATAATATCTGTGAATGTATGTGTATACCTATTTATTTAACTTTATTTTTATTATATTCAATTTATTTATTTCTTTACCTGATTTACTATTAATCTAATTTTTATCCTTATGTATACCTATGTATACGTATTTATTTTATTTTATTTTCATTTTAGTTATTACCTGATTTACTATTAATCTAATTTTCCAAATTTGATTTTCAGATACACAGCCCGCCTCGATTAACTTTGCTATATGCGGCTTGTGTATTTTTTTTTCAATTCGAAAGACAGTTAAATTTAAACTTTGAAATAAAATGATGATGATGATGATGAATCGCGACTGAATTCTTTCGCAAAATTTCATTATGATATGGACTTTCAAATAGAAAAACAAAAATTTTCACGTTATGGGCATTTTAAAAACTGTAAACGGTGGGCCATGCCTCACAATATCTGTTCTGGGAAGGTAAAGAACCGACACATAAACGAAAAAAATAGAACATTGAATTCTCGGAGGGGTGGTTTGCCCAATTAATTTGAGAATACCACGTGGGGAGCCGGAGTCCTGTTGTTTTTACCTTTCACTTCTTATAAATGAATAAATAATTCTTCTTTACCTTTAACTGAGAACTGAGCGACGTTTCACAACTTCAAAGATAGGCTGTAACCGCTTAAATAGAATCAAATACGTGACCTTAAAACTCAGTTGTGGGACGATACCATGGATAGCACGATAAAAGCTTTATTTTGCCAACTCAAAATCAGTAACTCGGACAGAAGTTCACTAGCAAAGTAATTATATCTTCTGCAGATTCATGATTCGGACAAAGCTAAGGACATTTGACCTGGCATCGTTTGATAATAGCAAAAATATCAAACCTGTTATGTAAGTATTAATGCAAAGTCATTTGAGTAATTTCCTGTGGACAAGCTTGAACTGTTACAATTTAAATTCATGCCTAATTTATCGACCGTTTCTATGTTATCTATGGGCTTTATGTTGATCGTTTTTCACGGAACCTAAGTCAACGATTAAACGACATTTTTTTGGTAGTTTAATCTTTTAAACAAAATTTTCCAGAAGCAATAAAATGCCTCTGAATACTGTTTCGTCAATACAATGAATTATTAACTTGATTTCCTGATTGATTTTTGATTGACACTAACTTATGTAATTAAGCCACGTGAATAAGTCAGTTTTTCAGTTCAGACATTTCAGATTCGAAGATATGTGCATGTTTTGCTAATCTGTCTCGCTGACCCGTTTTCTGTTATACTCTGACCTATTTTATCTGTTGCTGACCTGTACACCGTGAAACAATCCTTCTAGACATCGTCAAAGAAGTAAGTATTCAATGCTGTAATTCTAGTTAATAGTTTTACTCGCGTGTTTATGTACCGATGAATCCTGTTCGGTTTCTCAAATGTATTTTGTTCTTTTCTTTAGACGGAATAATCTTGTTGGAATAAATTATACGATTTGCGTAATCTAGTTGGAGTGCCTGTTTGGTTTTATTGGACCATTTCATTCGATTTCTTGGTTGAGAAAGAGTACAGTTTGGCAAGGATCTAAACACTGCGGGAGAACCAAACACATGGCAGAAAACGCAATTAAAAGCGCAAAGCTGGACAGGAGGAATGCAAAGGCAACCCTCACAAGATGTAGGAAAGCGTTGTTCAAACGGATTAAACTTAAACGACCTGGTATAGAGATAAGGGACGCATTAAATAGCCTCCAAAATGCATTCCATGACCTCGTGGTGAAACACGAGAGCTACTCAAAATTAATTGAAGACGATGAGGAGTTCGAAGTTCAGGAAGGTTGGATGGAAGAATGTCAGGAACTTTTCACTGAAATCCGGCCTCGCAGGGAAACACATAGATAGCGCAGAACCAGAAGCCAGTGTTACCGGAATTTCAAGCATGCAATCATCAGAGAACAAAGGTACAGTTGATGACAGTTTTACTAATTCAGCTGAAATTATTGAAGTTGTTGACAATGCAAACATTGAAAACACTGCAAATAACCCTGTTGAACAAACTGGTCACCATAATAGTCAAAGCACAGGTTCTGTTGATATTTCGCAAGCGCCTCAAAGTCATCCTAACAATAGTAGTGTAACCGAGACCGGAAGCTCTGGCGACAACGATAACAGCGCTGCGTGTGGCTTTAAACTGGAAAAACCGAAGCTACCTGTTTTCGCTGGGAATGCCGAGATTATGCTACCTTTCGCTCAGATTTCAATCACGCAATAGAAGCGAAGTACTCAAAAAGAGATTCAATCACGCTCCTGCGCACGTGCCTGCGAGACAAGCCACTCGAGCTCATTAAGGGAATCGGAAGCGACTACAACGCCGCCTGGGAATACCTTGACTCCATCTATGGCGACCCAAGATTTGTGTCAGACACTGTGACTCCGGACATTATTCAATTCAAAGCCTTGCAGGATGGGGAGGACGCGCGATTTTGTGACCTCGTACATCTGGTGAAAAGATGTTACAATACCTTAAAGGAAGTCGGTCTCCCTAGTGACATGAACAATAGCCACATGCTTTCGATAATTGAACAGAAGATGTGCGCTGATGATAGAAACGTTTGGGCGAGAGATCTGGAAAAAGAAAAGAAACCCGCTACCCTTGAAGCGTTGATAAATTGGATGAATCTTGAAATGAAATCGCGAATGCATGCCACAGCCCCAATCAGAGTGGGTTCATCCGGTAAACGCCCTGTGTATCACTTCAAGTCTGATAGCGACAAACCCGTTTGGCACAAATGTTGGCTGTGCAAAACTTCATCACACTGGCCTGATCAATGCCCGAAATTCATATCCCTCAGTGTTGACGACCGGATCGCAACTGCAAAGGCAAATCGCCTGTGTTTCAGCTGCTTGAAAAGGGCCGAGAGAGGACACACTATGGATAACTGCAAGCGCAAACAACAGTGCACAAAGCTGGAGAATGGAAAGCGGTGTCCACAACACCACCACCAACTCCTACACAAGAGCAATCCCGTGAGGATTAGCGTCGCCACTACAGCCAGCCCCACCGAAGCAATTCTTCCCGTTTTATCTGCTTACATCGGCAACGCTAACGGTCTCTTTAAATGCGGAAACGTGCTTCTTGACTTCGGGGCCCAAGTAAGTCTCATCCGACAGGAAACCGCTGAAACTCTCGGTTTGAAGGAAAAAGATGTGTCCATAACCATTACTAAAGTTGGCGGCGAGGACGAAACAATGAAAACAAAAGAGTACAATGTTCAGCTAACCTGTATTGACAACAACAAGCGTTTTACCGTTAAAGCAATCGGCATTCACAGTATCAGTGACGAGATTCCAGCAGTGAAAACCTCGCACTTACCGGAGGTTCTTGGCCTACAAAACACCAGAATTCGCCGTGGCAAAGGGCACGTTGACCTGTTAATCGGCATTGATCACGCACATATGCATGCTGGTGAGACAAGACAAGTGGACCACCTGCTAGCTCGCAAGTCTCCACTTGGATGGGTGGTTTTTCGAGGAAAACCAGAGCAGATCAGTGACGTAACCAGCATATTGCACCCTAGCTGTCATTATTCATTACTTTCTTATGTTTCATGTCTTCTTCTAGGTTCTTGCTCTATCTATGTAAATGCTAGCTAATGTCTGTGAATGTATGTGTATACCTATTTATTTAACTTTATTTTTATTATATTCAATTTATTTATTTCTTTACCTGATTTACTATTAATCTAATTTTTATCCTTATGTATACCTATGTCCGGGTATACGTATTTATTTTATTTTATTTTCATTTTAGTTATTACCTGATTTACTATTAATCTAATTTGCCAAATTTGATTTTAAGATACACAGCCCGCCTCGATTAACTTTGCTATATGCGGCTTGTGTATTTTTTTTTTCAATTCGAAAGACAGTTAAATTTAAACTTTGAAATAAAATGATGATGATGATGATGATGATGGTGAATCGCGACTGAATTCTTTCCCCAAATTTTCATTTTGATATGGACTTTCAAATAGGAAAATAAAATTTTTCACGTTATGGGCATTTTAAAAACTGTAAACGGTAGGCCATGCCTCACAATATCTGTTCTGGGAAGTTAAACAACCGACACATCAACGAAAAAAATAGAACATTGAATTCTCGGAGGGGTGGTTTGCCCAATTAATTTGAGAATACCACGTGGGGAGGCGGAGTCCTGTTGTTTTTACCTTTCACTTGTTATAAATAAATAAATAATTCTTCGTTACCTTTAACTGAGAACTGAGCGATGTTTCACAACTTCAAAGATAGGCTGTAACCGCTTAAATAGAATCAAAATACGTGAGCTTAAAACTCAGTTGTGGGAAGATACAATGGATAGCACGATAAAAGCTTTATTTTGCCAACTCAAAATCAGTAACTCGGACAGAATTTCACTAGCAAAGTAATTATATCTTCTGCAGATTCATGATTCGGACGAAGCTAAGGACATTTGACCTGGCATCGTTTGACAATAGAAAAAATATCAAACCTGTTATGTAAGTATTAATGCAAAGTCATTTGAGTAATTTCCTGTGGACAAGCTTGAACTGCTACAATTTAAATTCATGCCTAATTTATCGACCGTTTCTATGTTATCTATGGGCTTTATGTTGATCGTTTTTCACGGAACCTAAGTCAACGATTAAACGACAATTTGTTGGTAGTTTAATCTTTTAAACAAAATTTTCCAGAAGCAATGAAATGTCTCTGAATACTGTTTCGTCAATACAATGAATTATTAACTTGATTTCCTGATTGATTTTTGATTGACACTAACTTATGTAATTAAACAGAGTTAACTGAATAGAGTGTAATGTGAAGTGCTAGATTTCAATCCCATATGAACCATGTGAGCGTTAGCCCTACAGATGGAAATGGGCCCACTTATGTAATTAAGCCACGTGAATAAGTCAGTTTTTCAGTTCAGACATTTCAGATTCGAAGATATGTGCATGTTTTGCTAATCTGTCTCGCTGACCCGTTTTCTGTTATACTCTGACCTATTTTATCTGTTGCTGACCTGTACACCGTGAAACAATCCTTTTAGACATCGTCAAAGAAGTAAGTATTCAATGCTGTAATTCTAGTTAATAGTTTTACTCGCGTGTTTATGTAGCGATGAATCCTGTTCGGTTTCTCAAATGTATTTCGTTCTTTTCTTTAGATCGAATAATCTTGTTGGAATAAATTATACGATTTGCGTAATCTAGTTGGAGTGCCTGTTTGGTTTTATTGGACCATTTCATTCGATTTCTTGGTTGAGAAAAAGTACAGGTTGGCAAGGATCTAAACACTGCGGGAGAACCAAACACATGGCAGAAGACGCAATTAAAGCGCAAAGCTGGACAGGAGGACTGCGAAGGCAACCCTCACAAGATGTAGGAAAGCGTTGTCCAAACGGATTGAACTTAAACGACCTGGTATAGAGGTAAAGGACGCATTAAATAGCCTCCAAAATGCATTCCATGACCTCGTGGTGAAACACGAGAGCTATTCAAAATTAATTGAAGACGATGAGGAGTTCGAAGTTCAGGAACGTTGGATGGAAGAATGTCAGGAACTTTTCATGGACACCGAAATTCAAGCAAAGATTTATCTGGATGACTTAGTTACTAAGGGAAAGGAACCACTGAAAACCGGCCTCGGAGGGAAACACATAAGTAGCGCAGAACCAGAAGCCAGTGTTAGCGGAATTTCAAGCATGCAATCATTAGAGAACAAAGGTACAGTTGATGACAGTTTCACTAATTCAGCTGAAATTATTGAAGTTGTTGACAATGCAAACATTGAAAACACTGCAAATAACTCTGTTGAACAAACTGGTCACCATAATAGTCAAAGCACAGGTTCTGTTGATATTTCGCAAGCGCCTCAAAGTCATCCTAACAATAGTAGTGTAACCGAAACCGGAAGCTCTGGCGACAACGATAACAGCGCTGCGTGTGGCTTTAAACTGGAAAAACCGAAGCGCGCTACCTGTTTTCGCTGGGAATGTCCGAGATTATGGTATCTTTCGCTCAGATTTCAAGCACGCAATAGAAGCGAAGTACTCAAAAAGAGATTCAATCACGCTCCTGCGCACGTGCCTGCGAGACAAGCCACTCGAGCTCATTAAGGGAATCGGAAGCGACTACGACGCCGCCTGGGAATAGCTTGACTCCATCTATGGCGACCCAAGATTTGTGTCAGACACTGTGACTCAGGACATTATTCAATTCAAAGCCTTGCAAGATGGGGAGGACGCGCGATTTTGTGACCTCGTACATCTGGTGAAAAGATGTTACAATACCTTAAAGGACGTCGGCCTCCCTAGTGACATGAACAATAGCCACATGCTTTCGATAATTGAACAGAAGATGTGCGCTGATGATAGAAAAGTTTGGGCGAGAGATCCGGAAAAAGAAAAGAAACCCGCTATCCTTGAAGCGTTGATGAATTGGATGAATATTGAAATGAAATCGCGAATGCGTGCCACAGCCCCAATCAGAGTGGGCTCATCCGGTAAACGCCCTGTGTATCAATTCAAGTCTGATAGCAACAAACCCGTTTGGCACAGATGTTGGCTGTGCAAAACTTTATCACACTGGCCTGATCAATGCCCGAAATTCATATCCCTCAGTGTTGACGACCGGATCGCAACTGCAAAGGCGAATCACCTGTGTTTCAGCTGCTTGAAAAGGGCCGGCAGAGGACACACTATGGATAACTGCAAGCGCAAACAACAGTGCACAAGGCTGGAGAATGGAACGCGGTGTCCACAACACCACCACCAACTCCTACACACGAGCAATCCCGTGAGGATTAGCGTCGCCACTACAGCCAGCCCCACTGAAGCAATCCTTCCCGTTTTATCTGCTAACATCGGCAACGCTAACGGTCTCTTTAAATGCGGAAACGTGCTTCTTGACTCGGGGGCCCAAGTAAGTCTTATCCGACAGGAAACCGCTGAAACTCTCGGTTTGAAGGGAAAAGATGTGTCCATAACCATTACTAAAGTTGGCGGAGAGGACGAAACCATGAAAACAAAGGAGTACAATGTTCAGCTAACCTGTATTGACAACAACAAGCGTTTTACCGTTAAAGCAATCGGCATTCACAGTATCAGTGACGAGATTCCAGCAGTGAAAACCTCGCACTTACCGGAGGTTCTTGGCCGACCAAACACCAGATTTCGCCGTGGCAAAGGGCACGTTGACCTGTTAATCGGCATTGATCACGCACATATGCATGCTGGTGAGACAAGACAAGTGGACCACCTGCTAGCTCGCAAGTCTCCACTTGGATGGGTGGTTTTTGGAGGAAAACCGGAGTAGCCTCCTTGCAGCCGTTTTTTGTGTCGGTCCCATTCTCCCTCCCCACAAACGTCTGCTGAACCAAGCTGGGCATGCCTTTCCTATTGTGTAAGAATATCCAATCAGGGTCGAGCTATTGTTGCAAGGTAGCCAATTGTAAAGCAGCTTATAAAATGTTAGAAATTTACGAGCGAAAACTCTTAAAGGTATTCGATGTTTAAAATGTTGTGTTTATCGCTTTCGTATGGAGGTTAATACACCAAAAAAGATTGTTAATGGTGACCTTCGATGCTATATATGTGGTAGTACTCCTCCTGTCAAAGAAAGGATAAAAGTATTTGGGAAAACAGCTCACGATCTTCCAAAGTTAATTAAATCCGCGCTATCCCTCGACGTCAACGTCTACTCCGAAAATGACTTGTTTGTGTGTACAAACCCATGTTATAAGCGCCTTCTTAAACTTGAGAAGTTAGAGAAAAACATCTTTGACTTGAAACAAGAACTCACGAGCAGTTTTAATGGTAATGTGGAGACAGCCAGGGTGAAAAGATTACGAAAAGATTCAGACACTGTTCCAGAGCGTTCAACGAGAGCTCAGAACAAGGTTAGTCCTGGGGTGTCAAGGTCTCTGAAGTTTGTCTCTCCAGCACCTACCACTTGTACTTCTTTTACTTACAATCCAAACAGAGCGTTCCAGAAGCCGTACCATGTAGTCTACAATGCTTTTGGGCATTTAAAGGATCCCGGTATCGGGGTATCTACTCCTGATTTGTCCTCGCTTCGTCCTTTGTTAACTTCAACACCGATAAGTAAGCCGGGCAATAACAATGTTCGTACTGAGACGAAGGTAAAAGTTATCGTCGAGACTGCTAGTAAGACGCTTGAACCTTGCTATGAGGCTCTTGGAAAAGCCTTAGTTCACGGTCCTCTAGAAAGACTCGCAAGTGCTGTTGTAAAATGCGAACCTGTGGTGAACGGAGTAATCAAACATGTTTTGCGAAAGTATTGAGGGAGGTGAACGATTTATGTTCACGGAAAAATCCATCCTTATTACGGACAGCTTCCAAAGAAGATTTAAAGAAGTTTAGTATGGAGGCTATGTGCCACGAGTGGAAGGACAGGGCGCCGATATTTTACGCATTCCTTATGGCTATTGCACTGTCGAATGGCACGAAAGACTCATCGTGGCTTCCAAGTATTGCGGTTGCTGGATCGATTTTGTTGAAGCAGAGAAGCCGACACATGAACGGAACAGCAACTTTTCTTGCCATACTCTTCAAAACAGCATCCACCGAGGTAAGTATGAAAGGTTTTCGATATAGTTTGGAGAACACACTTTCCTACATGTTCCCAGGAAAGCGTAATTAATTTTATGTTGGCAAAAAAATTAGCTTTCAGTTATAACCACATCCTCTTAAGGCAGTAGGAGCTATATTTACTTATGCTTATTTATACGATGAGCAGGAAAGGAAAAGTCGGGGATAACCTTTTCCATGTGAAATGTTGCTAATGGTATATTATAGTACATTTTTAAATTCTCATTTATCAAAGGCAACCCTTGACAGACTGAGCAAGATGAACATCACATGTTCCAACCGGTGTGCTCTTAACAAGATGGATGACCTTGGAGCTAACTATGACAGAGAGCAGAAGGCAGAACAGACGGCAATCACTGACGAGAACTTGAAGTTAGCGTATGTACTACAAAAACTAGATAAATTCCACTGTAAGCCCTAGGGGCCATAAATTTACTTGTAAGGGGCGTATGGTCTAAAAACTTGCTTTGGTGTGCAAGGAGGATCTACATGGCTTTTAAAGCATATATACAAGTCAGAACAATCCAACATTGAAATTTTACGGTTGTAGTCACTAAAACAAAGTATAGGTTATTTCAATTGCTTCGAGATGATTTATGACATCATATTTGTTGCCATGGTAGATAGCATGTAACCCTCTAAAGCATGGCCCACACAGTCGCTGTTTTAAAGTTGGTGACCATTTTTTCAGAAATGTTTTCCAAAGTTTGCAATATTCCTCACCTCTCAATCTGTAGAAATTGTGATAAAACGAAAAGCCCTTTTAACGATTTTAAAAAATTCCACCCTACAGTTTTTTCTAAAATTTGACTGTTATTTGAAGTTGAGAGCTAATTGCACGAAAAAAGTCACATACATCATTAATTAATTTCTGAGATAAATTCATTAATATCTTTTTTATAATCAAACTTGGGTTTCTGTTGTGGTTTTAGGGAGCTTGAAAAGGTATGTCATACTGGCAATTACACTGAGGAGGCTTTGACAGCCAAGAAAATGTTGGTTAAAATGGAAGAAAATGCCCGTCCTGGCTTTGCAGTCGTCTTTGATAATATTGACTTGGAAATTCAATCGAGAAACGTGACGATGTCTAAGCAAAAGTCCTCTCACCATTGGGTCAACCACAAAATGGTCATGAATAGAGTATCAATAATAAACACTCTTGGGAAGAAGAAACCAGACATTTTAGATGTACCAAATCAGTCGTTCATGCCTACAGTTACAGAAATGCAAAATCAAAGGCTGGATTACATTGTTCTAGTATCAAGAACGTTGGTGGAGTACTTTACTGCATTAAGTCCCTTTAAGGATATTGTGATTCTGCATATACCACATAAGTGTAGCAAGGAGATGAGCAAAAAGTCGACTAAGGTAAACAACTTTGTTGTTTTGTATTTAGGAGGTGGTCATTATTTATGGGTAGGAGGGGCTTTTAAATTGGAGGGGGTGTTTTGTTGATACCCTCCTGATATCTATTTTTTTAATAATACATATTTATAATCCTCTGTTTTGCTGGTAACACATTTCTGGAACAAAGATGCCCCTTTGATGCTGAGCAAGTTTTTAAACATGTGCTCAAATAGCTTATCCTTCTTTGTTTGTGAGTTAGAATACTTCGTTTTAAATGCTATTTCAGTCTGGGGGAAAAACAGTTGCCCTTACTATGTTAGGGGAGGGGGACCAAACATTTTATTGAGCATATTTGAGGTGAGGGGTGCATAAAAAGTCTAAGGTGTTGACTTCTCCTATTCATCAACTCCCTATAAATACTGAACACTCCCTTATGCCATGAACAAACTAAACCATTTGTTGCAATCACCATATGTCAGTCTACTCCTCCCTTAAATAAATAAATAAATAAAATGATTTATCTAGTTTTAGAATTCAGTAGAACTGTATGAATTGTCATCAAACAATTAATTCTTCCCTACATTTCTTCATCTAGAAAGGAGAAGTTGACTTAGATTACAGCTAACTTAGGCTGTTTTATTAAAGACCTCTTCATTAATAATTTTAATTCAACTTTGACAAACCTTTTAGGTACCCTTGGGTGTAATATTTAAAAATGAAAATGTCAATGAAGAGATGCTAACCATCCTGAAGCAGTTCCATACATACTTACCCAAACGTGCTGATGGCTCATGTGATCCACAACTATTGACTGGTGACCAGTTAACGATTGAAAGAGCTGTAAATGTCATCGCTTCAGTTTCAAACGGATATACAGCTGAAGACCGGCTTGAAGGACTGAATTTGCAGTTAGGAGATTGGCATGCTGGTGTGAAGATCCTTAGTGTAAGTTTATCAAATGGAAGGGCAAGCATTGTTCTCAATCTGACAGCCATGTTCCTCCCACATGTGAGAGTCTCACAGTTAAATTTTCTTGGTTCTGTGTCAATAATCCAACAAGTACTGAGATGCATTGATAACACATTGATGCATAAAATGTGGTTTATCATAATTGTTTAAACCATTGACAAACAATGGTACTTTAACTAATTTTACAAAACACACATCAGTGCATCAGTGTTTTGTCATGATGTCAGTCACTGCATGTGGACAATTATAGTTCTTCAATCAGCCTGATTGCTCATTACCGGTAATTAACAAATAGCTGACCATTTTCTGTGCCCTGTTCTTTAATACAATACACAGAAAGTGACAAGAACACAAAAGAAGTGCAGGGAGAGCAAAAGCCATAGGCGCATGTTTTCCACACTCCTTGAACACTCTCGATCTGTACTTCAGGCAAAAAGATTCCTTTATACAAAAATTGAGAATTGAACACTTTCTGCTGAGCTGAACTGAATAAGAAATGTGCTCTGTATGTTCAGTAAAAAGGCACAGCTTTCAGCCACTCACAGCATGCATACTATTTAAAATATGTAATACCAATAAAGAGTTTTAGAGGGATGTCGGGACTAATGTACATGATGTACAAAGGCAGTATGCTAACAATAGATTACTCAGTGAACTGTCACCAATCAAATGCTTAATTTTAAGATAAATATTAACATAGCCTTTGCTCAAAGTTCACTTACTCTGTTTGTACATTTGTAGACAGATCACTTCATTTGTTATTATTACTTTATGAGGTTAAACATATTTTAATTTTCTACTCTTCTTCTGTTCTCAGCTCATATACAAGAGGTTTTTCTCAGGAAAATCAGATGGTGACTTGTGTACTCTTTCTTCTGATCGCACATTGATAAACAGAAAGAAATGTAAAAGGAGATCCTAGTGCAGCTTACAGGGCAGATAGGGATTTTCTTACACTTGTGGTAAAATCCAGAGTCATAGCAGCAGCAGGAGCAGTCCTTGGCTTTAAAAGCAAAACATCCAACCCTGTTAACTTTCCCCTTCCAGACAACATGGAAAACAAGACAAAGGCTCAGAAGCTCGAATACTTGCACATTGCAGCATCAAAAATTGTCGATAGTTTTGCATTTGACTACACTGCACTCAACAATGCAGTGGATAAGTTGATTACTGCTCAAGCTAGACAAGATATTATGGATCAACAAGAACTCACACCAGATGGGAGATTTCCCTGCAGGTTTCCCAACTGCAACAGATCTTTCAAATATGATGGGAAAAGCAGGCGGAGGCATGAACTTTCACATGACCCTCCACTTGACATCCCCAATAATCTACCTGGTGATGACAGTGTAGAGTCTGAGGCCATCTCCAGTGAACCTGATGGTGGAAACAAGTACACTAGCACTTCTGAGAAAGACACAGACGATATATATAACTGCAATTGCGCACTACTTGAGGATGGTCTTTTCTTCATCAATTTTTTGGATGCAGTCAGTGAAGGGGATGGGCAGCGATTAATGAGACAATACAAATATTTCATGTTAATGTGTAAGGCAGATGGAAGCCACAGCAAGAAATATGCTCTAGAATGTTTATATCAGTTGTTTCTAGTGAAGTCTCTTTTAGCACCACGAGACAGTGAAAGATTTTGTGGAATAGATCTGTCAACACCCTAGGAGGAAAAGGCAAGAATATTGCCTTGGACTTGGACATGGAACACAGCAATCGGTTCTTGAAGGAAGCCATAAGGAACCTAGGCCCCAATGTGACAGAAAACGCTGTAGCTCGTATTTCCCATGCAGAAGGTGCGACACGAACGTTGAGCGATACTGTTGATCAAGAAATCCACAAAGTGTTGAGGTCTGGAAGACACATGCGAAGTTCAACTGAAAGAGATCTACAAGAACTAGTTAACAGAGCAATGGCTACCGGTGTATTTCATAAACAAGAAGGCCGTTAATTATAACCACTTTGTGAACTTTGAAAGAAATTTCCTGGCCAGTCTGGATATGTCAGCACTATTTAAGTGGATAAATGACCGTAAGAAAAATGTTGACCTTGGAGTGCGAGCGAGGTAGAAAATAAGAGGGTGTGAATGCTGTGAAGTGTGCTGTAGAAATTTACAATTTAGGCTGCCCATGCTTTTATTTGATCTACACAGTGGTTTACTGAGGAAATTGAAATCTGACAAATTATGCAAATTAATTGATGTCAAACCTGGGATTATTAAATGTACAATGACATAGTTTTCCACTGAAAACATTTCCATTGCTAAAATACACAGTATGATAATTGTTTTGTAACTCAAATGCACTATTTCCAAAATTAGAAAAAAAATTTGTCATATTCGAGGAGCAGGGCTGGCTCACACGCTGAGAAAAAAATTAATTGTGTTAAAACAGTCTCAGATTTTCTAGAGCACTTACTGCTGCTAGTGGGATATTTTCAGTGTCCACTGAGTTATCAAGGGAGTCATTCTCTGAGTCATCTAGTAATGACATAGAAATATTTTCCACAGCTAGCTCAAATAGCTCTTCATCATCCATTAGTCTGTCCCAGTCTCCAAGCCATGTGTCACTTTCTTCCTCTTCATCTTCAATATTTTCAGACATGGTAATTTCAGTGGCACAGTCACCAAAAATTGAGCTGATACTTTCCATTATTTTTACAGCATGTTGTTTGTGCCAGATTTCAACATTTGATATAACATCTTCTAAAGTAAATATCTTGCTACAATTTTCAAGAACCTGATAAATCTGCTGGTTTGAGAATCCAAGCATGTATTGTAGGTTAGTTAGAGTTGGAAGCTGACCACCAGGTGATTTGCTAATGAGTTCACGTACAAGGTATCTATGGTAAGATGACAACTTTGAAAACAGGGCTTTTTTTTTGTTGCGTGGAAATTATTCTTGTACGATCAGTACTGGGTGGATTTTGTCCTGTTTGGTTGGCACAACCTGGGAACATGGTCAGTTTTCTACACTCATTACTGTTACAGTAACAGTTCTTGGCACAGTTGTCACAGCATAAGTGTTTTGGGTCGGGGCAGTTGACATGTTTGCAATTGTCAAACTGACACATAAGAGTTTTCCTACGACATTCTTCTGATTTAACATATTGCTTTATGTCATTCTCAACATGATTGAGAAGTAGCCCTTGATAAATAATGTGGGCAACACTCTGTTTACCATCCCTTCCACCTCGACCAGTCTCCTGTATATAAGCCTCTATATTTTTTGACCGCTCAAAATGTATAACTCTGTATACTCCTCTACTATCCACACCCATGCCAAAGGCAATAGTGGCTACAGGGACACGAAGCTCTGAGTCGTGATCTTTAAAGGCTTGTAGCACAGCCTCTTTGTTGGCATCAGGGGTACATGAATGCAGCATCTCTAAAAGAACTCTTTTTCGGTCTCCTATTTCACCAGCATACATACCATCCCCCAGCATACCCTTTAGTATAGCATAAAGCAAAGAACACTGTTTTGTCTGGCAGTATATTATTGTTCTAGTTGAATTTATACCATGTTCCAAAAGCTCTTTCACGAGCCACTTAAAATATTTCTGAAGACTTTCATCCCTTGACATATAAAACACAGAGTAGGTAATGTTGGATTTATCAGGGCTTTCATAGATTATGAATGGGCTGTCCATGAGCAAAATTTCCATAATTGCTTTCCTTGTTTCACTGGTTGCTGTAGCAGTAAGAGCCAATAGCTTGGCATTTGGAGCAAGGGATCGTAGTTCATGCAATCTAGCATAACATTCACGGAA
>OX421449.1:13115821-13170821 GCA_949126865.1 Montipora capitata | reverse complement strand
TTAAGCAAAGTTCTTATTTTGACACCAGAAAATAGTCAGACGGCTTCAACGGGATTCGTACCCAGGCCCTTAGGATGCGGGTGCAATGCTCTTTCTGCAAATGAGCTATGAAGCCACACAATTGCAATTGGAAGCAGGTCAATTTGTTGGACTCATGTGCTCCCGTGAAAGGACTAATGAAGGAAAGAAACGTTTATTTGAAGTGCGGGTAACCCGCAAGCTGACAGCAATTATTGTACATTTCTTTAATTTCCATATCTGAATCAGCTCGTATTTCAATGCATTGTCATTATTATTATTATTATTATTATTATTATTATTATTATTATTATTATTATTATTATTATTCGAATAAGTAAAGATTTGGTAAAACATTTGACAATAAAAATCTGCGATAAAATATTACAAAACAACATATTTCAATGCATTGTCATTAAAATAGTTTTTCAAATAGTTGATGCTCGCACTTAAGCAACTGTCTCATCTAGACGTACCTCAGTTGGTAGAGCATTGCATGTCCCAGTGTGCAATTTGCTCTCCATTGTGGCGGCTTTTGTATCATGTGATCACTAGCGGCAAAATGCCTATTTCCCCTTACGAGGTCTTGATAAAACTTTCTGTCTCTATTTTCAAGTAATCATCACCATTTGTGACCTTTTGTCATGTCTTTCATCCCCTTTCTTTCTGTTTTCTCTTTTTGAGTTGGGCTGTGTTCTCAGGTTCGCATTTGTCTCTCACTCTTTGTTCTGTTATCATTATCATTATCATTATCGTTATCGTTATTATTACTGCTAATTATTATTATTATCATTATTATTATTATTATTATTATTATTATTATCAATATTAATAGTAGTAGTAGAAGTAGCAGTATGTACTTATGATGCTTTGCTGTCTCGTTGCGCTTTTTATTCTTCAAGAAAGAGTACTATGATATTATCTATATGCTCCACAGGTGGTTACTACTCAGACACTCCGGCTTTTGTCAGCGACAGTTGCAAGAGGTGTCCAAATGGCACGTTTGTTCACAAAAATAAGGCACCTGGAAAAAGTTACTTTGACTGCAGTTCTTGTTCTCAAGGTTAGATACTAGAATATAGATACAATTAAACTAAATCCAGAAATTTAGGCAAAAGTCAGTAAAGTCAACAACGCACAATCGAAGACCTTTTAACATGAAAGAACAGGCATTGTCAAGAATATTTTGTCAGTTATCAAACCCACAAGACTATCAAATTAAAAGGGCTTTCTTCTTCAAGCATCCACATTCAATCTCACCCCATGAGAGAAGGTGCTTACTAATTCATTGCTCAAGAGTCGACGACTGTGAAAGATACTAGCTACGCTGTCTTGATGATAAAATAAGTCCATTAAACGTAAAAAAAAAAAATTCGAACTATGCTTGAATGAGCCTGTTTATCTGAAAAATATGCATACGGGTTTGAGTAAGACTTTAAGACAGGCAACATTAGAATGACTGATCTTGGCATTACTAATAACTCTTGAAAACGCTTTCAAACGACTTCCACTACAAGTTGCAACTAATCTGGCTGGCCATTTCAAAACGTCTTGCAGCCAAAACGTAAAAGAATATTTCGCAACATCTTGACCCGGACCAAACGTCGCTAGAAAGATACCAATTACTTCAAAGGTATATATCTCGCCAACAGATCAGCTATAGTTTTTTTTTTTCGTGATGTCACCATTGTTATTAATATGCCAACCAAACTGGCTGTTGAAACAATGACTTCTTTTGTTCCGTGGTTGGCAAATTTGAATATCATGAATGTGACTTCAATGTTTGTAAACAAGAAATATCGCTATATGCATTAGGGAAAGTCCAAAGCAATTAAAATTTCAATAACAATATCTTAAAACAGACAGTTGACTAATTAAAGCAAAGCATCAGTGCGGTGTTGATAGATGGCATTAGTAATATCACTATGAACCTAACAGATGGTCTGAAAGGGGGCCGCGTGTCGGTCACCAGTTAAAATTTAATCACTTTGTCGGTTGTCAGTTAAAATTTACAATCTCTGTCGGTTGTCGATAAATCTCAGTTTATGAGTGAAAATGCAAGGTAATTATTCATATTCGTTATGTAATGCGCTCAGTTTGGACCTTATGATAAGTCTGGTTTGTTAACGCAATGTGATCGTTTATTTCACCTTTCTCAACAAATACCGATAAGTCACTTTCGAAAATATCATAATTCTCTTTGTTTGTCCCTCCAAATTTTGCATGAGCATTGTTTTTGTTTTCTTTTGGGATTTACAATGGTCCCGAGAGAAACTGGAAACAATGCTTTATGCAAAATTTGGAGGGACAAACAAGGGAGTCTTATGATATTTTCGAAAGTGGCCTATTGCATTTATTCTATGTGTGGATTTGTTTTCCTGCCGATTACAGGGCATCGCAGTAATCAAAAGAAGACAATTAGACTATTATCTTTCTTGAAGTAATCACCCAATAAATGGTCTCCAGTGTCAAAAAGGCAACTGTCAATTAACAAATGGTAAACGGCTCAGCGTGCATTATTGAGTTATGGTGCACGCGGGAGGTTGCTAAGCACGAGAGAAGCGTAAGAGTCGCTTCTTGAGTGCTTAGCAAACTCCCAAGTCTGTTGGCGTACTGGCCTATAACTCTCTAACCACTCTTTAATCTGTTCTTCCATACATGATGTTATGTCCTTACTTGGTAAAGGTGGTATCTATAGGTGCTATAGGAGAAAGGCACATGGCAAATTGAGGGACAGGAGAGTACGACCTGTTTTGCGTGTAGTACTTTGCTGCCCATCTGGATGTGCACTTCCCACTTGTCCCAAAATCCTGCACATACTGAAGAACAGTGAATGTCTCATACGTGGTTAATTGTCGTATAGCTTGCTCATCCCTTTTCAAAGCAAAGGCACAGATACTTGCGTCTTCCAGGGTACAGTCCCTTGTGGACCACTGGCAGCAGACTCTCCGGTCTCAACTGGTAGTGTTGCTTCACCTTATTCACAGTATCTTTTACATAGTTGTCAATCTTTATAACGTCGACGCTTGCTTGCTTCAAAGACACTCCTTCAAGTTTCATACCCTTAGAATGAATTCCAAAGGTAACCTATAGGGAAACGAGAATCTGAAGAAAAGATGGATATCGTTTCTGAGAGGCTCGTCACTATCTTCAGTTTTCCAGCGGAAAAATCTGTAACAAACAAAGTCCTGTCTACGGAGCATATACCCTCGATTTGTTTGAATGAACATGTATCTTGTGATTTGAACAACGCTATTTCAACTTCGGATTAACAAATCCACGGTTACTAAATTTGACCTCTTGGTAAAGCCTAACCTGAGGTTATAGTTTAACCCGCTTTTGAGCAACCGGGCCCTGAACTTTACTCTGAATACATCAAACTCTGCAGCACATAAAAACAACCAAATTCAACACGTACCGTTAAGCTCACTGCTGCCTTCAGCGGATATCAAATTTGGCAAGTTGCCACTGTCCATCTGTGACTATTTATATAGAAAATTTCTCGCATTTACCAGCAGAGGATTATGCCAGGCGAACTAGCTTCAATAAGAACCCGCCAATTCATTGCTGAAAGGCTTGTTCCTTCACTCCTAAAAATTTCCGTTACATGTTTTATTATTATTATTATTATTTTTTTTTTTTTTTTTCACTCAAGGACTCCTTGATGTTTTAATATGTCCACTGGAACGATTGCCACTTCTTCACCTTTTCGAAAGAAACTTAAGATCACTTTTATGATTCCGCTCCTGACTCGGCCACATGGAAATACAACGTACAGGCACAACAGTCGGAACAGGCAGTGAAAATACTGCAGTACAACTGCAGCCCTCGATTACAAGCCTGCGTTCCTCCTCGAAAAGGAGGAGAAACAGTGGCGCTTACCATTTAAGCGGAACTTTCGGTGAGAATATTTTGATAGATGGCACTGGACATTCCCTACCGAAGAAATGAGAAACGGAATGAGCCGTTCCAGTTGTGAATCTATTTGCGAATGCCGTAATAGTCTTGGTACAAATAAATGTGGCGGCCAATGCCCGAATCCTCGCATCGGAGCCTGGTTCTAGTGTACAAACAAAAGGTACAGAAATTTCCGGTCGTTTCGATAAAAATGGCAAACGCCTCAGGTTATCTCTGGTGAAATAGAGCCCACCAAAGGATTAACATTTCATAAACTAGAAGCAAAGCATACAAAATACTATTGACATGTTTAAAAAAATCATTGCGCATTTTTTTCCAAATACAGACATCCCTACAATGCCAGACCATGTCAGTTGTCGGTTTTCCTGTCAGTAATCGGTAATTGTCGGCCGTCAGTTTTATTTATCGCCGTTGGTCGCTAATCAGTTAACACCATTCAGACGCTCTAACAGAAGAAGTAGTGGTTTTAGAGATTCTCTTGCATGCTTCTCGAAACGGTTCACCGGAGATCATTTCTCTAAACATTATCAACAGGCCAATAAGATGCGATCTTTTCGCTTTCGTTTTCAAATGAACACATCATGGTCAATGTTTGAGTTCTGCCAAAAAGCCTCTCAGACATGATGGCCTAATCTAATTAAGTGGCAAGTTCATTAAAATTCTTGCCAGATAAATAGAAGAACGATTTGCCGGCATTGAAAAAAGAGTTTTTGCCAGATATTTAAAAAAAAATGCGTGCCCCACACAATTATACAAAACATTCAGGGCCCGGTTGTTCGAAAGCCGATTAACTTAATCCAGGATTAGCGTAAATTTTTGTTTCATGTTTTCAACTTTTTGGTGAAAGTTTCTTTTGTTGATTTTTGTTTTTCAAGGTTGACTTCTTCTAATGTAAAGTTTTGCCGAATATCAGCATTGAACAGCAGAGTAGGGAACAGGAAGTAGAGAAATAAACTCCTTGGTTATTTTTTAATCTAGGATTACCGTTAATCGGCTTTTGAACAACTGGGTCCAGCAGACGGGGAAATGTCGGAATGAGGCTGGTCGTAAGCAGCTCTTTTAAGTTTTACGATTTCCAATAGAAACCAACAAGGAAAGAAAGCAACTCTAAGGCCCAAAGGCCAAGTCAAAACTAGATTTGTTGATGAACTTCATGGAGCGTTCATTGTCTCAGCAAAAGAAATTTGATGAAAAATCGAGAGTTACATACCTTTTTTGTATCTTTTCTTTCACGGCTTTTCTAACGTTTCTAACTTGTCATTTGAAGACTCTCATATCTCGACCGCTTTAGTGATTCATAGTGCCAGAGAAATATGAAGTTCTACCAGAGACGAAATGGAACTCTAGGAGTCAGGATGACATGCATGGTCAGGATGACATGATCACAGACAACGCTTCCCACCATTGCAATCGTATGTGGCCTGAAACCTGACTCGACGGTTTTGCTCTGGGAGGTCCGGTTTTCCTCCCTCTCTTGCCAAAATCGACTCGCAGGTTCTTTTCCCCTATTTTAAAAGGAAACCCTTTTTTACCCTCATTTATTATATGATACTTAAAGCTGTCAAAAGTTACAAAAGATGAAACTGTCTGGGTAACTCTTTAAAAGCAGTCAAAAATTGTAGTAAAACGATATTGATTAATTTGTAAAGCAGAAATTAAGGCATTTTCCTTTTAGAATGTCAATAGCATTGGTGTTCCCACAAGTCTTTCATACATTGGTATATTCCAGAGGATTCAGTGGTAGTATCACGCAATGTTCCAAAACAGTTTCTTAGATCTTGCATTGCTTTGAGTTCAGTTTTTCGGTAAAAGATGTGAACAGCATTAGAGGCCTGGTGCAAAATATAGATTTGTTAATATGAATGAATTATAATAACCCTTTATAGACACCACGGAAAAGATAAGATAACAAAATTAAACTATCTTTCGCCATTCTTTTAATAATAAATGAATAAATAAGTTAATTGCGCTGCCTGGTTTTTTTCAGGGACGGATACATATTCGTTTGCTGGATTTCGGGCATGTTACTGTCTGAATGGATATTTTCGAAGGCACATGTTTGAAGGCTGTGAGTCATGTGAACAACGACTGGGATTCAAATGCGAAAATGGCACTGTTAGTCTTAAACCGGGTTACTGGTGGAAATGGGAGAACGATACAAACAAAGAACTTTACAAATCCTTCAGTGACTTCTTACAGCGGAATTCTTCCGTTGGAAACCAATCTATCATCGAGTACCGATACCCTCTTCCTCAAGCATATAGATGTCCAAGACCGGAATCATGTCTGGGAGGTATGAACTCCACATGTTTTGCTGGATATAAAGGACCATTGTGTGAAGTGTGTAGTTCTGGATATTACAAACAGTTCAAGACATGCAAAGAGTGTCCCTCAACAGCATGGATGATAGCACAGCTTTCCGTCATAGCAGCAGTAGTTGTTATAATCGCTGTGGTTGTGGTTTGGAGAAGCAGGAAACAAGCCAAGAAGAAACAAGATCGCTTCTTAGTTGACATAATTCTTGGAAAAGTAAAAATTGTTATCGGTTTCTATCAGGTAACATTTGGAGTTCTCGATGCATTTGCATACATCAAATGGCCAGACTCTCTCGAGTTTATTGGGAAATATTCTGAGATATTACAGCTAAATATTATCCAGATTGCTCCTATCCACTGTCTCTTTCCAGATCTAAAAGTCAATGCTTTTGTAAGATTGTTTACTGTTCTCGGTATCAATGCTGCAGTCATCATTTTAGCATTTATTATTTATGGCATTAAAAAGGTCTTATTAAGCAGAAAGACCTTCCCGAGTCAAGTGGAAAAAGTGAGGAAAATTTCCGAAACAAAGCAGTTGATCTACAGAACAGTCTTTTTTTTCCTTTACCTAACCTATCTAAGCACCTGCTCCAAGACAGCAAATGTTCTTCCCCTTGCCTGTCGAACACTGTGCCTTGACGAAAAACATGAAAAGTGCGATACGTTTCTAAAAGTTGACTTTAATGTCAAGTGTTCCAGCCAAGAATTCCGACGATCTGTGATTGTTGCATATTGTAGTGTTTTGTACATCATGTTTCTACCTCTGGCTGTCTTGGTAGTTCTGTGGAGGCACCAAAGGTCATTGAAGAAACATGGCGACAGAGCCGACGATGAATCCACACATTCCCAGCATTCAATTCCAGAAATTGTCACAGGATTACACTTTTTATTCGCAAATTACAACACTCACACATGGTATTGGGAACTTGTTGAAACGGCTCGAAAGGTGACATTAACTTCAGGCATTATCCTGATAGGAGGTGAGAGCAGAGCCTACGTTGGGTTAGCATGTGTTATGTCAGGTCTCTATGGTATGTTCTTTGCGTACAAGCGGCCAATAGCGGATCCATTTGAGAACAGCCTGATGCTTTCTTCCCTTGCCGTCACATTCGTCAATCTCGCAATAGGTGTTGTCAGTAGAATACCAGCAGAGACCACAAAATCCTCGCTGGAATCATACGTGGACCATATCATGTTCAACGCATTGGTATTTGGAGCAAATTTTCTCGTTATTGCAATTCTTGTGGGTAAGTATTTTGTTCGTATTTAAACTTAAATCAAAAAGAGTTGGGAACGCGTGGCATGACTTCATCTGATTGGTTAAAAATGGTGGCCCTTTGTTTGTTTCGCGCGCAAAGTGAATCTAAAATAAATCAATTTGTGACAGTGCTGGGGCAAGACCACAAAATGATAGATCAACATTATTTTCTAACCTTAGCCTTTACACTAACATACACCAGTACACTTTATTTGGAAGATACCACGCACCATCTTAATCGGTTTGTACTTTGCGGTCCCAATTCCTTTTTTTTTTTTTTTTTTCTTCAGAGAGCAAACTTACAGACTTATATTTAAAGTGCCACCATAATCCTCGTTAGCTATAGATCGATCCGGAGGTACGTAGTCGTTTCCATACTTTGATCTCCGAGAGGGCGGGGAGTGGCACTATTTACTTTGCCCAATGATGTGCACACCATGCGTAAATTTGATGAATAAAAAAGAAAGTTCATTGTTACAATATAGTGACCAAGTTAAGAGGATGGTTGTTCATTGCAGAAAAGCCAAAGGCAATCATAGAGGTCCGAGTTTCTGGCACAAGATTGAATTAGAAAATAATGTTGATCTATCACTTTGTGGTCTTGCCCAGCACTGTCACAAATTGATTTATTTTAGATTCACTTTGCGCGCGAAACAAACAAAGGGCCACCATTTTTAACCAATCAGATGAAGTCATGCCACGCGCGACTGATTCTGCCATGTTATTTTTAGGGACATGACAACTGGTTTTCTCGAGTAAAGGGTATTCTAAAAATAAACTTATTTGTGACTGTGCTGGGGAGCCCATTTATGCTATAACAACGCTCTTATCTAATTCCCTCTTCTTTGGCATCAGAAATATCTGTTTGCTCATTACTTTCCATCTTGTGGTATAACAAAGATTGATTGAGTTGCAATGTCAAAGTGAAATTTTAAACTTAAGGACGGTGACAACTATTGTTATCGCGCATACGTTCTGCGCATCTCGAGATACTCGGATTTCGCATGGGTGGTGTCTATTAATACAGGGATATTTTTGCGCAGTTCAAAACTATGCGGAAAAAGCAGAACTTAGTAAATGCTCTTGGTATCCAAAAAGAAAATTGGGAGTAACCACGCATTTTTCAGAGACAATTAAGCTTTAATTTGGAAAAAAAACTTCATACATTGCTTTGCATTTCAAGCTTTTTACAAATATTCTTGATAAAATTATCTTCGAAAAATGCGCGGTTACCCCCAATTTTCTCTTTGGATTTCAATAACACTTGTCAAGATCTTAGTTTCCCGCATATTCATTAAACCGGGCAAAAATACCTTTGAATTAGTAGACACCTTAAATTTAGCCAACTCATCAAAGAGGTTAGCTAGGTGGCAAAGCTCAACTATGCTTAGTGTTCTTTTTTAAACCATCATACGAGTTGTGTTTACTGAAACAAAGTTCTTCTAGAAATTTTCACTCAATTTCGATAGAAAACACTTCAGCATCTTACAATATGATTGAAATACAGTGACACGAACAAACATCCGGGCCTTTACAACCACTGGGGAAAAAACAGTCGGGCGAAATACGCATTTTGCAAAGTACCAAGCTCCGTTGTTGGGCTTCTCGTTCACTTGCGATACCATACAAACATATTCACTTCTTTTTTTCTTCTTTTTTTTTAGTCCAGTACGGCAGGTATTTTTTCCGCTTTATCAAAGAGTGGCGCAAAAATCCACAATGGTCTCTTTCGTGTTGCCTGGCGTTGCTTTTGCCTCTTAATGAACTCCAGACCGAAATACGAGGAATGACAGGGAAAAATTTGCTGAACGAACAAGTGCAAACTGGTAAGTTTAACGTGCCATCAGTATCTAGTACGTTAAAGGAGAGTGGAGCAGTAAGCTTTGAACTTGTTACTATTCATGAGCAGCCGGAAGAGTCAGCTGAACCTCGATCAGTCAACTTTGGCTTTGAAGAAAGCGACATCGGTGGCCTTGAAGAAGAAGATGCTGACAAAGTGGCATTTGACGCAAGAAAGGAGAGTGGAGCAGTAACCTTTGCACTTGCTACTATTCACGAGCAGCCAAAAGAGTCAGCTGTATCTCGATCAGTCAACTTAGGCTTTGAAGAAAGCGACAACGGTGGCCTTGAGGAAGGAGATGCTGACAAAGTGGCATTTGACGCAAGAAAGGAGAGTGGAGCAGTAACCTTTGCACTTGCTACTATTCATGAGCAGCCAAAAGACTCAGCTGAACCTCGATCAGTCAACTTTGGCTTTGAAGAAAGCGACAACGGTGGCCTCGAAGAAGGAGATGCTGACAAAGTGGCATTTGACACAAGAAAGAAGCTGGATCATCACGCAAACCCGAGAGCGACATTCGATACTCATTTCTGACTGGCTTGTTTGGAGTATTAACTGGACTGACTGAAGATTATCGCTGACAACGGCATTCTTTAGTAGAAATATAGAACCTTAAGTCGTTCAATAATGTAACCTGGCAGCATATGATTATCTTTTTGATCGTGAAATCGTTATCAGGAATAGAACATAAAAGATTACCTCATCGTAAGTCTCAAGGTTTGAAATTCGTCACGGCACATTCCTTCAATTTATTCCCCACCCCTCCCCCCCGAGATTCTGTCTTTGAGATTGTTTATCGTTAAAAGTCTTGATTAAACCGGCTGGTTCTTAGAAATAATGTCTTTCGTTGACTCTCCGTTCCTTGACTAGAACTGACCAGGGGCGAAGTCTTGGATAATCTAAATCTTGTATCGCGAGTTCCTTACCAGGTAGTAATATAAAGATAAAATGAACATGCAACTGATGACAACATAAAGTTGTCACGCGAGGCAGATCGCGGGAAAAAAAGCACGGATCGCATTCTTCCAAAAACAATCACCAAAGCAAGGATTGACATGAACCGATCACCAACCTGCCGTGTGCAACTTATACCATAGTTAATAGAGGGGAATGGTTATGAAACCCGACAACTTTCTTTGTTGTAGGTTTTTGTTCACTTTTTTGGCCTTGACCGTGCACAAACACAATAGTTGTTTACTCCATACTGCGGAACTAACCAATAGAAACGTGTTGGTTACGTAATTCATGCATAGTGTATGAGCGCAAAACTAAAGATTGTGCACGGTCGTGGACTTTCCAACCTCAATCTTGGCTGCTTTGTTTGCTCTTTTAATGTTCCCCGAGCTTCCAAACCATTCCCCTCTATTAACTATGCTTATACTGATACACAGCTAGTCGAGAACCTAAACTCACAGTATAACTGTGAGCATAGCCTTCAGACAAGTAATGAACGGGGTTCAAGAGTCTTTTATTGAGTTCATTTACATGTTAAAATAATTAAACGTAAATAGTTTCAGATTTTATAAGCAAAGGAATTTTTTGAAAGAAGTAAAAGTGTTTGATCTCCTGTGCGACCAGTTGTGCCTGGAGGCCCAGTCAGTGTGCCAGACTGGTTGAAGGCTCAGCGTTGTCGCTTTGCTGTTTTCCAAGACACTGGACTGTCTATTCTCACTCAGGTGTACAGATCGTCGCCAGAGACATACCACAGGAGACGAGCATGCTTCGACTTAGTGTCCTGTCCAGGGGTGAGTAGCAATAGTCTCAGTCGCTTCAAACTACAGAAATCGGGATAAGCTCCGTCAGTGTGAACCCTTGGGGCTTCAGAGCGACTTCGCTTTGCCTTGCATATATAGCCACAACCATGATGTATACTAATCTGGAGAATATCGTACTTTACAATTATCTGGAGCATTCAGTTGTTATGTTCTGATCAATGAACAAGCTCAGGAGTAGACAAAGTCAGCAGTTTAGTTTAGTAAATGAAAGGGAAAGCAATGCGTGTGCAGCACCATGTCATCTCAAATAATTAATGAAGTAATTTCATTGTATGAACAAGATTAAGCCTTCCAAAAATGGAATCATGTACACCTGTGTTGACGAAGAGACTCGGTGGTGAAGATGGACTCTCTTGATTATGGACTGCTAACTTGTACAAATATCAAACACAACAATTTGCACAATTTATTGCTATGCATGGTTATGCCTTCTTAACTTTACTTAACCTTATCGTTGAAGACCTTTGGAACTTACAAAAGCTTTTTAAGCTGGTAAGCTGCCAAAATGTAGCTTTATAATACTTAAAAGACCTGGTAGTGACTGAATGCATGATAGTCTATACCCCATACTTTTGTTTCTAAAATTGCTTTATATTTTAGTAGTTTAGTTTGTATCTTGTGATGTTGCCAGGTAGCTGCTTAGTCTCAATAAAAGAATGCCGGATTCATTGAAGTAAGAATTATAATTTTCTTTAACTTAAAACAAATGATCTTATACTTCAAAGGCCTTGAGCAAGATTTTTTCATCTCCTGGAGTTCTCAATAATAATACCATGTGAGATGGGGAAGTTGAAACTTAGGCATTAAGGTAAAAAAATGGGATAGAGCGGGTTAGGGGGGGGATCCTTGGTAGTATGCCTCCAGGCTTGATTAAAAAGGAAAAGATAAAAATTAAGGGAAAATATGAATGATAATAGAGACATTAAGATACCCCGAAATCGGTTTACGGGTAACGGGTAGCGCCATATCTTTTTCTTTTTGCAATGACGAAATCGATCTTACCCGGTAGACCCAGCCGTTTTTCTGGGTTAGAAACCAGTTTACCCTCAGAAGAGTTACGAGTAGCGACAGAGGAGACATAATGGAGAAACGAGCAAGTTTTTATACTTTCTAAACAGAGAACATTCGTAGGACGAATTTTATATATATTTGATAGCTTTTCTTAAACAATTCAGTGAACTTATTTCTGAAGAAGAAGAGCAACCTTGCTGCCGAGCCGGCCATCTTTGTAAACAATCGTTACCAATCCCCGCCCGTTAACTCTACGGGTATGGCTGCATGGAAATTTTACTTAAACGGGTACACTAACCGTACCCGTATACCGGTATATGTTGCAGGTAAAATCCGCTTTCAGGTTGAACCGTTTAAACCTAGGCTAAATTAATGGAATTATGCACTCAACCTAGCTTAACCCCTTCTCCCTCCCTCCCCTAAAAAGGATACTTATACCTTCCCTCCTCGAGCTCTGTATTAGGCATCTCAACACATCTTCTTAATCTTTGGTGTCATCTTATCGGTTTCTGTATTCGTACACTTATGAATTCAGTCTCAACATTACAACATAGTAAGGGAACAAAGAACTGCTCTTATCGGTACTCGAACTCGCACCTCCAGATCTGTAGTACTGTGTCTTCACCACTACACTAAAACGACGAACACGCTCAACCCAACAAAGTTCTTTTCATTATTTACTTTTCAATGAATGGTCAATTAATAACTATGTTTATGTTATATTTTAAATTATCAAAACAAAATTGGCCCGAGAACTGATCCTTGAGGAATACCACAAGGGACTGTGACAAGATCAGATGTTGTGACTATTTGTCCACGGTTCTTGAGAATAGGTGTCGCCAGGTTGTTACAGAGGGGTGTTATTCTATACGGATTTTATCCTTTTTGCACACGTTTCTACAACGGGGCATAAAATGTCGAAAAGGGTATCATGCCGAAAACGGTACAGACGCATAAATTGTGCCATTATTATGCAACACGCAGGTCATCGGTAACAAGCAGCTTGTCTATGGTTTCAAGTGCTGCTGTTACCAATGTGACAAGGTATAAGATTTCACCCCACGGCTTCATGCGAAATGGACGTAAGAAAAAAGATCAAAAAACAGTAAAGGGTTACAACGGGAAAATAATGCATTTCAATCACCAACATACATAACGAAACTGTAATTTTGTCATTTCAAAATTGTTGTTGTTGTTGTTTTTTTGCCAAGTATTTGCAATGAGGCATTTGCCAAAATGGCAGAAATGAAAAATTAAATACATCATACTTGCAGGATTATGATAAATTGTAACCTTGCGAAACAACTTTTCGTCTAGTCATTTTTGAAAAAAAAAAAAAAAAAACACGACGGCCCTCAACAATCTCTACTTAAAAGACAACCACATGTCCTATGCAATATTAAAACTTCAGCTGCGTTCTTCAGCATAGTTAAGCAAACAGACTCTCCGTAATGCTATACGAACCATAACAGCGTGATAACCAACACAACAGCAACACTACAAGCTACCGGTGAGTTACTACATTTTATAATTAATGCGGCCCAAAAAGGTGCAAGAATAGAATAGGTGTAACAAATCTCAACGTGAATAGAATTATGGAAAAACTGGACAAATGAGAGCGTGTTTTAAGGTGTGCCGAAAAGGATGGGAGACCAGCATTGATGTAACACAACTCAAAGTAAATGAAATTATAGAAAAATTTGACAAATGAAAGCGTATTTTAAGGCGTGCCGAAAAGGGTGCGAGAACAGCACTGATATAACACAACTCAAAGTAAATGGAATCATACAGAAATTGGACAAATGAGAGCGTTTTTTAAGGCGTGCCGAAAAGGGTGCGAGAACAGCAATGATTTAACACATCTCAAAGTAAATGGAATTATACAAAAATTGGATAAATGAGAGCGTATTTTTAGGCGTCCCGAAAAGATTGCGAGAACAGCACTGATGTAACACAACTTAAAGTAAATGGAATTATACAAAAATTGGACAAATGAGAGCGTATTTTAATGCGTGCCGAAAAGGGTGGGAGAAAAGCACTGATGGAACACAACTCAAAGTAAATGGAAGTATAGAAAAATTGGGCAAATGAGAGTACATTATTACATTTTTTTTAATAAAAATGACAAAATACGGGAGGCAAAGGTCCAACTCAAAAAAAACACTTCAGAGAGTCAATGATATCATCTTTGAATTCTATTAAGGAAAACACATTGACGATATAACAAGAAAGTGGTTTCAGCAAACCCCTAACCCGAATCGGGTTCTAATCTTCTACACTCTAACCAAAATCCATAAACCAAGGCCTGTCGGGAGACCTATAATCTCGGGCTGCGATGGCCCAAAAGAAATAATATCATCGTTTGTGGATCCATTATTACAGCCCATTGCTCAAAAGGCAAAATCGTTTCTCAAAGATACCACTGATTTTATCAATTTTATAGCAACAAACAAAGGTGTCACATAATACCAATTTGGTTTCTATGGATTTAACCAGCTTGTGCGCAAATATCCCACAAGAGAAGGGCATATATAAGAACATTATGTACAACATATGACGACTTCTATAATGGTAATCCTCCTATCCCCACACGTTTTCTGGAACAAATCAAAGCATCATTCTCCAAGAAAGCTCTTTTGATTTTAGCGGGGAAAGCTACCTGCAAGTCCACGGGACAGCCACGGGAACAAAAATGGCAGTATCTTTTGCCAACATTTTCATGGCAGAAATGCTAAGCCATAGCAAAAGATAAACTAACAGTATGGAAACGTTTCATGAATGACGTTTTCTCACCATGGGACGTAAATAAATAGGAGAAAAACCTGTTCATTGCACAAGTGAACAACTTCCACCCAACTGAAATTTCAGAGAAGGAGATCACTTTCCTAAACATAACAGTATACAAAGGAGCACAATTCGAAAAAGAATCCATTTACAATATCAGAACATATCACAAGCCGACTGAAATCTTCCAATGCACGCATTTTACCTCTTGTTACCCACCCAGTGAAGAAGAAGGGTTTTATTAAAGAAGAAGCTAGTAGGCTCCTCCGTACAAACTCCTGATAAACGCCATTTGAGGAGGCACTATCTCGATTCAGAGCCCGCCTTGCAGAGCGAGTCTACCGTAAGCAACTTATCGAGAGAACTCTATCTGAGACCAATTTTTCTGGAAGACAGTCGGCACTTAAACAAAAAGGTAAAACCAGCAAGAAAATTCTAACATTTGTCATAACATACAGCCCAGCAGTGTCAAATCTTCAAGCAATGCCGACTCGCAACTGGAGTTTTATTCGTTGCCATTGCTGGCAAACATTCAAGAAACCTCCTTCAATTCGCACTGGATCAAAGTTTCGGCAACAAAAGAAAACCCTGTTAGGAAGAGACGGTAGGTGATAAGCTGAAATGGAATGTGGTAACCGGAGTTCTTTAATATATCAAATCAATGATTGATTGATTAAGCTTCATTGTTAATAGCCTAATTATAAAACAAGGAGGCTCAAACCAGTTTCAACACTTGAAAGAAACGTTCGTATTTAATTTAGAAGGATTGACACTACAACACTTTATCACTTACTGTAACAGCAACGTTATGGTACCATATCAAACAAAAATTATTGCTGAAACGATTCAGTCATTTTTGTGACGTAAAAAGTTTTCCATGGCAACAGGAAAACCTTGCAAACACACCCCTTATTTTGGCCTTAACTGGTCATATCTCAAAAACGAACTCGGTGACCCCCATTTTTGATTTCTGAAATGAAATCAGCATGCCATGCAGAATGAAACTTTCTGCAAAATTCCGTGGAGCTGATTCAGAGCCATCTTAAATAATGGAACGTTTAAGGTAGCGCTGCATCCTCCTCACAGAACTGTTTTAAACTTTGCAGAGAGTTGTGTGCGTTAACTCAGAACTGAGGAATTTTCTAATGTGGCGGATTTTATACAACCCACAGAAGGCCTTGATACATCTCTTGGCAACGTGAACATGTTGGAGTCAAACCAGGAACCCAAATTATGAAAACACGCACCACAGGCAACCCAGTGTATGCTTCAAGGAAGCATCTCGTTTAGTAACAAAGTCGCGTTTGTAACCTCGTTTCAGAAGGTATGTCGTTAGTTCAGTGGTGCGAATCTTGAACGTTTCGTCGGTAGAACAAATTCGAAACCTACGGACAAACACCAACATTTACTTTATTCCTCTTGTCATCCTCTACACACAAAAAAGCTATTCCTTACAGACTAGCACTCCGCCTACGACGAATTTGCATTTATCATTGATAACCACAGCAATGGCGCATCGAAGTCAATGGACCTTATTTTAGTTTGTTGAGGGAATGACATATAGTCGATGTCCCGAAATTTAACCCGGACCGTCCCCTCTCCAGACCGTGATGAAGTGGAGGAAATGTAAACTGAAATAAAATACAAAACTCCAGTGGTTAAGCCACTGATCTGAAATTCGAAGGGGTATTCTAGAATCAAGCCGAGAACATCATTGTAAAAGCTTATTCTATGCATAAAGTAGGTTCTGGAGGTAATGTTGAGAGTGGAAAACAAGTTAACGGCCGAAGATATAAACAAGCCACGAGGAATACTAATGCATGATGTTTACGCAACAGAGTCAGAAGCTCACCTTTATTTCACGTGAATGTTTACGATTGCCCTGTTTTGCCATAAAAACCATCCAGATGCCTTTGCTAGGCTCTAAAGAAGCTTTATGTGTATTTTTTTCTGTGATTTTGACTAAAATTTTCTCACGGTTTTTTCTTCCTCCACTGTAGACGCCATTTTTGTCTCGCAGGAGGCGATCTTTGGCATATCACAGAATGACGTCGAAATCATCGGGAAAGACACAAAGTAGAGACATCGAGATTTTTCCTGGCTTACAGCACACAGGGAGACCATCAAGATTAGTGTTACTGCTCGCCTGGTGGCTCGCAGCAATAAGATTTAAGGTTCAAATGGTTTTAGTCCAGTTGGGCCTTAAATAACAATGTTTTTTGCCCGGTGTTGACACTCGTGAAAGACGAACGCGTGCAAAATCAGAACAATGATCGATGATATTTTATTCTGGACAGTTTTTACAATGTTATGCGCAAGGGCCCGTGAGCACCAAAGTCCTTGATCTCCTGATAAAACAAGAGATATACTTCAAGTGCTACGATTCATTCAGTATTCTTTGTCATAATTTACTTACCTTTTAGTTTGATAGAATAGAACAGATAATTACGAAGGATCTGGCACTTTAACCTCAGTGATTTTCCTCGAATTGCCCCTATTTTGGGGCAAAAAGAAATCGCTTCTTAATAATTATTGAATTTCGTTTTCATCGGTCAATTCTGATAAGACTGAAATTCAGCACGCTGATTCAAATATGATTTTGTGTTCAAGTAAGAAAGACCGGCTTGGACTGAAATTCGTTTTTCTATGTTTGTTCTGAAAAACGTCCAAAAACCGATTAACGATTTATCGACGTGTTATCCGACTTTGGTATGTCTTGCAAAAGTGAAGACATTCATAATTGTTAAATTAACTCATGAGACTTATGACCTCCACCAAAAGTATCTCGCGTAAGTGGAATGGTTTATTTTAATTGTTAGGGTGGTTTGTTTCAATTGGTTCCTTATTCTGACCTGAAATACTTAGTGTTTCGAAGCGATTCTTGTGACAAATGTTTTTGTTTTTGCAACGATTAAGTCAAAGAATGATACTGAAAAATGATCTATCAACTCATAACAGTTTTTGATCTTGATGTCAAAACTATCTTGTATCCATTTGCTTATGTGTTATGCCATTATTTTTGATATGGTAGTTTTTTGTCACTTTAATACGGATTACCGCTAATACTCCGATAAACGTTGTGGTTAGAATATATTTTACTCCCTCTGTAGGAAGGCTCAGAACAGATTAAAACTGACTTTTCGAGATAGGAAGATTAAACGATTTGGTTTCAAACTATGCGCAGGTGAAATGAAGCTGATTTCAAGACTGAGTCACTTGATGGAAAAGCAAATGAGCTTAGACTTTGACGAAACCGAAAACGTTTCTTTTTTTCCCACCGAGAGGGGTAAGTTGCGGACTACCGCTAATACTCCGATAAACGTTGAGGTTAGAATATATTTTATTCCCACTGTGGGAAGGCTCAGAACAGATTAAAACTGACTTTTCGTGATAGGATGACTAAACGATTTGGTTTCAAACTATGCGCAGGTGAAATGAAGCTGATTTCAAGACTGAGTCACTTGATGGAAAAGCAAATGAGCTCAAACTTTGACGAAACCGAAAACGTTTCTTTTTTTCCCACCGAGAGGGGTAAGTTGCTTCAAAGTCATAGAATAAAAACTAACTTTAACTTGATTTAATTTATCTCACTTTCATAACGGCAGATTAAAAATTTCATAGTGTTTAAACGAACTCAGCCACAGAATATTTCTTTTAGTACTGTGCTTTCAACACGACAAGACAAAGGAACATTCAGAGCTGAATCAATCGAATTTTCTCTATCTGAATACTCCATAATTTAAGCAAAAGTAATTGATACTCACTAGGGAAATGTTACCAGTAAAAAAAGTTCTTGCTCGATGTAGTTCACCAAAAATTTCAAACACATTCAGTTGAGCTGCGAATATGTTGATTAAACAAAAGAATAGCGAGAAAGAAAATTAAATATGCGAAACAAAATTGGGAAAGACATCTTCTTAAGGATAAAGAAAAATGCAGAATGAAAGTTGAGAGGCGTAATGTAAACTTGAGGGTCGAGCCCTGAAACAGGTGAACAGTGTAATGATTTGCGTTTTGTCAAGGCAATCATTTCTTACTCGGTTTTTAAAATTAAAAACAAACAATCGCTTGGCAAGTGATAACAGCATTAATAATGAAGAAAAGAGAGCGAAGGATTACAAAATAAACCTACGTATATTTGGCGTCCTCAAAACCTAATAGTCCACCTAACTCGGAGCCTCTCTTTATGATCCTGGTTGACAGTGCTGGCTCGGTTAGCGGGATGAATTTGCTTCTATTCATATGAGAAATGCAGCCTGGTTAACAGGCACTAAATGTTCTTTGGAACTCTTTCAAAAGAAGGAATAGGGACCATACCAGTCTGAACATCTACGTAATAGTGCAACATATATGACACTTCCTTAATTGTAAACAAGTTTCTGAAAAGCAGCTTTAGGCGGGATGGCTTCGAACCAACTACAAACGCGGCAAAATCAACCGAGTCGTACATTAAAATTTAATAATCGGGTCAAACCGTGCTCTATATGCTGGGATTAGAAACATTCCAAATGTTTTAGCCTTTATATAAGTTTTAATTCCAGTGTTTTAGACTGGTCATGTATTGTTAGTTGTTTTGAAATGTACAAACACGCCCTCCATGGAAACCAGAATTAACTATGAGAGGCTGCTGTGAAGTGCTATTTTCTACCCATGTAAACCATGTGAGCGTTATCCCTACTAATGGAACTGTGCCCACTCAAGGACAGAGAAAAACTCTGACCAGGGTGGGAATTGAACCCACGACCTTCGGGTTAGATCACCGCTGCTCTACCGACTGAGCTACAAGGTCAGACGGGAGCAGGTGGTGGGAATTGAAGATGTCAAATTCACGGCAATGAATATGTACAAGTACAAGGGTTACGTTTATGGCCTTGTAGCACTAGTCTTATATTTCAACAGAATTAACTATGAGAGGGTGATGTGAAGTGCTATTTTCTACCCATGTAAACCATGCGAGCGTTTGGGTTCAGCAGGAGGTAGTTTTCAAAGCACCAATCATGGATTCGTTGTAGATCTGCGTTGATATTATTCTCGGCGGCGTGAGACTCATCAACTGTAAACCGGCGAAAGGATCAATTTCGTCTCGTCTACGTAGCAAGCAGTTGAGCACATCTCACTTAATGCTGGTAGGTCGTTAACGTAAATGCTAAATAACAGAGCTCCAAGCGCGCTGCCCTGCGGCACTCCACACATTACAGGCAGAGCATCGGACAGCGCAGCATTAATGCGAACCACTTGAGACCTTTTGGGTCCAATAGCTGTTAAATCAGGAGATTGCCGATGGGGCCAGCCCAATGGCTTCGCAGTAAAATGCCGTGATTGATGCTGTCAAAAGCTCTACTCATGTCCAGATAAACAACAGCTGTTAGCTTTCTCTTGTCGGTCGCCTCAAGTATAGTGTCCGTATGGGCAACAAGAGAGGTTTCAGTGGAGTTCCACTTTTTGTTTCCGTTCTCGTTCACTGTCAACCTTTAATTTGCTGTCAGCTGGTTTAAGGCCGCCTTTTAGCACACCTTGGAAAGAATAGGCAATAAAGAGATTGGCCTATTGTTGGCTGCTTCTTCAAAATCCCCTTCTTTCAGAATTGGTGACACGTCAGCAATCTTCCAGTCTCCAGGGAAGGTGCCCAGTGGTAAGCGAAGCGTTAATAATGGAGGTAATAGAGGAAATGATAACAGGTGCATTCACATTTTGATGTGTTTCATTGAAACACGCCAGCTTGAAACACGACGGAAGTACGAACGGACGTTCGGACGGTCGATGACGTCATGGCTACAAAACCAAAATTTCTCGCATCGATGGGTTACCATATTTTCTTAACTATTGTGCTCAGCGCGCGCGCGCCTTCGGCGCGCGGTGAGCTCTGCTATGGATCCACGAAGAAACCATATTTTATGCAGATTCTATTTATGAGCGTATTTCCTCCGGCTATGAGCCAGTATACAGAGCTCGAGGAACTTGAGACCTTTCTTGCCTCTCAAGGGCTTTCTGCTTTTGAGAGCGTAGGCATATCCCTATGCTTATAAGATTAATTCGATCAAGAGTCCATCATCCAAGAGTAATAAGAATTACACAAATTGGCCTGGTCCCCATCAGCGTCAGAAAAGTGCATATTTTTAAGCCTAGTTTCGCGGGAAAATTTACCCCATTCAAACCCTTTGGGAATATGTACGTATTGACTGAGTGGGAGGGCCGGACGGGAAAATATTCGGCCCGAGGTCATGGCGTACGGACCGAGCTTCGACAAGTAACTCAGAAAAGATGTACGGCACCGACCTGAGAATTGGTGAGGTGGTCAAAATATTTGTTTCTTACAACATTCCAAGTTCGTGCCCTTTTCAATGAACGATTTCGAATTTACAGAACAGGCTCTAAGCTGTGCAACAAGATCATACCACGCGTCTTAATTCCTCCATTCGCGCATAACCAAAATTCCTTGCGCCTTTGACCTCCATCCCTTGCGTTTCGAAGAAAAATGTATTCTCCCGATTAGAGAGCTGCCTAGTTTGTTCGCTTCAGGCTCACTCACTGCGGCAGCAATAATTATTATGCGATCTTTTGTTCAGGGAAACAAGGATTGGGTAATTTGGAGGCTCACACCTTCGTGGGATCAAAACAAAGACAATCGAATCGACATAATTGTGTGATTTTCACAGGGCTTTTAAAAATATACTTCAAAATTTTCATGGCACTGACGGTGTGATTTTCACGGGTTTTTGAGAAACAATAGACTTTGAATCATTTACGACGTCCTCGAGGGACTTAGCTTTGCTTGTTAACCATTTTTTTCTACGCACTAGCAGTCTGTTCATGAGTTCCTGTCACGGACATCTTGACATCGACAAGAAGCTCTTTCTCACGCAAAATTGCGAATGGACCTCCTTAGCCTGTACGTTTTGTTTTTCCATTTCAGACCACGTGATGTTACTCTAGGGAACAGTTTCTTTCAAACGTCTTCTTATGCACATGCATATTTATGCATAACTTATGAAAAAACAAAAGCAAAAATTCCCTTGGTTACATCACATGGTCTGAAATGCGAAAACAAAATGTGCAAGCTAAAGAGGTCCATTGACAAATACGCAAACAACAGTTCTCCTCGACGCTGTTTCGTTCAGCTGCACAAGAAATATTTGTCCAGGTGTCCCGAGTCTGGAGTGGAGAAAGTCGCGTTCTACTTGACTCCTGGATTCAAGTATTTTGATGATTGTAAGTTTTAAAGAAATAGCAAATTGTGTACGTTTGGTGGTAAAAAATTGTCCAGTGGGCCACAACATGCTGGGGGAAACGGTTAAAAGGTTAAGCAAAGACGATGGAATCGAGGGTCAATAGGCCTTTTGCAACAAATGATCACATGGTACAAAATCCGCTTTGCTGGAGGGCAAGCTCATTATTATTTCCCCACTGGGATATTAAAACAAAGGCCAGTCAAGCTTGACTGATCGAGGTCTCTTTGTTTTAATGTCCCAGTGGGGGAATAATAATGAGCTTGCCCTCCACCATGGCGGATTTTGAACCATGTGATCGTTTGTTTCAAAAGGCCTATTTACAAACTACAGCCTCTGTGCAATGACAGCAACCAGAGGACTGCAGAAAGGAATTCCATACAAGTTTGCAATTGTCATGAAGCGCACTGGGCAAAGAGATGAACTTTAGTTCTTTGCAAAACTATCAACGCTCTGATATTTTAAGTAAAACTGAGATTTCAAAGAAGTTCGACAGTTGTGAAGCTGGGTCAATAACTGCCGAGTCTGTTGCTACTGGAAAGTTATCATAAAACGTGAAGTCGAGTTACACGAGGAAGAAGATAGTTCAAAACCTCCTGAGGGATGTAATGAAGCTGAAATGTCTAATTTTGGACGTGATGCTTTTGATCAGTGTACTTTCATAATTTCAAAACACTTTAACTTGTAACACATAGTGATTGAAATAAACAAAATTTCATTTTTTTGTTGAGATATTTTTGGAAATTGAAATCAAAATTTGTTCGCAAAGGGAATTTGCAGTGATTTCATCGGGAAGAGCGAGGTTCGATTGAATTTTTTTTGTAATGAAAACTATTAATGAAAGTTCATTTGCGTTAGTTCGGTGTAGGGTTTTTTTCTATAAAATCCCTCATTTAGAGGGATTCATCTGTATAAATCCCTCGCTGTAGGGAATTATCTGTGTATATAAATCCCTTTCAATTTAATTCCTCAGCCCCGCTCTTCCCTGCTACGTTATCAAACCCTCCTCGGACTTTCATTCTGTTGAATATTTATTAGGTCTGTAAGTTAAATACAGATTGTTGAATGATAAAATAAAATGTCCCAATCATGGAAAAATAGTATATACTCACTCGGTGATCTTGGTGTTACAAGCAATCTGATTGGTTCCCTATCTCGGAGTAACTAAGCATTATTCACTCCCCAAGGAGTCAATAATGCGTGAGATCAAACAAAACAAAATGACAGGCGTAAACTCGCGTTTCGCCAGCATTTCTGAATAGGAAATAGTGAGAATTCAAAATGATGCTGTACCAAACAATACAAAGAGGGCCACAAAATTTGGCCTAAAAATTTACAAAGGTAAGAGAAGACTTCCTATTTTCGTTTTTCCCGATAATTATTGCTAAAAATTAAACAATCTTCACGCCAATTTTTTTTTTTACTCGGAGTAATTATATTTTGTAGACGGGTTGGCCCAGAAAAATGAATTTGATATGTGAAAATAAAATCCTAGAAATGGAAAAAAAGGAACTTAAAAAATGTTTAAGAAATTTCTACGTGGCTGCAAAGAAACAAGACGGGTCATATTACAACAAAGCAAAGCTCACCTCAACCGGAGCAGCCATTGACGGTGAAAATGTTTTAACAAGCAGACTTTCGATTTAGATTGCTGATTTGAAAGGTATTAATTATATAAATGATCATGTTGCTAGTTTGTGCGAGGATGTTAACGAAGGTTACTTAGGGCGCGTTTGATTGGCCGTATTCTAGAACAGGAATACATGGAACAGAAGTTAGAAATCCTTTGTTTTTATATTAGATTTTCATTAAAATTGTCAAAAACCTGTGAAAGTGCTATGTTAAACATATCTTTGTTATTCTTGTTGCTTTAAAACGCCAAAACATACCGTTTTAAATCATCATTTCACCTACATACTTATTCCGGAATGGGATATTTCACTGTTTATAAACAATTCTTTTGTTATTTAAATATTTCCAACCACAAAACAAAAGAATCCTTTGTTTCGACACCCAACGGATCTCTGGTTGGCACGTTAATGACTATAGGTGACGTAACGGTGAGTATCGCTTTAGGGTCAATCGAGCGCACCCTTAAAGTTGCCATGTTTCGCTCATGCTTTGTACCATTTGCACGTTTTCCACGCATCAATTGAGGTGTCAATTAAATGCCATTCAACTTTGAATGGTTTTCTTCTGCAAATGTTGAGATCAAGTATTGTTGAGATCCCTTCGTGTGTATGTACTAAAACAATTATTCTCGGTGAATAGTGGCACAATAGTTAGCCCTCCGCTTCGCGGCTCGGTAAATATTCTGCCACTATTCACCTCGATTTCAAAGAATAATTGTTACTCAAGCAATGAAAACGCAAAAGCCACGTGAATATCCGAGGTCTGGCGCTAGCAACAAGGAAAATGATTTTTTAAAAAGTGGAAAGATCAAATGTATGGGAGATGCCAAGCAGAATAGGTAAGCGGAATTGAGACAAAGGATCATATTTTCAGAACTGGCCCTCGAACTCCTCCAACGAAGCGTATACGACGTATCTGAAGAAAACTCACGGGAATTCAAGAGGTGCTAAATCGAGCTTTATCAGTCCATTGGCAGTGAACGAAAATAAACAAACTTGTCGCGATAAGGTAATAAGACAAAGGGCACCTCCTGTAGTCTTCTAACAACATGACGCGAAAAATAGTGTGTGAACGATTCACATAACCGGCACGCAATCTGTTATCGCCGTTCACAGCTGGTGATGAAAGCTGGTGGTAACATTTTATGGCATCTCTTTCACGTTCTTGCGTTCCTCCATCTCCATTGTGGCTAATATTTTTAGGATTTTTGACGCTTGTTTTCGGCGCAGATCGGCCTTCATGCAAAACAGAGAAAGGACGCGCACATCGATCTCATCAAGCACAGAAGCTTGCACGGCAGCGGCAGCAGCAGAGAAAAAGTGAAAGCGGACCAACACAAGAGCTTCCAACAAAAGCACAATATGGGCTGTGCGTGTAAACCATTTTTCGCGAGTGAGGTGCGATATTGCTTCTCTCATGGGTTTGTTTACTTCATTCCTTAAAATCCTATATCTTTTCCTATCTTCCGGATCCCCTGTCTCTTGAAACTTGCGTAACTTCTTGTATCTTTGGTTTATAACTTTACATATATAGCTCCATTTACTCATGGTAGTGATTTTCTTCGAACCTTTTCTTTTCTGTGTGTCAGAAAATCTCTGGTACAGTAATGTTCTTGTACAAAGTTTCTGCTATCCAATAGTTGTCATCTATGTTATCAAACACATTACATGCATGCCATGGTGTTAATGCTACCGCTTCTCTGAATTCACCTTGGTTACATTTTTTCCAGTCAATCACATCTCTGATTATGGGTGGAATCCTTTTTCTTTTGAATCTTAAGGTGCTGAGACACGAGGGGTCATGTTGCAAGGACACGTTGCAGCGACCTGCTGCAGCGACAAAAAACTTGTCATGTAATGCACACTGAGGCGACATGTAGCAGGGAAGTGTGGCGGGGATATGTAGCAGGGACAAAATCACAACATGTGCACACACATGAAAATGTTGCGGGTAAATGTCCCAGGGATATGTTGCAGCGACATGTCCCCTCGTATGAGGTGATACTTTTATAAATAAGTAACACCAATTTGGGGGTGATTTTGTCCCCGCGACGTGTCCCATGAAGTTCAACATCTTGATAGCTGTCACGCTGGTCTGAACTGTAAAAGGGAAACAATAGGTTTGAGTTGATACAACAACCGTAACATCAATAACAACTACAGCCCCGGAAAAAATGTTTTGAATCACTTTGCAATACCTTGCCCTCCCACAATGTTGTTTTGCCAGATGGGCTCAGAAACTCACGTGCAAACAACATTGTGAGAAGAGAGTGAGCTACGAAAGCTTCAGACTCTGTATGTTCGTGTCCGGTTCCAAGGAATTTTGTCAGAGACCGTGGCATTTTTATTTACAGCCGCTGCCTGTTTCTTGCTTTGATCATTGCTCCCACGTGAACACCTAATTGGCGTCTTGTTTGATAAAGAGGTTTCGATATCCGCGCCGTAATCGGAAAGCGCTACACCCGTTTAGCTGAAGAAAACCCGGAAGGTACACGGTAACCTAGTTTTGGTCTCAATTTAATTGCGCGAATTTACGAAAATCATTTGAATTTCTAATTTTAAAAAATTAGTTGTTAATATGAAGAGTCTATCCAGTTTAAAAGCGGGATCATTCGGTGCTATCAGTACTACGGTTGTTTTGACAGGTTTTGTGACCGATAACACCAAACACCTCTCATGAAACCGATTACAACGAACAGTATGTGATCTGTCCGTGATACTAATGGCTTAAATAGAAATCAATACTTAACCATTGGAAGCGAAACCAGGCGATCGATAGTAGAAATTCTTTCGTATAACCCCGATGTCGGCAAACAAGCGAAGAGAAAGGTGACAATGACCATGACATATGGAGGACGTAGTATGCACATGTGACCACTGTCCGTTCACCAATAGAGGGATTTTCCTATATGAACTTTGAAAATTAGCGTGAAAACAGAACGAAAACAAAAATACAAAGCATTTAATTGGCTTATCGAACAAAAACAAACGAGTGGAAATTTTCCTTGGCGTAGCGAATGCGGATACAAACAACGTCATCTCTCCATGGAACTTTCTGGAAAGCGATCGGTGATTGGGCAATCGAACTGTTTACTGACCATATAAGGAGTTTCCTTGGCGGGAATAAGGAGAAGCTTTGTTTTAATATTGCCATTCATTTTTCCGCGAAACAAATTGCGAACACTTTTTCAAGGTCATTCGAAAGTCGCTCTAATAACAAACTTTACGATTTGTGGATACAAAGAAAAAGGAACCGTCGGCACCCATTTTATACCGTGGGCTTCTCTGCAGGCACGCGTCCCACGTAAAACGAAGAGGAAGTAGTGTTGACGTAGTGTTGGTTCTCCTTTGTATCTTCAAATTGTAACGTTTCTTTCATTTCGTTCGTTTCTGGAAATTGTAACTTTACAAAAAGATGTAACGCAGATTTGATCGAGTGGCCACGTTTTTTTTTCTAATTTGACCAAATAGGCCACTTTCTAAATACCATGATACTCTTTGTTTTTCCCCCACCCAAATTTTGCTTAAGCATTCTTTCCACTTTCTCTTCGGACTGCAATAGTCCCAAGAGAAAACAAAACGAAAGCTTATTCAAAATTTGGGGGACAAGCAAAGAGTATTATGGTATTTTCGAAAGCGGCTAATTTCTGACGTTTGAGTTGTCTGGTAACGAATTAGTCAGAAATTAATATGCTGACGGCACGGTTGAGAGGCTTTAGTTCGGTCATGTGATTTGGGTGACTGTTTAGGGTTTTTGGCGGGTGATTTCTGTCACTCTACGTCAATCAGTCGTTCTGGTGACTTTCCTTTTTTTCTTTTTGATTATGGTAGGGTAATGTTGGTAATGTACGATACCTTTTCCTCGAGGGTCAGTATCACTGCATTAGATGAGGAATACGTTTCCACCTTTTTTGGCCACAAATAAGGAATCGTTTTTTGATGGTTTTTCGTATCTGGCGTGGTACATTATGTTTCCATGGTCTGTTGCCCTAAGACCTAGCTCGTTATATTGTAAGTCTCTTTGTATTTAGTTTTCTTGTACTTGCTATCATCAGTTGGCCGACTGTACTCTCCTAATAAACTATTTCATTTTTCATTCCCCGTGTTAGTGGAGTCAGAATCGATATATTCTCTCCCCTCTTCAATATAAATTGCGTTACCACCTATCATGGCCTAGACACATTCAATTCTGCGTACAATTATAGATCGTTTTCACTGTCACGCAACAAAAAAATAAAATCGAAACCGTTCAATGAAATAAGCCAAAAACTTGGGATGTTGTAGGAGACAAATTCATTAATCACCTCGCCAATTCTTGGGTCTCAGTGTGCACTACATCGTTTCTGAGTTATTTGTCGAAGCGTTTCACGCAACTTTACAGACTTTTGTATGGCGCCAACATGTTGGTGCACCACCGATGTACAAAGTTATATGGTCGGAAAAATTGTCTATGCCTATTAATCTCAGCAGTTTGAGCGTTTCAAGTACATTAAGAGATGCGTTCAAACATGTGTATTTTATCTCATGAGCCGCGAAAAGGAAGCGTTTTCATCGCTAAGTGAATTCCAGATGTTTCGTGTTGATTTCTGGCACAACGCATGCCGTCACGTAAGGTGACAATTCGGAAATTCAAAATGCTGTATTTTCGAAACGAAAGACTTCATGGAACTGGAAACTTGCAAAAGGATTTTTATCTAGGTCATCTTCAACCTCCTATAGATAAAAATTCAAAACACCTTTGCGATTTTGATTCTAGAATTTGATGGCGGCACTGTGACAAACAATCTGTTCTTAACAGCGGGGGTAGTTGTAGTGTCAACTATTACTAGTGATATGGGTAGAATACTCTAAAGCTAAAAATCGTGAAAAAACATCTGTCTGGGCTTGAACTTTATGAAACACATAGATTGTCAGAATAATTCGAAATCTTATATCTTTTATAATACTTAGAGTCGCAAGGTCTTGCCTAGTCATGGAAACAGTATTGTCGTCGTATCCCGTGAAGGGGGAGGGGGGGGGGGATACTGCCATATATCGGCGAAATAGGTATGTGCCGCTGTGAAGGGTATGGTTTTCAAGCAGTTTACTCTAGCATACATAGGGTATATAAATCAGAGCGTTTGGGTCTAGAATAGGGTATTTTTTCACGAAACTGACCAATTGGTTGAAGACTTTATCTAGACTAACTAGACTAAAGAAACCAGGCAGGAGCAGGCCGTGGGAACTGGCGTGGCTCACATGGTTCATATGGGATAGAAATATAGCACTTCACCTTACACTACACTCTCTTCAGTTAATTCTGTTTAAAATATAAGTGCTACACGGCCAACGTTTGTATAAACGTAACCTTGTAAGGAAACCAGGAATTGCTACTCAAAAATATAAAAAAATAAATCGGCAAGTTTAAATTTTCACGACTCAGCCTCAACAGCGTTGATAGATGACCATCATAAAACGCTACTGGATATTATTAACTGTCAAAAATCGGGATTCAAACGGAAATCGGCGGTATTAATACTGGTTAAAATTAAACAATTTATTGTCTTGATAATGCGTACGTACGTGCTTGGCATTGCTGGACAAGTATAAATAAATCCTTTTTTAAGAAAGAAGTGATTGTGGTATAAGGTTTTGTTTTGGCTTTGCTTTAGACTGTACTAGTAACCTCAGTTTCTGGAAAACAGCTATTCTAGGATAGGAGTGATTTGGAGAGTTTACTCTAGTATAGGGTAGCAAAATCCAGCTGAAACTAGCTCTGGTATAGGCTAAGGGTTCCAGGGTCCCAGCGGCACATCCCCACCCAGAAATTCCTAAAGTACCCCCCCCCCCCTCTCCCCCCGGGCGTCGTAATCGGTTTCATGAAAGGTGTTTGGTGTTTTGTGGGGTTTTTTTCCGTCACACAACGTGTCGAAATGGCACCAAATGATCCCCCTAGAAGCAACGTTTGGGATCCTTTTAAACTGGATAGACTATTCATATTAACTAACGGATAAACTATTTCAATTCTTCAAAACTAGAAATTCAAATGATTTTCGTAAATTCGCGTAATTAATTGAGACCAAAACAATAGTGCCCTACTAGGCTCATCATCCCTTAACAAATGCAAGTAACTCGGCTATCAACTGTAGGCAAATCAAATTATTCCTTTTTTGTTTTTATGGGCTCTTATTTCACGAACTTCAAATCTAGTACCCCAGGATGATATTTGCAGTCGTTCTACTTATTGTGACATCGAAGGAGGCTCAGAGTTTACCCATAACTTCACTGTCTGTGCGACGTTTTGGCTTTTCGGTGGCCAAACAAAATGGCGCCGTGGGCTTCGGTTTGCCGGGCTGGATGAAAGCAATAGCTTGCTCAATCCAGTTTTTATTAGATCAGTCGGCGGAACAGCCAAATTGTGTTAGGGATGTCATAGATTCGATTACTACCAGGGACTCTAATTTTCCAGTTACACTCCCCCCAACCAAACCCCATAACTACCTTATTGTCTTTCTCAGGGGCGCATTACACCGCCCACAAACACTAGTTGTATCGACTTGTTTATTAAGCTTATAAATTTGTAAGCCATGATTTGCGGAGAAACTTCAGAAGTTGTTTTCACAACATTGCCACATTTCTCCACTCTCACTTTGAAAACTTACGGGCACCGGGCACCGGGCTATCATGAGGGAGAACTAATTGTGAGAGGGTAATGTGAGGTGCTATTTTCTACCCATGTAAACCATATGAGCGTTAGCCCTACTTATGGAAATAGGCCCACACAAGGACAGAGAAAAACGGGTCAGACGGGAGCAGGTCGTGGGAATTAAAGATGTCTAATTCACGGCAATGCGTATAGACAGGTACAAGGAAAGGTTACGTTTTTGCCAACGTTGGCCTTGTAGCACTTATAATTCAACAGAATTAAAACAGTGAGATGGTAATGTGAAGTGCTATTTTTACCCATGAAAACCATGTGAGCGTTAGCCCTACTAATGAAAATGGGCCCACGCAAGGACAGAGAAAAGCTCTGACCAGGGTGGGAGAGCAGCGGTAGCAGTCGGTAGTCTAAGAGCGTCGGTGATCTAGCCCGAAGGTCTTGGGTTCAATTCCCACCCTGGTCAGAGTTTTTCTATGCCCATGTGTGGGCCCATTTCTATTGGTAGGGCTAACGCTCAGATGGTTTACATGCATGGGTAGAAAATAGCAATTCACATTACCCTCTCGCAGTTAATTCTGTTGAAACGTTGACTTTTCCTTGCCATACGGGAGGTCGACTCCGGTTGGACCAACACTCAGGGTCTTGACATAACTGCGGGAAAAGTGCTGCCTTTGTATTTTCGCCCGCAAATGATTAAACTTTTGAGTCTTTTCGGATAAGGACTATAAACCGTATAGGCCCCGTCTCACAAATATCTTCCCTGTGGGACATAAAAGAACCCACACACTATTCAAGAAGAGTAGCAGATGAAGTTCCCGGTGTTGTGGCTGTCCTTTGTGAGTGTATGGTTGGGATATAGGAGCTCCGCATCAGCTGAATAGTTGCCAAACTTCAACCTGCTCAAACAAATAAAAGACAAACGATGAGTTCTCAAAGTGGTCCCAACAAGATAACCGCCGCGATTTTCTTGTGATTCACTTCAAACAATACATGATCGGTCCAGGGTTTTTTTTTTTTTTTTTTTCAGATCAATAATTAAACGACCAGAACTCCTGCAGAGCCATGTTGTTTATCTTGGGTATTTTTGCACAAACAACCCCACTGGTCTTCGGTCCCAACGGTGTCATGCGTCCGAAAAATTCGTTAATGGCACCAGTGGTCGGATTGTTACTGGAAACGAGACGTCTTACAAAGGTGTTGACAGTCGAATCAATCGATGGCGAATTTTGGTCCATAATTCGTCTAAACACTGGATTTATATTTAGACGAACTGTAGACGAATTACCCGTCTTAGACGAGCCTATTCGCCTCCAGTATAAGTTCGGCCATTGATGGTGAGTGGCATAATGCGCCGGTGATAAGCTGACAGTTTGGTTCGAATCCTGCCAGTCTGGTTTTTCAGTCATCCTTTCGCTTGTTGCCAAGAAAATTTGACTGAACTTTGCTAGTCGCTGAGGGAAATTAGTCAAATCAGGGGCGAATGAATATTCTATTCCAAATAGAGTTAATAAAGCACTTTTCCTATTATCGAAAAAAAAATTCCTTATTATTCATTATTTCTTATAGCGTAGACGTCTGGCAAACTTTGTATATGTTTAAGTGGTGTTATATCATTGGTCGACTGACCTCTTTCTCCGAGTGTAATAAATAACTGTATTTGCTTAGTTAAATTGGAGTCATTATTATTCACCTGTGAAGCGCAATAGCTTTATTGAAAGTCGCTTCAACAAACCAATTTAATTTGGAAATAATTCAGTACTCTCGTTAAGAAGCCAAGATAAATTGTCATTGTTTTCCTATTGTTGTTTTTCGTGGTAAAATTGCCATCCATGCCACACCATTGATTTCACAACATCTTTTGTCTTTTAAAGACTTTTTCAGATCACTTTTTGTCTCCACAAATATTGACTTTTTAAACAGTATGTAACGAACCTTTTCCGAAAGAGCAAAGACGTGCTGTCATTTCTTGCCCACTGTAAATAGTATTATAAGGGATGGAGATAATAACACTCAAGCTCATTGGATGAAATGTACTGTTGTGGGCTTGCATATCGCCTACAACATTTCACTCACGCTTTTAATTAGTATTAACAACGATAAAAGATGTTTGGTGATACCAAATGCGGTCGATTTTAAAGATTTTCTGTTCACGACCTTGGCCAAACAGTAATACACGTTGCTCAGTCCAAAGTGTTTTAGGACCGATAAGAAATGACCCATTTTTTCTCCTTTGTTTTGGGACAGAAGCAGAGGTATCTTTCGGCTACAACGTAAGAATATTTGCATTGAAAAAGATTTCCACACATGAGCTTTAATTGACGAAAAGTTCAAGGGGGACCTCGAGACTACAAATTTGAGTCTTATTGCTGATATGAACCCGCAAGAAAATTTTCTGATTCGACGAAGAGGACGCGAACGATCTCCGTAAAAATGTGCAGACCAAAAAAATAAATCATCTCCAAGTAAAAATGCTCCGCACCTGTAAATCGTTCTTGATGCAAAGCCAGTTTTGTAATATCACACGTACCTGGTATTCGGATTCAGTTGAAAAACGCAAAATTTCAACCAACTTACATAGTCAAACCTTATTACTTCGGTCTTTGAAACATGACCGTGCGCGTTTGACCTATAATTTCCAGAAAAAAGGCCTAAATATAATTATATTGGGCTTTTCTTGGTATTGTAGCCTCACAGAAAGGGAAGGATGCGATAATTCTGTGCTTTGAAGACATTAATAATCCTCTGGAAACCAACTGATGGATGTGTTAATAAGACGGTAATTTTTTAGGAGAACGTTATTCCGCTTTGTTCTAATGAATGCTGACGTTTGGCCTACGAAGTCGTTAAGAATAATTATTATTGTGACATTTGTGATAAGTTTCATTATAGTTTGTGTATTTGACAGATTAACCACGATTTGTTTTTCTTTTCCTTGCTCATACAAGTGTTAAATGTTAATCACCTTTTTGCAAATCACGTCAGGAGATCGTGATGGCCGGCACTGTTTCTGTGATCCGAGTTTTCGTGTTTCACTTCCCGTAGTTAAAAGCTTTGTGTGCCTTAAAAAAAAAACACTGAATTTCTGCCTGCCAGCGCAAGTCGATGGGTGAGACAACATTTTTTTTGTCTCTTGTCGTCTAGGTATGCCGAATAACAAATTCACTGATTTTCTTCTCAGCGCTGAAGTTTAAGGTTTGATTTTACGAAGTTGGGAGCACTGAAGATGACTCTCGGTTACGGCCGCAGAGCGAAATTCGCCATTTTGAAAAGGGGATAAGCGATGCACGATAATCGGTAGACCAAGGTAAGGAAAATTAAAAGTGCAATTACTGGCAATTTTTCTGATATAATGTGTGGCCTGCACATTCATCATTCAAAGTTTGGACCGGATAGATTTCGTAACTTCTTTGATATCATAGGTTCATACAACACTGTATTTATCTCACTCTTGCATTCATTTTCAAAATGGCGGAATTTATCGTGAATGAAAAGGGTACAATTCGAACCCTCGAAAACTCTAAGGTCGTTACAATTCTAGAAATTCTATTCACCTATTCAGTTAGTATTATGATATATGTTTATTCAGTATAGAATAGCTATAAAGCTTTAAGCTTCGTGTTAATTAACTTTGATTGGTGTGATGTAATTCGAGAGAAATAGCTCGCTGATTCCTTTGAAGTGCAAGTTGTCATACAGGTTTTTTTTTTAATGCGCTCAGTGATTTTGTGTCAATATAGCCCAAATGCGAAATATCAAATGCGGCCTGATTTGATAACAAAAGTTCGCGTGTTATAAATGGATTCAGCAGCCCATTGAAGTCTAGTTTATCGCTATCGGATTTCTTATCGCTGTGGTGTAAAACACAGAGAAAAAAGCACTTCAAATGACATTTTCATTTTTTTTTTTGCAATAATAATATTATATTTGTAATACTCCAAGCATTATAAGTATTTTAATACGGTGTACACTTTAACCTCTGACCCAACAGCAAAATGGGAATTGCCAGGTTCAATTTGTACGGTGCTTCAGTTTTCTCAAATAATTTATTTTTAACGTACAAAGCTGAGGGGAAAATCACATCTTCAATTGTTTTATATTATTTGACACAAAGGCGATAGAATCGTACAAAAAGGCCGTTCGCAGGGTTTGTTTTGAAACAAAACAACAAGCTGAAATCCGCCCATTTGGCTGATGTTTTCCATGCCACTCCCCGGTTTATCAGCACATTGTTGCCTCAGTTGCGTTTACGGTAACGCAGCATGTATAATTGCATTTGAGGTTGCTTTTACTGAATATTGGTTTTGATAGTATCACAGGCCGTTTTGATTTCAGTGGAGTGAATTACGTTTAAGATTTCCCCACAGCGCTATTCAATTATATATTTCCAAGACCACAAAGTGGAGAATGAGTGGCAAGACACCTTTCACCTTTCACCACAATTCAGTAAGATATCTTCTTCGTATGGCGGACGGGCCTCAGGGGCCTTACTTGTTAAACATCACTACTTAAGGAAGTCGAGCGAGATATCGTGAATTGTAAAGACCGAAGTCTGTTACATCCCCATATAGCATAGAATATCAAGGAGTGGAATTTCACCGTTCTGTTCAAACTCAATGGTGAATTTTTTGTTGTTGTGTCTCCCATTCAGGTCTGAATAACAAAAACCGTCAATGCTTTGAATTTTTACATTACTTGAATGGAAAACGCAACAACATTAAATTCACCATTGAGTTTAAACAGAACGATGAAATTCCACTCCTTGATATTCTTATGAAACCTATCTGGAGTAGAAATTGAGAAAAAAACAAAATTTTATGGTCAACAGAAATCTGCATCGTCAGGAATCTTTTGTTCTCCCGAGCTTTGCGGCTTGCATGTACAAGAAACATTTTTTCGATAACAGTTTTATTTCAAATCTGCCTGTGGTTTGGAGTGTATACCCACTTTAGTTGTATGGCCTGTAATATTTGTGCACCTGTTCGAATGCATGAATCAACTGCGTGCCCACTCACTCCCTGAATGGCCGGAGTAAATGCAACCCAGGCGTCTTGTTTGAACATAATTATTGTAACGTACATAGAACGGGTGGAAATCAGAAGTGGAAGTGAAAGTCGACTTTCCGTATTCTAGGGTAGCTACCACACAGCTCTACAGAACACAGCTCTATTTTCAATGGAACGGTATAGGAAGCAGTACCCTCCGAGCAGAGTCTCTTTGATCTTCCTAGATAAGTCGGGAAGAGGAAGAAGACTCTGCCAGCCGCCTCCACATTTCGCTTGAGCATGCATTAAAAATTCAAATGCATTCGGTGTCAGTAACGCGTGACCAGTAACCACAAAACAAACAGCCGGGATATTTTCGAACAACTCTGGCAAACACACGACAACCAAGGAAACATTTCCTTGGAAACTCGAGATAGTTAATAATACTTTGACATGGCCATTTCATTTTTTATTGAGAAATTTTTACGTTTCTGGCAGACTAGTTTCTGTAACCGACATACGGAGGAAACACTCATGCGAATTTAGACAGTTAATTTTAAAAAATATTGACGCCGCGATGGATCATGGCCGATAATTAAACAATTGTTGATCAGTCGAAACTAGACTGCCTACTCATGCATTTCTTTGGATGAGCGGCAAATCAAAGAAGGTCGAGGTGGGTGGCAGAGTCTTCTTCCTCTTCCCGACTTTTCTACAGTAGGAAGATCGAAGAGACTGCTCGCAGGGTAAGGATGCAGTTGTGTCTAAGAAGTAGGCTCCATTTTCTTTTACGCCTATTTCCGGGACGAATTACAAGAGCCGTTCCAATAGCTGCGTCCTGACCCTTCCAAACATCGCTATAAAAATAGACACTTAGCAATGCAAATGTGGTAACGCCAAAGAAATTTTAAAAAATAGAAAATGCCACACTTCAACTTGCCACTTCCGTTTGCTTATACTCTAGGTACGTCTACAGACGCAATCAGGCCGTCGTTTGGTTCCGTCGCTGCATTTGAAACCTTGAGGATTCGGGTTTCAGCGGTGGCTCTGGCAACTATTGTAGCTTCCATTTTCGAGGTCATTCAACTACGCTTGTAACTCTATTTTATTTTTCTTTCAATTTTTTTCAATGATCATGGAAAGATCTTCAAGTCGGGTGCTCAATTAAGCAACTTACGAAACTCGTGTCAACCAAAAGCTTGCTTGATCCAAGATGGTAGCCATTCAGTGAGGCACACATATCTCTAAACAACGCTTATATGAGAATCGCCGTGAGATTGAATTCATTAACACCAGAGAATATTTGAAAGAAAATGTGTTTTGTCCGCAGAATGAAAAAGCACTGGTTTCTGCCCAATCATTGCTTCGTTTGTGTGTATTATGTCGAGACACTGATCAATTTTTATTAAAATCAAATGTTCAATTAGCTGTGAGTGGACATAAAGATTGAGTCAATTTTGTCCTTAAGATCAATGCACCTTCTTCACGAGTCGATAACCTGTTCGAGCAATATCACGTCTAACCTAGGTAAGCGTTATTAGAGATGCACAGTACGCTATTTTTCTTGTCAACATGGTCGCCTGGTAAATCTTGATAGCGGTATTTAACAGCAAAGAGAAAACGTTTTTCGTCATATGGGTACGAAATTATTCAAACAGGTTATAATGTTCAAGTTAATGGAAATTTAATTAGTTCTTTATGTAGAAAGGAAGAAAATCATAAAAGAATATGCTTGCGTTTGGCGAAGATGGATCCCTATAGAACACATTGCCATAGTTCGATTAGCCGTTTGCCTATAAAGCACTTGCTGAAATTGTTTTCGCCTTTAAAAGCGGTGCCCCTTGATTTTGTTACATGTAATGTAATTTTTCAATTTTCTAGAATGCAATTTTCACAAGAAGTAATGCATTTCGCTCATCGCATTTTATGCTCTGTGTAATTCGGTAATTGCTAGACTCACGAGAAACAACCGCAACGAAAAGTTTTACTTTTTGCCGACCAAAATTAAGAATTTCAAGTTCATTCCATTTAGCCATATTAGCCTTTGGTAGTAAATATTTTCATTTTGAAATTTTCATTATAGAGACTTTTGAAACCGCTTCACAAAAATATATTTTCTTTTAACTGACTTTCCTTTATTTATTTATTTTTATATATATATTTTTTGAATGATTAGTGCAAGCAACGATTTTTTTTTGTCCGCCGCAGCAAGTACATGTCTTAGTGCCAGTGTTGAATATCTCTTTCTTGAAAAGCGGTAGCCTTTTTATACGAAAAACACTTTGTTAAAGTGGAAAATTTCATCTTCTATATCTTCAGTGCTAAATTTAGCAGTTTTGAAAGTCCGTATGCAGTTTCGATTTATGTTAAAAAGTGGTCAGTTTTTTTCTCTTGAACATTCTCTTTCTTATGAAATATTTATGTTTGATCTTAATTTTTAGCACGTTAATTTAGGCCTAATTTGTTCCCCTGAATGCAAGACAGTTCAAGAGACCATGTTGCATTTAACATCTCTTACTTCCTTGTGCCATTGACGAGTAAGAAGTGAAGTTCAAATGAAACTTATAAGTGACAAATTTCCAAGTACAGATAATAATACCATTTTGATATCTGGGTTCTAATATAAAAACCATATTTTCCATTTAGATCGTTTACAAATATTTTAACCGCGGACGAAATCACTTCTTGAGGGGCTTTCAGCAAGATCGCGCCGCTAAAGTCAGCCACATTGGACACATTGTGGTGCTTTTCGGGGGAGAATTTTCATACTTGGTGAGTCCAATAACATGTGCAGTAATTTCACATTTTTGCGTTCCGAATTTCGCTGAATTTTTTGCAACTAACAGACGAACGATAATTCATTGAATCATTTGGGATTCAAACGTGAAAACAGATGACATTTCTAGTTTTTTCAAATAATTAGTTTTTGTAGGCAAGAGAACGACATTTATCCAGGCAAACGAAGTGAACTATCTACAGTAGATTGTCTACCAGGATAGTTTTATCAAACTGTTTTTTCGTTCCTCTGTGCACAAGAACTGACCCTCTTCTCTCCAGTTTTCCCCAAACAGATTGTCAGTTTCTAGTACAAAATAATCTGGTTTCAGGATGGAAATGATAATAAAGTACAGACAGTTTTTCACATACGGTCTCTTTATTAACTGTTAGACTCAAGTAATGTCGAAGTAAACACACCATTGTGCATGCTGACGTTTCATGCGAAGATTTTATGGTGAATCATTTTGTTATTTTGCGGTCTTTTGGTTGATCATCGTTATTATCAATTCATTTCGACTGCGGTTTTCAAATTTACGACCAGATTTTTATGACCAGATTGTGTGGAAGGGCTTTTTTCAGCTCGCATAAGTCACGAAATTTGGTAACTTAAATTGAACTGGGAACCCTTCTATTCTCACGTCAATGTATTAACTTCTTAACTGGTTATTTCCCTTCTAAAGCAAGGGTGACGACTGAAACAAACTGCAAAGGAAAGAAATTGAACTGATTCAGTCTCTTTATTAAATTCTTACTGTTAGAACGTCTGAAAATTAGGAAAACATTAGGGCTGGCGCAGTGGTCACGAAGAACACTTGCCTCGCTCCAATGTGGCCCTAGCTTGATTCTCAGACTCGGTGTCAAGTGTGAGTTAAGTGCTCTGCTCCGAGAGGTTTCCTCTCTCATCAAAAACCAATTTTTAATTTAACAATGTGCAGTGTCTCCAATTAGTGTCCCAGCGCTTGTAGACTTAACACTTGACATTTAAATCAAGTTCATTATTATTATAACAGTCTTCTTTTGTTTTTTTGCTTCCCACCCCTCCCCCATTCCTTCCCATCCCCCATGCTCCCTACGGATTGCCTTTCGAGGTCATATTTCTAAGTCATGCACTATTGCCCAGGACAATACAACGGATGTGTTTTACCCGTTTACAATTTATTAGTAATATCTTTTGTTCGTATTATATAACGGGAGTTTTTAGGAAACTTTTCAATTCTAGTTAGCGTGTCATAGGGAAAAGATCAGGCCTTAAGGACGGTGCCTACTAATTAAAGATATTTTTGCCCCGGTGTGTGATTATGCAGGAAATTGTAGATCTTAAAAAGTGTTATTGAAATCCAAAAACAAAATTGGGGGTAACCACGCATTTTTCAAAGATAATTCATGAATAATCTTTGTAAAAAGCTTTAAAATACAAAGCAATCTATGGCGTTCTTTCTCAAATTGAAGCTTAATTATCTCTCAAAAATGCATGGTTACCCCCAATTTTCTTTTTGGATACCAAGAGTACTTACGAAGGTCTACTTTTTCCGGATAGTTTTAAACCGCGCAAAAATATCCCTGTATTAGTAAGCATCACCGATAGGAAATCCGAGTATCTCGAGATGCGCAGAACGTGTGCGCAATAACAATAGTAGGCACCGTCCTTAAGATCTAACCTTTTCTCTACTTTATATATGTATATGCTGATGTCCGATCTCACCCATAGATCACTTTCTTGTAAAGCGCATTTGAATATACCAATAGAAAATGCGCTATATACATTCATTACCATTACCATTGTGAAATCGCCAAGTGGACACACTAGTAAGTTTTGCTTTCCTTTTTCAGTATTTTTTCGCATACGTTGGTTGATCCAAATTACACTTCGTCGAAATTAATTGAGTCAAACGTCGGACTTGTCATGAACACAAGGAAGGATTACGTTTTTGCAAACATTGACCGTGTAGCACTTATATTTGAACAGACTTAACTGATTAGAGTGTAATGTGAAGTGCTAAGTTTCTACCTCATATGAACCATGTGAGCGTTAGGCCTAATAATGGAAATGGACCCACACAAGGACAGAGAAAAACTCTGACCATGCAGGGTGGGAATTGAACCCACGACCTTCGGGTTAGATCACCACTGCTCTACCGACTGAGCTACAAGGTCAGACGGGAGCAGGCCGTGGGAACTAATGATGTTAAAGTCACGGCAATGAACATGTACGAGTACAAGGTAGGATTACGTTTATTGCAAACATTGGCCAATGACCCATCAAACACATAACTTCCGTTGTCTGGATCAGTAATCTCCTGATGAGACTCAACAGTTCTATCTAAAGTTGGTTTTTCCTTCTTCGACGTCCCGTTTTCTTGTTTCTCTCCGTTTGTATTTTAAAGAACGACTTCTAAACACTTGGATGAATCCTTTGTCGTCTTTCTCTCGCCTGACGGGTTCTTTGGCTCTCCGTTTGATTTTTCATCCATAAATTTTTCGTATCATAATTTCCCATTTTCCATTGTAGAATTTTTGGAAGACTTTAATGGGCTATTACTTGGAAATGTCTTGAGCAAAAACGTAATCCTTTCTTGTAGTCGTACATGTTCATTGCCGTGACTTTAACATCTTCAGTTCCCACTGCCTGCTCCCTTCGGTAGAGCAGCGGTGATCCGGCTGACCCGCCGAAGGTCGCGGCTGCAATTCCCACCCTGGTCAGAGTTTTTCTCCGTCCTTGTGTGGGCCCATTTCCATTAGTAGGGCTAACGCTCACATGTTTCATATGGGGTAGAAACGTAGCACTTCACATCTCACTCTAATCAGTTAAGTCTTGTCATGAACAGTATTCGTTCTATTCAATTCATCTCGAGTGAAGTTCAACGTTTGGCCCGGGCTTTAGTCTTAGCTTAAATGAGTTACCGGTGTACTAATTGCAGTTTTATTTCGCTTCGATTCGGAATGTTGCAAGCCTGGATTTTTTTTGACTAAGTCCTTCGAACTGCTTAAGTTCCTCCACTTACTGCGACGATCTTTCCAAATTTCATTTCATTCTATTCCTAAAGCCAAATATATCAAACGTATCCGGTTATTTTTGAACCCGCAACTTTTCCTTTCAGGATTCAAAAACATTCTCATCCACACGTTTTCAAATCGAATTTGTCCGTCCACACGTATCCGAAACATATCCGGATTCACCCTAGTACTCAGGACTCCTCAAGGAAACAGAGGTGACAGAGCATGCGCCATGAAGCCCTCGGCAGCCACCTTGAGAATTGATTTCACGGTCAGGAACTGGGCTCGATCTTGTTACGTCATCGGATAAAAAATTCCGGATTTTACGTCCACACGGTTCCGGATTCATAGCGGATTCTGGAGAGAGTATTCAAAAAGTTCCGGATTTGCCAGCGAATTCGCCGGATATGTGTGGACGGAAGGTGTATCCGGAAAGAAAAAGTTGCGGACTCAAAAATATCCCGATACGTGTGGACAGGGCCTAAGAATTGACCATCAACAAACGGGCTTGATTGGTGGTTTGTAACCAATCTCTGAGGACACAGATAACAATTGCAATTCAGCAATGTACAATTGCTGGTGGACAAACAAAAGGAGCTAATGAGAGATCTTTTGTTTTCGTACACCAACATGGCGGCGATGACGTCACATGAAAACCACCAATGGCTCAGCTGGCAGAGAAAGTGCAGAGCCGGTTATGGATTCAAATCCTGTCCAAATCGGAATTTTTGTCGGGTTTCCTTTGCAACTGCTTGCAACAGTTGCTCAGCTAACTGCGATGACTTTTCCAACTTTCATTTCATTCTATGCCGTATGTCAAATATTTTAAACTTCAATTATTCGAAAAATTCGATACGTTTTAATAGGAGGTTTTCACGTAGCGTTATCGCCGCTTCTTTTGTTCGTCCACCAGTAGTCGTACATTTAACAAATTGATGTCAGTTTTTCATGCGTCTGTCCTGTTATTGATCATAGATTTCGCTGTGGATCCACGAGGCGACAGCCGAGTGAATCCGCAGACTACTTTGACAATGTTATGACGAAAGTCAGTGTCAATAACAGGATAGACGAATGAAAAACTGACACCAATTTGTTTTTTACAATAACGAAAAGGTAGAGGGATCAAAATTAAGTCAAAACACGAGAAGAACGCGGGACAAAAATGCGAGCAATATCGCGTCATTATCGCATAAGTTATAAATTTATGTGCGCTTATTGACAATAAAAATTAGCCAATGAGCGCGCGAGAATTTTGCAGGCATTGTAAAATTCTTTATTGTTATTGGTGTCTCTAGAGGTTGGTTGTAAACGTCCTATTTGTCTCGCTTTGTCACTACATAACAATACACATCGTTTACAACCATTTGTAACGTCTTCGTGATATGATTTCGACATCGATAAATAAGCGTTAATTTGTAAAATCAAAAGAGTTTGAGAATAATTATCCGTCTAACGGAGAGGATCAGGGATTCGTATGCTCCTTTTGTCCTTAACGTAAAGTTCTGCTCTCACAAAAAAATTCTAATTAATCACTTTAACAAGGCATGCAAATTTTGAGACGAAAACCACGTCGACAAAACTGATATAAGATAAGAATTTTCAATGAAACTATTGAATTCTTTTCACACAATTCTCAAAGAGTGTTTACTCAAAGAGGAAATGATCGTTTTAGCAACGCCATGGTGGCCTTTACTGATCTTACCGACGTGGTTAACATGCCGAATCTGCAAGACCAATCTTCTTTAAGAAGAGCTTGGTACGTCAAAACATTGTTGCCCAGAGATTCCCATTTCACTAAAACCTTTCCCGTAAAGGGCTAAGCCTTACATTCCACACAGCTGAAACATTCTTCATAAACCGCTGTGTTTACTTTTATCGCAGGTTTTTTCAACAAAGGCGAATGAAATGGAGGACTCGAAGCTAAATGACAGCATAGTTGTGAGTCTAACCAAACGTACGAAGGGTGGTGTCGGTTTTTTGGCTTGTAAGTCTGGTCCGTATCTCACCGTGTCCCATGTGGTAAAGGGGAGCGTGGCAGACGAAACTGGTGTCATTAAAAAGGGAGATGTCATTCTTGAAGTGAATGGCAAGTCACTGGAAAACGTTCCAAATTTGAAGGCCTTGGAAATTCTTGACCAGGTCCCAATCGGCGAGACGTTGGATTTAAAAATTCGAGCTCAGGACGGGTCTCAAGTCCGCCTAGAAACTGCTTTTGACGAGGAAGGAGTAGTAAAGACAGTTCGAAGTAATAGCCCATTAAAGTCTTCCAAAAATTCTACAATGGAAAATGGGAAAATAGAAAACGAAAAAGTTATGGATCAAAAATCAAATGGAGAGCCAAAGAACCCGTCAGGCGAGAGAAAGACGACAAAGGATACATCCAAGTGTTTAGAAGTCGTTCTCGAAAATATTAACGGAGAGAAACAAGAAAACGAGACGTCGAGGAAGGACAAACCAACTTTAGATAGAACTGTTGAGTCTCATCAGGAGATTACTGATCAGGACAACGAAAGTTATGTGTTTGATGGGTCAGTTGGTGTCCAGAAATGTCCAGTCAGTGGAGCACACTCACAGTATCAACAACCAAAGTATATCAAGCTAGAAAACCTCCTGACGAATACTTTCACAACGGATACGCTTCATCAAAAGACAGCAGAGGTAATTTTGAATGTCTTGCCATTGTTGCTGTCAGTACTAAAGCGTAGAATTGTACGTAACCTTAGGTGACCTCCACTCCTTCGAAAGAATATATTAAACCGAAGGAAATGTCTGTAATCAAATCGTTTTTATCTAAAAAAATAATAAATCTTAAAATAGCTAATTACTATTTCAAAAACAAAAAAAACAATAGGCAATCAAAACTCATCACAGTTATTTAAGCCGGCAGGGCCCTTGAAACTTGAAACAAAAATGACCGATTCTAAAAGCCTTTGTTTCCGTCGAAAACGTGGTCTGTGAAAAAAAATTAAACAAATTTTATCGTTTAAATTATTTCCTGTTGTTTGAAGTTATGTTTCTGTTGGAGTGCAGGTTTCATTTAAATTAGGGTCTGATTACATGAAGAATCAGTCAGCCCGGGTTGAAATTTCAGCCGGTTAGCCGGGCTGAGATTTCAGCCCAGGTTCTGAAAGAAATCCTCTTGAAATGAAAGTGGCGATTTCATGGAGCAGGTTTCAGCCCGGGCTAAATTACAGCCTGGGCTAAAAATCCTAGCCCGGTTTCAGAAACAGGGCTAGGATTTTCAGCCCGGCCAAACGGGCTGAAAAATACGCAAATAGTCCATGTAATCAAAATGAAATTTCAGCCCGGGCTGAAAAAGGAAGGTGAACATGCGCATTAATTGTGTTTTCGCATCTCAGTAAATTTTCTCACGCAAAATTGCGTTTTGTGCCCGGGATGAAATTCATCATGTCATTGCAACAAAATTTCAGCCCGGAGGACTGAACGAAATTTCAGCCTGGGCTGAAACTCGCCATGTTATCAGGCCCTAAAGTTAGTGTAGCTGAAGCTTAAATGAAATAAATGTGCATATATTCGAAGTGCGGGTTATAGACGAGAGATAGAAGTAATCCTCTCACATATCTAGACAATTTAAGCAATTGTCTGTTATAGACAGCTCGAGAACTTAGGTGGCTCTCTCCAACGGGATTCTAACCCATGAGGCTTCTTGAAGGACTCGATAAATGAAATAAAAGGAAATTCAAATAAAGTTTTGCTCTCACACACAAAAAGCTAGCCACTTCAACATGGCATGCAAATTTTGAGGCGAAAACCACGTCGACACAACTGATACAAGATATTTTCAATGAAACTATAGAATACTTTTCACACATCTCTCAATGCGTTTTTTGTTAAAGAAGTATTCTCGACAATCCGGGTCAAAAGACTTTGGGACACTTGTCAAATTTTGGGCGAAAAGTAGAGAATTTGTTATACATGCTTCCATTGTTATATGAGCAACGCGTGTTTTTCTTTCGCTGCCTTTTTCGCGGCTTCCCCTTGCCCCCAGACAATGTTGAAACATGCGAGCCATCGATGAACGGATCTCGATTTGGGAGACCGTGAAAAATAAACATTGTCATGGGGGGAGGGAAAAAAGGGGGACTTGTCCCAACAGTTTTGACCAGGATTGACTGAGAAAAGAATTTCTTGGTAATTGGTCTCAAGGCCGGCTAGGTTCATTGAAGACAGTAAAACAATATAATGCACCGGTGTAGAGGTAGTGTGAGGAAGGATTGTCAAAACGGTGGGTTGCGTTACAGTGCGCAGTCAAAAGTTCTAGGCCACATTTCTCGGCTATTTTTAGGAAGATATTTAGGTATAGAAATTACTTTAAAAAAAAGACTACAAAAAACATAACAATTCTTTCTTTTCTATTCATACATGCGCCTTTTGGCTTTAAACGATCACCGCGTGTGTATTTTTCAACATTTCTCACCCTAAAAACAGCAAAAGATCATGCAAGCTTATTATTTTGCAATAGCCGAGAAGTGTTGAAAAATGCATTAAGCGTTTTTTTTATTCAGAAACGAACGCCAATAGACGAGTTCACGCTCTTGATTGCATCATGGGGGTTTGTATAGAAATTCAAAGCAAAGTATACTGTACATGACTCTACTTTATAGACTTTCGCCTTCATAAACCAAACAAAAAGTTCATGTTCACAACTGAGATGAACTAGACTTGGTATCTATTTTTTTGAATTCCTAAATATTCCTTTTTTTGTCTCCATACATTTTCTGTGATTTTGTGCCTTTGGAATTACAGTTAATGTACGTACGGCAGAAACTCTTTTTAATAAAATAATTTCTACAATAGCTATTCTCTCCAAATTTATTCTGCCGCAGCTTTAAGCGCATATCTTCTGTTTTGGAAAAAAAAATTAATATCATGAATACTTTTCATCATGAATACTTTTCATCGGTTTGGACTTCCTTACAAACCCTTGAATTTCTGTCCATCTTGCCCTGATTACCCATGATGCACTCAAGAGCGTGAACTCGTCTACTGAAGATCAGCGAAATTGTGTATAACACAACACGCCATATCTTCTGGTATTTACATCAAAAGCGCAACCAGAAAATGTGTTTTTAAGAGTGAGAACTGTGAGTGAGAACTGTTGCCATTGTCAACAACGGCTTGGGTCACCGACAGACAATTCAGTTTTGTATGACACTGATTATTATCAGCAAGATGAAGCGCAGCAAATTTGGCGAAGCAAAATCTACAGAGACATGAATGTGGCTCTTTCCCTTGTACTATTTTATTGTCTATGCGATTTGTTGTCTTTCAACTTGTGAGGAGTCGAGTTCTGCTTAGCAAAGTCAAATGATTGCGGCCACTAACTGTGCGGAGTCCGGGAACGAGTCTCCTGAAAATATTCTTTGCTGGTTTTAAGCTTCCATAAAATAGAATTTACTACAACAAAACATTTTTAACGCAATTTTACAAATTGCTCACTATTTTGAGAACATATATGATGCGTTTTCCAGTTTTGTTCGATGAAACTCAGTTTCAGATTGCAGCTGTATTTCAAGCGCTCGCAAAACTCCCTTTGGCCTATGGCTACCCAGCCCTACCCACCTATACAACGTGAGCCAAAGAATTCATACCAAACTGGCTTCATTTTCTGGAGAGAATCCATCAGACCACAACAGCAAGATTTCTGTGCCCGGTTGATAACAGGTTTTTGTGTTTTGACCATTGGCGAAGCGCCTTATATTGCTTTTATTGTGAACCTCTTTTTTTCCCTTCCCAGCCTCTCCACTGTTCCTCAGGCCGCTGTTTGGGTTCCTTGATGCAGCCTTACGGAGCTTATCCCAAGAGACAATATGGTGTTCCCAGGCAACCAGACGAGGTCAAGATTCATGCCAATGACTTCCTCAAACAGTATTACGACTCCATGAAACTGTGAGTAGCGGCACTGCTTAGTGAACTTCCTTTCCAGGCAAATTGAAAGTTACAATACCTATACCTTTACACCCAGAATTACTTTGCAATTCGCTTTATTGCTCATCCACCATTAACGTGAAATTGTTAAGACTTATTATAAGCAATTTTTAGTAAACTGAAGGAAATTTTTGTGCTTTGGGTAACCGTTTAAATTGTTATCCTTTCCTATACAAGGAAGAAACCGAGTGAAGCTATGATCCTCGCAGTTATGAACGCAATTTTTGCAATTGCTTAGAGAAGCCTGAAAAATTCAGGACTTCAACAGGATTTGAACCCGTGACCTCGCGATACCAGTGCGACGCTCTAACCAACTGAGCTATGGAGCCTCTTGCCGAAGTGACATTAAAGGGGAACAACCTACCTACCTCTTTAATTGTTAAAAGGTCTGAAGCAGTGACTCACGAGTCTTATGAATTGTTGTATAACGATTGGGCCTTTTGCGGCTTAGTGATCACATGGTACAAAATACAAAAACTGCCATACTGGAACGCAAATTGTGTACTGCGACATCTAAAACAAAGAAAGCTAATTTACAATTTCTTTGAGATGTCCCAGTGGGCAATTTTTGTACCGTGTGATTACGAGCTGCAAAAGGCCCATTGATTCAGTTGTTGTACCACTTTTACCGTGTGCGCAAAACATGTAATGTGGATCTGATCAGCACATTTTGCATACAAAAATTGAAAGGGTATGCCTGCCAAACGCCACTCAGTGACAAATAAATTCAAGATAAATAGTGATTTTCTTGATACTACTGCTTTTGGTAGTTAACCTAATGAACATTTTTCCATACTTCCTTCTATCATGTTTTTTTTTTTTTTCACAGTGAAAATAGTCCAGCCCACCAGCAACGTCTGGCAGAGGTTTTAAAGGAGATTGAAGAAACAGGAACCTATGACTTGGCTGAGAAGGAGCTCATCTTTGGCTGCCGATTGGCTTGGAGGAACGCGTCGCGATGCATAGGACGAATACAATGGAATAAATTACAAGTGAGATTTACTAGACCCCTCAAAAAAGTTGTTGGTGACATGAAAAAGAGTTTTTACTACTACTGCTACTGCTACTGCTACTACAGTATAACTGCTACTGCTACTACCGCTACCGGCTGCTACTAACGCTACCGCCACTACTACTACTACTACTACTACTACTACTACTACTACTACTACTACTACTACTACTACTACTACTATTACGACTGCGACTGCGACTACGACTACTGCTACTGTTGAGTGAAGAATGGGTAAAGTGAAATAAATTACTAGTAACTTGATAGTTCCTCTTAAAAGCTGATACTGACTCGGAAGTAGAACTATCGTTTATATTCGATATCAACTCACTAGTATCACATTAAGTCCCCAGTCGTGCGTTTTTCGGATAATTCTCCAAAATCCAGATTTGGTTTAACTTTAAACATCCACTCAAAAACTCATTGACTCCTAGGAGTGGGACTTTATGGATTTTAGTCTGTCTAACGCCAGACGATTTTACTCGTCAATGGGGAGGGGGGGGGGGCTTCAGGGCGGTTCAAGTGTCAATGAGGTTAACGTGAAGAGAGAGTTAGCCCGTTGAAAGATCTTGTTGTGCTTGATCAAACACTATTGCATGACTCGAAAAAACTGCTCTAAGGCTACTTGTTGTACATATTATAAGAACGTCCCGTCGTCAGCCATCCATCTCTTTGTATCCAACGCGCAGTAAAAAGAATTCACTCGCTCAGTTCATTACACTCCAACACTATGTGGTCTTAGGTTTTTGATGCCCGAGAAGTAAATACTCCGGAAGAAATGTTCGAAGCGCTGTGTAAACATATCAAGTACGGCACAAACAAGGGAAACATCAGGTAAACACCAGAGCACTAAGATCGATTTACCTTGATACGTATACTTTAACAAATAAGTAAACCGTGTCTTTAAAGACACGGGATAAAATTAAAGAGAATGTTTAGGTTAATACTACCGCTGAGACAACCGGGTTGATCTCATCCCGTATACCATCTCTCGTTTCTTCCCGCCCCAGATTCGTGCTCCAGCTGTTCAATGTTGGCCAAAGACATGCTTTCATCTGTCCTCTCGGGCTTTGTTGCCATAGTAATAGTAAGACTTCACTAGTTAATCCGTTGTTTTGTTGCCAACATTGTCCCAAGAATCTGATTCTTTGTACACAAAAGGTGGATAACGCTATCCACCAGATAAATCACTTTCCATTGGAAAGCGGCGCAATTGGTTTCGTTATGACTTATCCACTGGATAGTGATTTATCCGGTGGATAGCATTATCCACGGTGGTCCAAAAGAGCCAACACAAACAAAAAAAGAAACTCAAACAAAAACCCAGAACATCAACAAATTCTAAACCCTAACCCTAACCCAAAAGCCTAATGCAACTGTGACAAAGAAAGAAAACCCAAAGAAGAAACCAAAGCACCAACAAAGTAAAAAGATAACGCAAACAAAAAAGCGCAACGCAAAGAAAAAGGATAACGCAAACAAAAAAAAGCACATCGAAAACAAAAAAGGGTAAATACTTGGTGCAGGCACTCATATAGTAGTCCCAGGCACTCACTCCCAGACATTCATTAGTGGTGTAAACATTAGGAGTCCTATGTGACATGTTCACTTGCTCGCCATCACCCACCATGGCAACGTTCATCGTCGTCATCCGCTACAGGATTATGAGAATTACTCTGGTCTGTAGAACCGAGTTTAATAATAAATTATCTCATCGGAGATGTTGTCAGCCCCTCTTGGCCTTTTAATCGCCGGGGAAGAGGTGTCTTGTGCCGTGTAAGCCTTGATCTCTCCGGAAGGCTTCACATTACAGCTAGAAACCTTGCACCCTCCAGTGACACTATCTTTCCCTGAAGAATTAAAAGCTTGTGGAAGGAATTTAGCGCCTCGGGATCGTAAAAAAATGCTGAACAAGCGAAAGAGGGTGGACATTACGTTCATGCCAGAACAATCGGCCTCTTCAATATGCTAAGGGATGGTTAAGGACTTTAAGTACGGCTAGGGATGATTAAGGATGCTTAAGTACGGCCAGGGATGGATTAAGGCTGCTTAGGTAGTGTATTACTGCTAAGACCACTATATGAGTGCCTGGGACTGAGTACCTGAGAATACTATATGAGTGCCTAGACCAAATAGTTACCCTTTTTTGTTTGCGTTGTGCTTTTTTTTTTGTTGTTTCCATTGTGCTTTTTACTTTGTTGTTCTGGTTTTTTCTTTGAGTTTTCTTTTTTTTGTTTGTGTTGGCCCTTTTGGGCCACCGTACTTATCCATTTTTTGAACAACTGTGGCCAGGACAATCTTGCTTCATCAAATTTTGATATGACTCCTGGGTTTCAACCATTTGCTATTGTACTGTTTAACTGTTTTTTGATACCAGGTATAGAGTTTCATGTGTGTTAATACAGGCCTTAATGTACTTATTTGTAAACTGACATCACCAACTTGTGATAATCCCTTTCGCAGGTCCACCATTACCATCTTTCCTCAAAGAAAACGTCCATTTAAAGATTTCCGTGTGTGGAATTCTCAGCTAATTCGTTACGCTGGCTACAAGCAGTCGGATGGTTCTGTCATCGGCGACCCTGCCAATGTTGAGTTTACTGAGGTAAATGCGAACATTCTCAGTTGACTTTGTTAAAAGGGGCTGGTTTAATATAACGGTATTTCTCGTTAAGCGAGAAATGGCCATGTAGCTGGTTACTTCAGGCTCGGCTGGTGGCACAAAAGAGGCCGCGCATTCAATTGTAAGGAAACCCCACGTTGTGTATGAATCGAGCTCCCAACCTTAGTTCTGGGGTACATTTCGCCGGCTTAGATGGGGTATGAGTTTCATAATATCACTTTACCAACTTTGCCGTGGTTTGTTTCCTCCTCCTTCAGATTTGCGAGCAACTTGGGTGGGAAGGCAAAGGTGGCAATTTTGACGTTTTGCCTTTAGTTCTTCAAGCTTATGGCGAGGATCCCGAGATGTTTGAAATTCCTCCAGATATTGTACTTGAGGTGGAAATGAAGCACCCGAGGTAAGTTTTCAGAATTCCTCGCTATAACGAATTATATGCTTCAGCCCGGCCAAAGTTACAGTAAGATGTATGGAACAGGACCTACAATATTGTAGATATAACGAAATCCTCGTGGATAACGAACACAATGCAGAAGCCCAAACGTAAAATATACCCTGATGTAACGAAGGAGTGTCAACGCGTGAAAAAAGATAAATGCGAAACAGACTAACGAGGATGAAATTCCTTTAATCCTGTAACAAAAGAACAACTTCACAGTTACAGTTACGGCCTTATGCGTCTACTGGCGCAAAGAGAAATGATGATGATGACAGTTACAGTAATTATAAATGCAAACACTGACACTACCGACACACCCGCAGATCCGCTTTATCCTTTTTGTATCTTATTAGTTCGATGTACTTCTTTATTTTTGGAGCCTTCTTGTAGTCAAAGTATGAGTAGTCGGAATTCCCAGTCCAATGCTCTTGTTTCTCCTTTTGCCAGCCTCTTCCACTGAAATTTGTCCACCGTGTTTTAAAAACAAGTGAAAAACTCTAGAATTGTACCCCGGTATAACGAACATTTTGGTTTTATTTCGGTAAATTCGTTATATCTTCCTTTTCGTTATAACGAAACCTCAATGATAATTGTAACAACACTGATGGTGTTGTGTGGTGTGACATTCGAATTTCGTTATTTTCTTTTGCGTTTTTCAAGGTATCCTTGGTTTGAAGAGCTTGGTTTGCGATGGTACGCCTTGCCCGCAGTATCTTGTTTGATGCTTGACGTTGGAGGAGTAGAGTTTCCTGCCTGCCCTTTCAATGGATGGTAAGAATAGTATTACGGGTTTCACACTGATCTTCCATTTAGAGAGAGAGTGAACTGACAAATTCTACAGCTACGCATGCAGTAACTTCCGGTTAAAATCTCGTTTCTGGTCACCCACTTGATCTGCTTCCGTTGGTCCAGAATTCAACCCCACTCTCTGCGTATGGCTAACTGACTTCAAAACACTATCATTGCATTTTTCGGAAGGAACAAAGTATAGGGTTTGGCTCTGACTAGGGTTTGGCGCATGCGTAAGATTTCTACGCCAAGTGGGATTCGAACTTGGTATTTCCTCATTATGAGGCGATCGCGATGACCCCTAGACCACAGAACACTACGAGACAGATAAAGGGCGAAATATTAATTTTAAAATTGTTGAGAACAGCTTTAAACGTAGGCAACTACTTAACCCTATGGTTGGGTCACGGATAGTGGACTTTGGACTTTGGACTTTAGACTTAGGACTATGCAAATGAAATGGATATGAAACACAGGTATGAGATAACGATGGCGAACTGAACATAAATGAATGAAGGGGTAGTTTCTAAAGAAACTGTGGTGCTGCGTCGGTGGGGAAGTAGTATACAAAAATTTGGTTTTATCAACGGAGTTGATAATGTAAATTGGCCACCGTACAGAGATTCTAAAAGCTGACGTTTCGAGCGTTAGCCCTTAACGTCAGCTTTTAGAATCTCTGTACGGTGGCCAATTTACATTATCAACTCCGTTGATAAAACCAAATTTTTGAACATAAATGAGTTAACACTCAGCTAAACAACGATACAGGGTACTGACAAAGTTTTTTTATCAACGCTGAAACACTTTGAAAATTTAAGGGTAATCGGCTAAAATCTGTTGAACAAAGTGTAGGCTACCCGTAGCCTCTTACTTTCTTATGAACTGTTACTGTATTCACAAGGCCGCAGACCCAACAAGCTTTAAATATTATATTGAATATGTAAAGGCTTTTTCCTTGTGTCTTTTATCTCACGTGGCAGTGCGAGTTAACTCGTCTCGAAATCGTTTGTTGCGTGATTTCAACTTCTTTGTTAAGGCTTTTTTATTATATTTGTTAGGTACATGGTAACAGAAATTGGTGCACGCGATTTTGGTGATCCAGTCCGTTACAACATGCTGGAGGTAGGTCAGATAAAATGGTTTTATACAAGAAACAATGTTTTTTTGTTGTAAGGAAGGGTAATAAGGGGTAGCATTGAGGTTGACAACGCTTGAAATCTAGTTCAAGTAAAACGCCCCAGATTACCTTATGGGTAGTTTTGTGGGTTGCAACTCCTTTCAGGCCATAAACCACGGTCTTAGGAGAACTGAAAAAATTGTCTTGCTCGACCAGTGCTAAACAGCCCCCTCAAAGGTCAGATGATTACATCATTTTGCAATGACGTTCTATCATTGGCGATTGCAAATTTCTGTTTTTCTGCTTATTCGCGCGGAACGGTTTTGAAGGGAACCAAGTGAAACTTATCAAGTCACAAACGTTCAAGCTCGTAAATAATAATTCAACTGATGTTGTTGCTTGTTTCATACCCCTGACAGCCTGTAGCGAAGAGGATGGGGCTTGACACAAAGAGCCCAACTTCTCTCTGGAAAGACTTTGCCATGGTGGAAATAAATCTGGCAGTGTTACACAGCTTTCAGGTTTGAAGCACGACACGCCAATCAGGTTGTCTCTAAATAATAGCAACGTTTTAAAAATAATATTAATAATAGCAACTTTATTTATTTTATTCAATGAAAGGGAAGGATACCAGAGATACCGTCCTCAGCCGGATGTAATTGTTTAAGAGGGAGGAAAACCGAAGTACCCAGAGAAAAACCCTCAGAGTCAGATTGAGATCGGCTGAAACTTAGTCCATATGTTACCCGAGGCCTGGGGTTGAACCCGGGTCAAAGAAGTGGGAGGCGCGGTTGATAAGCCTTAAACCACCCTGACTCCCAAACTACCCTGACTCCTGGAATGGAATAACTTACAACTAAACTCGATGTCACGAGTTGGCCAATCACAGTTGACGTATAGACAATCGTATGAATAAGATGCTGATACATGAAGCTTGTCGTAATGGCGGGAAATAGTACGAAAACCAATCACAACCAGTTGAAGTTTCTAACTGGCCGCCAATCATAATGCAAAAACAGGCATCCTGCCGAGTGCTTGAAACTGTGGATTTCACGGGTTCAAGTTTATCTGGGCCCGGTTGTTCAAAAGCCGATTTAACGCTAATCCCAGATTAAAAATTAACCAAGGACTTTATTTCTTTACTTCCAAATGCTGTTCATCGCTGATATTCGACAAAACTTTACACTAGAAGTAGACAATCTTGAAAAACAAAAATAAGCTAAAGAAATTTTCACCAAAATGTTGAAAACATGAAACAAAGGTTTACACTAATCCTGGATTAAGTTAATCGGCTTTCGAACAACCGGGCCCAGCTGATCCCTAAATGAAGTTGCTGTGGTTCGTCCCTGGTTTGTTTCCTTGACTGTGTTTATGCACATCCGTATGTTGGGATTCTTAAAACTTGTATATCTTGGCCGGAATGTGCCTTGCTGATGTGGGTGACATTTTCTTCTTCCAGGAAGCTGGAGTTACCATCATTGATCACCATAGTTGTTCAGACTCTTTTTTAAAACACGTTGAAAATGAGGTCAGTACTGAACCACTATTACTTACGATGATACGTTTTGTTTTGGGAGCGAATATGGAAATTGATTGTGTCAAGTGTTGCCAAGCTGGAAACTGACTTTCTTTAAGTTCCAAGTGTCTAAGCTTTCAGCATTTTAAAGAAAATTTAGTAAAACAATTATTCTATTCGCGCTTGTTGGATATGAGACTGGTGATAGTCAGCTCGGCGCTACGTGCCTCGTTGGATATTTTTCATCTCATATCCAACTCGCGCTCGTGGAATAATTGTTAATTAAGCTGAATTTTATGGGCAACATTTTCCTATTTTGACGTAACAGGTTAAACTCCGCGGGGGATGTCCAGGGGATTGGGTCTGGATTGTGCCTCCAATGTCGGGC
>OX421449.1:13100821-13110821 GCA_949126865.1 Montipora capitata | reverse complement strand
AGGAAACTCACCGGGTAATTTCAGAAAATAAAAGAAATATGGAAAGACATCACATTGTATAATGTTAAACTAATATATCCGTTTAGTCTCGGCTGAAGCTAACCTATTTTTTTTTTTCTTTAGTACGGAGATTTCTCGCAAGAAACTTTGGCAGATCAGCAGTCTTTTAATTCAAAAGGAGAGAGAAAAGCGCCTTAATTTGAAGAAAGACGGCCAGCCTTTGGCAAGTCTCAGGTGAGAAAGAGATGTTAAGTGGAGGTGTGGCACGTATATATTTACTCGTGATTTAAGGCACTGTTTGTTTCAGTTTCAACTGAGTGAACCAGGGGACCAAATACACCTTAATAAAGAACCTACTAGTCCTAGAAAGGTACCCACCTTAAAAAAATACCCGGGAATTCAGTATTGTTTACCTATATAGTATTTATTGAAGTCTAGTGGAGATACCCCGCAATCCGATCAGTCATGTTTTGATAACATTGTATTGAAACGTCTCTTTTAAACAAGTCTTAGGGAAGCCGAGTCTTACTAATGTTTAACTGTGTCAAATGCCCCACATACAGACATGAACCACGGGCTGCTGGCGGGTGCTTCGGACCCTTGCCCGTCCAATCAAATGATTGAGCAATGTTGTCCAACTTGTATAGAACATAACATGCCAATGTTCCTCAAGAATGTTCAACTGGTTTATTTAGGATTTAACATTTAGCTTTGCCATTGCTGCTCAGTCTTCGAGAAAATGCCGGGAAACATGAAGCAGGAGATGAAGTGAAGTGACTTACATTTGTCGCCACTCCCCCCGGGGCTTTTCAGGACTAGCTTACAATACTGTTCGGAAGACTTTAGCCATACTGCTTGTTATTCAGTTAACAGTAAATTGTAGAAACGGGAGATTCCCCCGCGCCCCTTTCCCATGTTCCGGTTTAGGACACTGCATCATTCAGAAACCAGACTGAGCAATGAGTGTGAGCACTGGATCAATTCCTCACTCAGTATAGGTAGCTAGCTTACAAGCTTACCTTTTTAATCCTTTTTGTTTGATAGGTACTCTGTATTCGGCCTTGGATCAAAGGCCTACCCAAACTTCTGTGCTTTTGCGCGCTCCCTAGACAAGATTATTCAAGAACTTGGCGGGGAACCAGTCATGAAAATGGGGGAAGGAGACGAGTTGTGTGGACAAGAGGAGTCATTTAAAGACTGGGCCAAAGCTGTATTTCAGGTAATAAGGCTTGTAGGCGGAAGACACTTTATGGCTCAATTCCTTCTGAAAAAAAAAACGCCGAGAGAGAAAAAAATGGCGCGTTTCGCTTTGAGATACGGCGTGTTGTTATCGCTGCAGCAAGGAAGAAAGATGAAATAAATGCGGGATTTTAAGACCCTTCTGCATGAAAGCAAAAATCCGAGGTCATTTCTCGTTAGTGTAGATTCCTGTCGGTTTTTTCACGAAATAGTATTCTTTCTTTAATCTGATTTTTTTTTTGGTCTCTTCAAAACTAACGTTTCCCAAATTCCAATTCGGCCCATGTGTATTCAGTGGACTTATAACCACTGTCTTCGTTTGGCGCTGGTAATTCCAAACAAATTTTATATAAGAATCTTGCTGCTGTTCTCGTTTCCAGGCCGCATGTGACTCGTTCTGCATCAATGATGAGGCCACCAAAGAAGCGACTCATTCTTTAGACACTGTTCAAAGTGGCTGGGTACCAGGCCGCTTTCGCCTTTCCAAGAGTGCGTTAGCAGATAAAGAACAAACACCACAACTGGATGAAGGTGTGGTATGCTGTAGTCACATAGCATTCAATAGGCTAGAGGGGAGCGAGGGGAGTGCAAGCTCTGGAATATCCTCATTTGCTTTATCATCTGCTCTATACTCTAGACTGTTAGAGTGTACTCAAGAGGAAACACACGCGCTCGTCTTGCGCGTTTCCTTCTACCCACGCGCGAAATGTCCCTGTGTTACAAAGCGAAGTCTGGCATTAACTTTTCAGCTTTGTTATTCTTACTGAACTGAATTTTTATTCTTACTGAAGTGAATTACGGAAAAGGTGATTTTGTCTTTCTTTGGTGTTGTAGGCTTGTCCCACATCTGCGGTAAAACAGTGCGATCTGCGACTTTGATGTCCGTTAAAAATCTGCAGTCTGCAGATTCAAGGTTGGTTTTTGGGTTTGAGAGTCTGAGAAGAAATTCATTTTTTTATCGCCATCATCGTCATTGTCATCGTCATCAATGTCGTCGTCAGAATCATTATCATCGTTAGTGCCATCGCAGTCGTCGTCGTCAATGAACTTAGAGTCGTCGTTAGGGACTACGACGACGGAAACGGCAACGAGAATGTTGTCAAAATATACTATTTCCCGTCATTTTAATAATATAGCCATTATTCCAAGTCGTTCGGCGTGGAATGTGTGTATCAACATTGCACGAATGAAATTGGTATGAACGGTGTAGATGTTTGTAGACAAAATCAAAAATTCATCGTCAGGTGCTCGCCGTCCTCCGGCTCCGCATGACCTCAAATTTGGTCATTTCACGTCTTTGTGAGGACGAGAACAGCTAACAGCTAGAATGTACCAAACTGCAGTAAAACGCACGTGCAGGGAGTGCAGATCCCTTGTTTTTGTTCATTGAGGTGATTCAAAATTCATAGAATTTGTCATAGATTTCCAATGAAGAACTTCGCACACTGTTGTATCATGTCAAGGAGATGGTAAAGATGTATACGTAACAAAAAAGTGGGGTCACCGTGCTCGTTTCCCTGGTACGACGCTGACGAATACGGCTATTTGAGCTACTTTGACAATTATTGCTGCGCACTCCCAATGTTGGACAAATTTTAATTAGTTCGATTTTATAGATGTAATCCAACGTATAACGCAGAGAAAAGGTGTCATTCTATATATGGTTCATTCAAGTACGTACCTGAAAAGTGTATTTGAATGCCCTTGTGTTACTTAACGCTCCAAAATATATTTAGCTTGAATGTGGGCTGTTGGACTCGTAATGGCAGCTCCTTTCGTACAATTTTATGAAATTACCAAAAAACTGGCCATAGATTTTTGCTGATTTTTTCACTACTCCATGAAGACAGCGTTCTCAGCAAATATTAGAATAAAAAAAAATGGAGGTCACCGTACTTGTTCAGGAGAAAATAGCAATCCTTGACGGATTATGCTCTGCGTCAATGAAAATCCACCCTTTTTTCAATGTGCCCATGCTACTGCGCGCGCCAATGACGCAAGAAATTATGAGCAGTAGGGTTGCAAAATGAAACACCAGGGAATCACCTTAAGCCTATTGTTTCATGGCGTTCTCCTAATCGTCATCGTCGTCCTTGCTTAAGCTCCCTAAAGAACTCTCAAAACTATAGGATTAATAACTAAAAGGAAACGACTCTGCTTACCTTAAGGATCTTAGTCGTCCTCTGCTGAACAACTTTGTGGAATAACCAAACTTGAGGTCTGCCTCTTTCTACTCCTCCGTGGCGTTTGTTCAGTTCCTGGACAATTAGTACAACATTTGTATAGGTAACACACGATTTCGAGTGCAATTTCATAAATAAGCACTAGAAAATTTTTCAAAGACGAAAAAAAGTTGCACGAGCCCGTAGGGCGAGTGCAATTTGTAGTCTTTGAAAAATATTACAAGTACTCATTTATTCCACATTACACGAGAAAAATCATTTAGATAAGAGTTAGCTTGTCGTAATGAAGATGAAGGATCGCATTTGATTAGCAATCTGTGACTGTCTTTGATCATTGACCAACCAGAATGGTTTGTTACTTTTTTGCACCTAATTACGTATTTCTCTCACTGTGTTACCTGGAAACTGCATTCTTCTTAGCCAGTCAGAATGGAGAATCTTCGTTTCGGCTTAAGCCACCAAATCCTCTATCATTGTCACGCGTAAAAAATTGACTGCATCTTTTTTTCATCTTCTTTACCAACCAGTCGATCGACAATTTTAGTAAAACTGAAAACAAACAATAACGATGAGTTGCAATACAAACCTGGGGATCATGTGGCAATCTTCCCAGCCAATCATCCCGTGTTGGTAGAGTCCCTGGTTGACAAGTTGTCTGGAGACGTCGACCCAGATACACCGATTGTCATCGAAACATTACGTGAGATCAAAGGTAAAAAGAGATAAGTTTCTCTTTGTCAGCTCGCATAAATGCTTTGAAATGCGTGAAATTTGAACTTACCATTGTGATTTGTGATTGCATCAAGAATATATTAGACCACTTTCATAAAAAGCGACCACCTTTGTATTTTTTTTATTTTTTTTTGTATTTATGTTAATCAGACCAACTGTCCTCATTTTGAAGCAAATATTCTTTTGAAATTTGCTCGTTGTAGGGAGGATAGAAAGGCTTATTAGCATTAAGACAAAATAATATTTTATTTGGCGGTCATATGAAAGAGGTCTCTTGGTGGGTTCATACTAGGGACGTAACTGGTGCAGGGCTGGCGTAGTGGTGCGAGCTCTCGCTTCCCGCCAGTGTTGCCCTGGTTCAATTCCCAGAGTAGGTGTCATATGTGGGATGGGTTTGATGGTTCTCTACTCTGCACCGAGAGGTTTTACTCGGAGTACTCCGGTTTTCCCCTCTCCTCCTTTGATTTGCGTCAATTTGCATGTTGATTTCAGTTTACAGTGTCCCCAATTAGTGCTCCAGCGCTAGAATGACTAGACACTTAAAGGACCACTTTCAGCCGAAAGGCATTGCGTGCCGTGGAACAATTTTCATATATGAAAATCCTGCCAAAGCCGAAATTCATCCAGTCAGATCTCTAAGCAATGCGAAATTCCATAACAAAAACAAACGGTCGAAAAGCCTCTCGGGTTGAAATTGGGCCTTTAAATAAAGTTCCTTTCCTTTCCGACTTCAAACCAACCATTTAAACTAATTTCGTGTTAAAATTAATTTTAAATAAAGCAGAAACTCGTCCCTCGTGGAGCAGAATTCTCCAGTTGCTCCTAAAATCCCAAACCGTCCGGTCACCTTCGCGAGGTATCACCCAAAATCCCGAAATTTCAGAATGAAAAGTTGAGCATGTTAAAAAAGCTTTTATACATTTGTACCTGTGGGGTTTTCTCTCTTTGTAGGACCATTTGGCAAATCCAAGAAATGGGAAGCATTTACACGGCTTCCTTCGCCAATAACCGTACGCGAGGCTCTGTCCCGTTACCTGGATATCACGAGTGTGCCTACACCGCAGTTCATTCAATTTCTGGCTTCAATAGTAAGTTGACTCGTGCTCTCACTGATAGGTGTTATTCAGTGATCCGAGATTGAGGATTTGAAAGAAAACTCTACGTGTAATCATTTTAAATTTCATGCACTCTTCACTAACGCTCACAGGAGCTTTCACTGATTTACAGGTCCGTACCTAGCGAGGGAGAAGTAGGGAGCAGTTGTCCCCCTTCTTAGGAAAAATGAAAGCAAAGAAAAAGTGAGACGTTTGGTTAGCTTTGGCTGAGTTTTTGGTGTCAAGATTATGAGGAAGTTTCTCTGCTTTCTCTGTATTTTTCCTTACACGTGAAACCGAAGTCTGCGGAGTCCACTGGAGTGTTTTGAAGACTGCTTCACCCCCATTTCCCCACCAAACCTTGAATTTCGTGGTTGAGTCGAAGTATTTACCTTAAATTATACTACTAAGAAAGACTCACTTTAATAATCAGATCCACTTCTACAATATAATCAACCAATTTTTTAGAATGTTTGTAAGCCGACAGCAATCATATTTCTTTTGTTTAAAAGGCGACAGGCACAGAAGATAAGGAAAACTTGCAAGTCCTTGCGGAGGTAAAGACAATACTACTGCTACAGTAAATACCCGCATATAAGAACATAGAATTTAAGAACCTATTAGGCTAAAAATTTCATTTTCGACCCCCCTTACGTAAGAACCAGGTTAGCCTAAAAAAATTAAAGAGGTTCTTCTCTTAGAAAATGACCTTGAAATTTCAGCGACTTGAACAAATTCCACTTTCAAAAAAACTGCACCGATTTTGTTCAAAACTTATTTTTCATGGTTATGAAATATAAAGGGTATCAGCGTCCTCATGAGAGGAAATCAGTCATACCATATCATAGAGTAGAAATCTTTTGTGGAAATGAGAACCAATCTAAGAACCTAGATAGCTTTAAACTGCTGTAAATACCATTTTTGTAAGAACCTATTTAGTCAAACTTGGATAAATCTACAATAGGTTCTTACATATGTGCCGGGACGTTTACTGTTTCGTAGCCAGTCAACAAAGTTTTTTTCAAGTGCGGCTATTCTCCTAAACCAAGGAAACTATCCCGCTAAAGTTACAACTATACAGTGTGATCCCGGAGATTAATTTAAGGCGATATATTTCCATACCGATACTTCTCTGGCCACCAACTAGGTCCGTCTTTGATGTTTCCGAATTTGACTTCGACATGCTGTGAAAAGGGCTTCGTGTTCGTCGAAATAAAGAAAAAGAAGAAATAGCAGACTGGTTATGTCCTTGCCTTTTCAAATGAAAAAGCCACTTGAGTAATAGGTTACTCGCCAGTTTCCACGTGAAACACGTTCACTGAGAACCTAACTGATACTTTTGCTTTTCTTTCAGGGCAAAAACCGATACGAGGACTGGAAGTTTGAGAACGAATGCAACGTTCTTGAAGTGCTTGAAGATTATCCTTCGCTGTCCGTTCCTGCTGACTTGTTGCTCACTCAGCTGCCTTTACTGCAACCGGTCAGTGTATCTTCGATCAAGTAACAACGTACACACGAAATTGGCCTCTTGCAAAATTCACCGATGTCCTTCAATTCGACATACAGCCGCTTTCAATGGCCGAGTGTTTTCAGCCCATAACCAAAGTGTTCTCTGGCCTATCACAAGGGACGAGACTAATCAAATTAGCCAATCATAGCGCAAGCAAATGCACCTGCCGGCACCAAAAGCGGGAAAACGTGCAAGAAAAGGTAGCGCGAAGTTTTAAACCAATCGCAGAGCGTGGCGATGATAACCAGCAACCTAATCGCGAATTCATTTTTGACACTCAACTGGATATCGCTCTTACATGAGATTCTCTGCAGTAAAGACGGTGCGTAGGGAATCTTTTGATTTAGAGGCTCACCTTCCAGCCGATTTAACATTGGAAGCTTTGTAGATCTTGTTTGTCAGAACTTCTTGGACACTTCAGACTCCGAGGCCGAACCAAGGAAAAACATTATTTTGATTTTTTTCATCAGTTGCCGTGGGTGCCTTTTCTAGTCACTACCTCTCCAATTATTTTTTGCTTTTTACTTTATCATTGCAGCGTTTTTACTCCATCTCGTCATCCCCAGACCTATTTCCCGGTGAAATACATCTCACCGTTGCCGTAGTTCAGTACAACAAGAAAGGTGAGAGTTTTCGGGCTGATTAACTAACGCAATCGTGCAAATACCAAGTTTACAAGTCTTCTAGCTCAAACCATTGTAACCGTTTCTCTGTCAACCATTTCTGCTCTTAACGCCTCAATTTGAATGGATTCTTAGGTGGAAAAGGTCCTCTACATTGCGGTGTTTGCTCGACTTGGCTCAACAGATTAGAACCTGGAGATGAAGTACCTTGTTATGTGAGACAGTAAGTACGATATCAGATTATTTTGTAACCTTCTCTCTCAGCTCTCTCGTTTTAAGTTTCTTTATCAAATTTAAGTCAACTTCCAATCGCCGGATGTATACCTCATCACGTGTATCCGTTTGGAAACCCAATGAAATATCGTATAACACTCTCCAGCAAGAGTAGTGTATACCACTTGATTAGAATATTCATTAATACGAGGCAGCTTTTCAAGCTCGTTGACGGTATGTTCAACGTAAAGTTTTCTCCAACTCTACCGACACACGACTCTCTTGAACACCTGGCTGAGAGTTTTGGCGACTTTTCCGAATCTAAAATCATTGATATTAGACGTGCTCTTACTCAACAATCTTGCCCTCGGTCAAGAGGTGTGACTAATGTATCGTGCTCTGCATCTTTTAGCCAGTTTGATCACGTACTTCCGAATGGTCTTAGGACTATCATTCTGTCATCCAAAAGTAAAAGTTGTGCCCTCGACCCAATCAATACCTACTTGGTTGTTAAAGGACTGTATTGACCTTCTGTTACCTACTCTAACTGATATCATGAACGCGTCTTTGGATCAAGGCATTTTCCCCTCTTTCTTCAAGATGTCACTTATTCACCCTCTGATAAAAAAGGACAACCTTCATGCTGATGTCTTCGCCAGCTATCGGCCCATTTCCAATCTATTTTTTCTCTCTAACGCATTAGAGAGAATAGTGGCTTCCCAGATCAAAGAATATCTCACCACTAATGGGTTATTTGCCAAAATGCAATCAGCATACAGAGAACATCACAGCGCTGAAACTGCCCTTTTACGTGTTTTTAATGATATACATGTAGCCATCGACAATAAATTCGAGGCTGTTCTTGTGCTGTTAGATTTATCTGCGGCCATCGACACAATAGATCACACTATTCTTCTCGATAGGCTTAGATATCGTTATGGCTTTTCCGAAATGTTTTTTCGTTGGATGGACTCATACCTTAAAGATCGTCCCCAATTCATTGCTCTCGATAAGATTCTTTCTCGATGAAGATATTTGTCTTGTTGTGTTCCGCAAAGGTCGGTCCTTGGCCCGCTGTTATTTTAATTGTACATCGCACCTCCGGAGGATGTCATCTTCACAAAGGGCTTCGACGCAATGATGTATGCTGATGACACCCAGCTCTACATTCTTATGCGTAACGGGAACCTCGCCGTTGCTCTAGAAAATCTCAGTTTGTGTCTAGATGGTATCATGAGTTGGAACTTAGGCAATATGCTTGAGTGTAATCCGTCAAAGACTCAGACAACCCACTTCTCTTCGCGTTTTTCACCTGCTGAACCGATCTCTTCGATCAAAGTCGGTGATCACTACGTTCCGCCTACTAGTGTTGTCAGAGATCTTGGTGTTGCTCTTGATTCACAACTCACCTTTGTTCCCACTGTTAACAACACCTGTCGCGCTCCCTCGCGATCGTTTCATTCTATTGGCAGAATCAGAAAATGTCTTTCGCAGGCGGATACTGAACGCATTGTCCATGCCTTCATTTTATCGAAATTGGATTATTGTAATAGTGCGCTCTATGGAATTCCCTCAAGCAAAATTGAGAAACTTCAGAGATTGCAAAATACTGCGGCAAGATTAAGTGTGTGCAAGAGGAAGACTGATCACATTACTCCTATTTTACAAAAGCTGCACTGGCTTCCTGTTAAAGACAGAATAACTTTAAGTTACTGTTGATTACCTTGCTATAAATCACGTAATGGCCTTGCCCCGGTATATATTAACGAGCCGTTACATCATTACACCCCCTGTCGCTCTGCTCGTTCTAGTGATTCAAATCTCGTAGTTATTCCCAAGTTACGTAGGGTGATAGATCTTTTGCAGCAATTGATCCAAAGTTATGGAATCAGCTACCGCCCAATATTAGACTGAGCGACTCTGTTGATAGTTTTAAAAAGGCTTTCGAGACAGCTCTTTCTTTCAGTTGTAAAAATCATTGAGACATTGATACCCCAATGAAGCACAACACTCGTTTTTGTTACATAACTTAACGGTAAAGAGAAATCTCGTCCACGCTCGGCTGACGCTTTCAGTTAGTTCCGTCCGTCAAAGTTTGAGTGGGATTGCTAAACGGGGTTAAAAACGATAATCGGGCTTTAGATTTTAATTGGACGATAAATTCCACTAAAAAAGCTTGGCCCTGTGTGAAAGTCCTGTATGAGACAACGTAGCAGGCACTTTGTACATCAGTTAAGGCTAGACAACACTTAAACAAAGGCAAACGTTTTAACTCTTTATAGAGCCCATACCTTTCATATGCCTGAGGACGGCACGGTACCTGTTATCATGGTGGGACCTGGTACAGGCATAGCTCCTTTTCGCAGCTTTTGGCAACAGCGTCAGTTTGATGTCGTCCACAAAGTA
>OX421449.1:13093321-13095821 GCA_949126865.1 Montipora capitata | reverse complement strand
CAGGAATCAGACCTATAAAAAAACACAGTAAAGTGCTCTATCCACTGAGCTGCAAGAACTGCTTGTGAGTGAGGTCGGAGGCTCGAAAAGGTTTTCAGCTGAGCGTGCTGCTCGCGTCACCAGAAATAAAAAAATACTGCTAATTTCGCTCACCTTTCTCCTAATTCTTATGTATATGGAATATAAATAGACATCTCCTATTTCCGAACACTACGAAAATTCTACACAAAACGGTTTAATGGTCACTTAAATCCGTTTGTGTTGGCCTGTAGCTCCACTCGCGCGCGGACTCGAATGAGCGAGCGATGCATGCGTAAATACTGATCTTGTAACCTCCTCATATTTCCTGATTTTGCAACTTTACTCGTTTATATCTCTGCTCCCGGACGGTGAATGTTTTTCATTTTTTGCATGTTAGCTTAGATTAATTTAAAACGTTTGTCTTTCAAATTAAAAAAAAAATTCTGTAGATAAAAAAAAAAAAAAGATACATTTCCAAAAAACTGATTTTTCCGAAAAACTGGTTAAATTTTAAATGTTTTAGATATCATTTCTAACATTATCTGGTAACGCTAAATGGGAAGATTTCACCCTCCCGTTTCTTCAAAAAAGACAATATATATTGATTTTTTGGGCTCAAAGAAGTGCCTAATATCGTTGCCATGGTAACCTTATTTTGGAGAAACATATTGCAAGAAATCTGCGATGGGTACCCATACCTTGGCCTAATTTCGTCTTGATATGATTACCCTAAGGACAGAAGGACAGAATATGTTTGTTTATTTATTTGAAAAAAGGAGAAACTATTTCCAGCTTCCTTAATAAGGTGGCTGAAAACAGCTTTTTCGTAGTGAGTGGTAGTCTTTAGGGAGTTTTATCAATAACGACGGCTACGGCTGCGACAACGCCACAAAGGAAGAATATCATTGGTTAAGAAAGGAAAAATAATCGTGCTGCACGTGCAGCACACATTTCAATGCATTTTTGCCGTAGTCCACCAAACAACAACGTGAAATCACCAAATTTTACAGGAGCCCATCTGGAGCGTGCAACTTGCATACAGCGTCTGTGAAACGGCGTTTTCACAAGTAAGTTTCTTTTTAGACTAGCCCTTCCCGTGAATTAGGTCAAAAAACAAAGGCAGTTCCGGTTCGGTGACCTTATGACGTCAGCTTAATTTCTTGTAATTGGTCATCGGGCTCCTGCGGGAGTCTCATTCGCGGGAAATTCAATCTAAAAATAAATCGGTTTGTGAAAACGCCGTTACACGAACGCAGTAGAGTTGTAGGCTCCGGGTCATGGGTTCCTGGTTTTGACGACAACGTGAGCATACAACTTCACTTTAGAACAGATCCATGAATCCAGTTATATGATAGTTCGCCCCAATTGTTCAAGGTGAACAAGATGGAATAATCACGAAGTACTTACGATAGCGCTAAGTTATGTTTTGAATGAAGTTGAAGTAGACGTTGCCGTTGCCCTTGCTAAAACTCCCTTTTATTAAACATCAGCGCAGATTTTGAAACCGAAACAAATATTGCGAAAACTTTTTTCTCGCGATGATCCTCGAAATGCAGTGTTAATTCGCTTTCATTACGTAAACGCCAGGAAATCTTTCAGAGGAACCCAATAAAATGCTGCGCATGCGCATTCGCTCAAAAACTTGAGCCCAACAGCTGTTGGCTGTTTTACTTGATTCAGTTTCTCTCAAGCCCGTCATTAGATTTTGCAGAAATTTGGAATTAAAATAGTTCCGACTACAAATGAGTCGTCTATTCTTGGTTTTTACTTACATGACACGGCGGCCGTGTTGGATGGCAATACATAATTGCATAATAATAAAGTTTAGTTCCCAGCGGAGAGAGAGGTTATTGTTCTTGTCATCCAATATGGCCACCGTGACGTCAGATGCAAACCATCAATTTAAAGAAATCGGAAAATTAACTGACAACAACTTTGGAAAACTAAAAAACGTCTATCAGCGAATTATGAAAAGTCCTCCCGTTGAAATTCTATGTTAATAGGTGTTAGAGCAGTTTTCAATTGAGTGTCGTAAAACCAAAACCAAAGTAACTACTTTGGCCAATCAAAAAGGACGGAGACAATCCAATAAACCAATCAAAACTCGAAGTAATAACACGTAGCCGACACAAAGCGCGGGAAAATGTGCACGCGCGAGCCACGATTGGTTTTGGTTTCACTTCTAATTAGTTGAAAAAGTGGCGCAAAAACTTTGAACCAATCACTGAGTGAAGTAATGCAAAATCAAAGCAATTCGCTTATTACTTGCGACACTCAATTGAAAACCGCTCTAAATGTTCTTTATTTGTATTACTTGAAATAAGGAAAAGTATCCTTTACCCCTTGTTTTAATCTAGATGCGTTACCATGGTAACAGCTTGCAGAGCACATCAACTGACAAAATTAGAAACCTTCGTGGTAGGACTTATCAGTGATCAACTTTGAGCTTCCGGGCTCGACGATGTGAACGTCATTTAGA
>OX421449.1:13080821-13088321 GCA_949126865.1 Montipora capitata | reverse complement strand
GTTGGTGCAAAAAAAGAAACAGTAGCAAATTACAGTAGTGTAGCAGCTCTCGTACCCTACTATTGTTTGTATTGTTTTTAAGTTTAAGTCATTGTTTCAATTGTTTAGTCTTTTGTTTTTGGCCAGGATAGCGAGCCAATCACATTATACGTTACGAGAGCCGCTACATCACCCGCAAATTATGGCTCATATTTTGCATATAATATAATAGAGTCACATTCGCAAAAGACTTTTTTTCTCTTTTATCGTGCACCAACATGGCTGCTGTGACGTCAGATGAAAACCATATGTACACAGTTTTCATTTTAAGATTTGCGGACAGTATAAATATTTTATTGTTGTGCATGACATAGCAGTCATAGTAAGGTAAGACAAAATTTCATTTATTTCTTTTTTGTGATTGCACGCCACGCGAATGGCTAGTTGCTTGTTACATGGTCGATACCACCCTGCTAGCAGAGCCTTTCTTTTGCTTGCTCGATTTTGTCGTTCTCGAGAAAGGCTCTGCATGAATCGAGTAAGATCTTTATTGAATATGCGCTGCAAGTTGCCAGGATACAGTCTCGAACCCAAGCCTAATATGCCAGATCTCGCCGCCATCTTGGTTTTTCATGCAAGCGGGCTCAATTATAACCATCGGTTTTGTCACTAAACGGACGCTCGCACTGGAAAAACCGGTTTGAAGAGAGAAAACAAGATTGACTAGTCCAGAAGTTCGGGCTGCGGTGGCTTCAAAGCGTTGACGCGATTCGGGCAGAGCCTCCTTTTCTCCTCCTCAGTAAAGAAAAAGACAAAAGGAGGCTATGCTCGCAGGGTGGGTTTATACGCGAACGATACGCGAAACCCTCCCCAACCTCTAGGGCCTGCTTCATAGGGTGGCACATGCGCACCTAGTCCCAGGCCTCTGCCGTGCGTTTAAGTGAAAAACAGGTTAAACCTCCCAGGAAACGAGAGGAAGAGTCGGTTTTTTTACCAGATGGGAACCATCCCATCATTTTTCGTAAAATATAGCATGAAATTTCTATTTGGACAAAAAAATGGAATTGATATTTTGGAAAAGTGTGTGAAAGGAGGGCCTTATGACGTCATCATTCTTTGAGAAATAATTTCTTTTAAAATCCATGCTACAGATTTTGTGTTTTGTGTTGCGTTAAAAATTTGTGAAAAACATAGTCAACTCGCTGAGCCTTTAGGCATTGTCTGTTTTGGTCACGCGATTTACCAAATATGGTTGTGAGTCGAACCATGCAAAGGAATGTCAAATCATAGTTAATCTAGGGACTGGTTATGAAACCCTGGGAATTTCAAAAGCAGGAACAATACAGTCGCAATTAGATGTTGAACCGACCGTGACCCTGCACAATCTTTTGTTTTTGGTTCGCAAGTTAATTTCGAATAAATTAGTCGAAGCTTTTGATTGGTTATCCTGCCGAAAAAAAGCTTGTTTTTGTCGGGTTTTGTGCAGGGTCAAGGCCAAAAAAGGGAGCAAAAACATGAAACAAAGAAACTTGTCGAGTTTTGTAACCAGCCTACATCTATTAACTATGGTCAAATAGAACAAACTTGGCAAAAAGGGATTACTGTAGAGTTAAAGGAATTCGAGAAATGACTCTTTGAAGGAGTTCATAGCAACGGTTTGGTAGTTAAGAGCCACCCCACATAAGGCCCAGGCAAAGGGCTTCAACATCCATTCGATTTTGGTGAACAGTGATGTCGAAACCGTTCATTCCCCCCCCCCCCCCCCTCTTCAACCGTGTTGAATCTTGTTGAATCGATGTTGACTGAGTTTAAAACGTTTAAAACTTTGCTTCAACAACCATTCAAGAATTCTTGAAGTCGTTTGCCCCCCTCTTTAACATTGTTGGGTGTGGCCGTGGGTACTAATCGGTCTCTCAATGACTCTGATTGTCAGTAAAACTTAATAAGCCTAGTTGACCGGGGTTTTTACACTATTGAGTGATCGCAGAGAATTCCTCTTGTTGTTAACTTGTGCATGTTGCTCTAAAACAGTGCTATTAGGTTATGGGCCACAATGTATTGTTATATTGGTTGTGGCTCCCCAATACAACGACTCTCTTTCAGTCGGCAAATTTCCTTGAGCTTTCCATGCAGACAAGAATATAGTTAACCTAAATCTTAAACAAAGCGACTCGGTTTTTTTCGAAGCGCTTTCGGTTTTCGCCGTATTTGTATTTGACAATAAGAGGACGCGTTGCGAACATTTGCTCGGGCTGGATTGCACTGAAGGTGTCAAAACCTACTTTGCATTCGATTTTCACTATTTTCCTCCTTCTTTTTCTTACTCTTGCTACCTAATTTCACAGACGCCATACAAAGGAAATGCTCAGATTCTCATGACCCTAAATCTTTTCATGCTCTCCTAACACTCGGCTTATCTCTATCACTCGGCCTCAGTCATCACTGACAGTTGCAACCATGCAAACTTAACGTTTTACATCAACAATCGCAGCCCACGTTAACTCTATTAGGCGTCTTGTTATGCATCATAATTGTTTACTTCTGAATTTTCATTGTTTAATTTCATTATACTGAAAATCACCGCCAGCATAGTTAATAGTGCGCTGCAGTGTGGTTGTCGAAGGACCGTTATCCATGTTTCGCCGAATTTTATCCAGAAGGACTTCCACGCTTCTTTCTAACCATTTACTTCGTTAAATTAGTCTTCAAGTGCACATGGGACAAAACACATCTCCGAGGGCAAGCTAATTTTAAACAAGGACTTCAAAGTTTTTGACCAATGCTTTTTCAGTGGACCAATAAGTTTATTTCATAATGTACAACACTTAATGGAAATTCTTACACAATTCGAACAAAACTGCACCAATAATGAAATGACTTTGTATAGCACGCATGCGTATATGGGGGCACTCAATGACCTTGCTTTGATCAGTGAGCAATTTTCACGTCTGGAATGTTACGGCGTCAAAGATCTTCTAATATTACTTTCACAAAAGATACGTTCGGTTTGCTTTTAGCTTAAAAAAAATGCATATTTACAACTTTCAACGCTCAAGAGTAGAATCTTGACAATGCAAAATAACAGGGGTTTCTACAAAAAAAGAAGAAGAACATGCTTTTAACACATACAAGTTGACAACACGCTTTAGTCGGAGTTTAGCGTGAGGCATACACCTTGTAACACCCAATGAGAGATATGTTCATGAGTAGCTAAGTCTGCTTCAAATACCAATCCAACTCCCATGGCGTTACGGCGCTGGGATGTGGTATAAACTGGAGATCGGTACGTGTTCTATAAAGAAAAAGAAGGTGAGTTTAGTCTATTATATTGCTTCAAACATACCTTTCATAACCTCAAACATTTGTTATTTCAGGCTTATAGAATAGTACGCTAACAATAAATGTGAATTCTAAGTAAATAGTTTTTCCCTGCTTAATTCATGAGATGTTCTACATCAAAGAATTAAAACCATCACTTAATGTGCAGTCAGACTCTGTCAGGGCAAAACTATTTACTTAAAATTCACATTTATTGTTAGCGTACTATTGTATATATTGTTCTATTGTTCTTGTACTTCATCTGATTAAAATTCACTGCCTGACGATGACAAAATGAATCTAGTTGCGTTTGTCTTTTTAATCAATTTTATCACAAGATCTAGACTTATTTGGAATGTTAAACTATTTCAAAAAACATTCGCCCACAAATGAAGGCGCAAAACCTTTACTTTACAACGCCTTCAAATTAATACTGTCGCTTCGAGGATGATAAATACTCTTCCACAAGAATGCGAGCGATCCGTCAAATTGTTAATTTTATTTTTTTGGCAAACTGACGGGACTGGCCGGCCAGTTTTGACGCCTGTTGTTGACAGTTGCCAAATGGCATATAGACGACACTTGTTAACACTTGCCAAATGCCACATTAATTTTTGTTTCAAATTACCTGTAACTTAAGTCTGTGAGCTTCAATGGGGATCACTTTCAGGATTGGGAGCTCCTCCACAAGAACCTTCGGCTTAGGCCTCCTAAGGCTCCCCGTTTCTAGGTCCCAGGAAGCGCCCTCCAGATATAGCCCACTAACAAAGCAGCCGGAATGTGCTCTCTCGGTGACTTCCTCTGCGGTCCTATATTTGGTGACCGTGGTGTACAAAGTGGAGCGATCCAGGGGCCAACCATTCTTTCGACACGTGGCTTGCACGAGGGCTGTCAAGTAAGACTCGGGGATGTGTAGCCCTGATAACCAGATCACTGCAGGTTCACCTTCGTTTACCTTCAAAAGAAGGTCAGAATTTTTCAATGAAGTAAAAAGAGAAGGTTCAAAGAAAGGGGAGGGGAGGGGAGGTTTCAAACTTGGACTTCCGAAACATAACATAAGTCTCTTGGACATAATTCCCAAAAGATGAGAACTGAAAAGGAAAAGAAAATGACATATGACACTCAAGTCCTTACCCATTGGTTGTACTGGTTCAGGCGTTTCAGGAAGTGCTCCATCCAATTACCAAGAGATTTGAGTGTGGCAGGAGCGAGCTTGCGCCAAATGTTAGGAATCTGACCGTTAAACAGAGCACGCGCGACTTCATCCAGCTCACTGCTCATTCCCACTTCACCGGCAAGGGCCTGCGACAAAAATCAAGACGGGTTATCAAGCCAAACATAGTTATGTACTAGTTTCTGTACTTGGCGGTGGTTTAGTTTACATATAACGTTTTTCCCCTCTATATTTAATTCTTATACATAGTTCTCTGTCATTATATCATCTGAGCGTTAGAGCTATTTGTCACCACTTGTCAGCTCGTCATCTTAAAAAAACGTTTTCATGATTGCTGTACCCCTGGATAAAATTGTGCGAATCAATTAAGTAAATTAATTAATTAAAAATAACTACCCACTAAATGACGTTGGAAATGTAATTATAAACACATTGCTAGCAATAAATCTATGAGTGCCACGATATTTTCTGTGATACAAAGCCACTTAATAGTTAACTGAATAAGCTTGAAGAGTGAGATTTAGTCATTTCACAAAGAAAAACAATTAACAGCTTTCGATAGTGTGGAATTTTGAGCCATTTATCACCACGGAATTGCAAAGAAATTTACAGTTTCCGATGGTACGACATTTACAGCCATTTATCGTCACTGAAAGATTGATGGGAAGTTAGCAACTCTCGTAAGCTCGTAATTTTTGTATGCACCAAAGAAGCAGTTTTTTTTAATGCAATGTTTCTGTTGTTTGTTTTATTGTTCTCGATAAGGAGTTGAAATCACTTATGCAAAGCCTTGCGAGAGCCCGACGCTACATACTCAAACAGACTTAACACATTTTGCGAACTGTGTCGCTTAATAAGCGAGCTTACCCTTTGCAGGTTTATAAGCGACGTAGACATTTTTCTGATAAGAACATTAAACCGATCCAGCTCTTGCAGTAGCACCACGTAGGTGGGTGTGATTTCAGTTATGTTCTTTCTGACTCGTTCCACATCAAACAATGGCGGTAATTTGCCCTGGATATCAGTGGCTATCTTTCCTATAAACTCCTCCCTGCTGACCCCTCCCGTCTCTCCGCCCGTCTGTGGCTGTAATTCAACCAGGTGGCTCCACATGTCTTTAGCTGAGTGCGTGTAGTAGCCGATCTCGGCATTTGGGTGGAGACCAAACACATCCGGGGTGTTGGACAGGGGTAGGGCTTCAATGCAATCCACGTACAAGTCTCGGTTGCTCTCCAAAGCACCTAAAAACGTTAACGCATACGTTTCGTTAATAGAGCGGTTTTCAATTGAGTGTCGAAAGTAATTAGCGAATTGCTTTGGTTTTGCATTTCTTCACTCGGTGATTGGTTCAAAGTTCTCGCGCCACTTTTTCAACCAATCAGAAGTGAGACCAAAACCAACCGTGGCTCGTGCGTGCACATTTTCCCGCGCTTTGTGTCGGCTACGAGTAATTACTTCGAGTTTTGATTGGTCTACTGGATTGTCTCCGTCCTTTTTGATTGGCCAAAGTAATTACTTTGGTTTTGAAACTCACTCTAGTGCAAGCTGCTTTCCGTTCAATTATGATGTTTAGGTTTTGTTTCGACGCTGAAGTCCAGTTGGCAAAAAGAGACCGTTAATTACAAAGGTGGAGTCGCAACTGGTGATTCAACAAGAAGAGGTTGTGCGAAAAGCGTAGATGTAGGGGTAAAACGAAAATTGCCAGTATCTGTCAACCTGCGACAAGAACAGACTCTATACTTTTAAATCTGGTTTCGGCGGTTCCTTTGGACGGCCTAGTAAAGTCTATAAACGGCACGGCATTTACAGAAAGCAGGCACGTTTTTGTCCAATTTCAAGCGCCAAATTTTTATGTTAAAGCAAATTGCCTTATTTTTGCCTAATGATTTTTTTTACCGTGGACAAATAAAGTTATTGCATTGTTGTATAGACAGTGACCATTCCAGATATTAGACAGCAAGATACCTTTCTCTGGTTTGGGAATAAAGTAGTCAACCTCTTCGTTGTTGTAGAAGTGAAAAGGCTGGAAAGTGTCGAAAATGAAGTCCCCCATGTACTCGTCCATGTATGTCTTCACCACGCGCCGGTCAAAATCATCGATCACACGACCACCGTACATCACCTGAAGAACAAAAGAGCGACAGTTCATTGATACGGAAGGAAACTGCGAATCATCCAATCATACATGAATACACAGAACGCTCAGTAGAAATGATTTTATCAGGGCCTGCCCATGTGCTCATTATCCCGTCCAATCCATCACCTTATAAAACAGCAGACAAACGAGGGTCTTCTAGCAAACCTCAAAAAGAATGCATTTGCAGCCGAATTGCGTACGAAAATCGTTCACAATTTTTTATCTTAAGTACTGATGTTATCATCATCATTATCATCGCTAACGCCATGATGCTCAAAACCCTGGTCAAACGCTGCATCACATTTGATGGTTGAAAACAAGCAAGCAAATAGCGATCATAAGCGGGTTTAATAAGAAGCTGTTGAGTACTACAACAAAACGTTTGCTGTACAAAGCCTATATTATAGCTCATTTTACCTGTTGCTCTACCGTATGGATGCACTGTGGCAAAACAGCAGCTGGCAAACTCGAAAAGCTAAACGAGCTTGCTATGCGATGTATTTTTAATGACAACATTAGTACCTATGACGAATGACTAGTAAAGGCAATTATGCCAATCCTGCAAAATAGAAGGATTCAGGACATGTGCACACTCATATACAAAGCTATCTATGCAACTACACCAACATCTATTGGTGGTCTCCTGTCATTAAGAAGTAATAACTATAATGTGCGTGGTAAAATGAAGCTAATTCTACCACGAGCAGACACGTCTAAGTATAGACTGTATACTTTTAGGTATTACGGTCCGAAGATGTGGAACTCCTTGCAGGATGATCTAAAAACTGCTCCCACCATTAAAAATATTGTATCACAAATTAGAAAAATAACATTCGATAATTGTAATTGTTTTTTATGCTGTACATAGGTTTTTGTTTAATCTTCTCGCTTT
>OX421449.1:13058321-13078321 GCA_949126865.1 Montipora capitata | reverse complement strand
TAGAATGTTATAAAAAGTCAAAGTGCTGGATGCTTTAACAAACCAAAGGCAAAAGAAACTGTGATTTACTCTCACCCGTTTTACCTCACTTGGCGCCGGCTAGTCCCCTTCAACTACATGACTTTCAAAGTTAAGTGTAGTTTTGTTTTCCGGCACTTCAAAAACCGCCCTTAAAGACTCCCGCTCGCTTTCATTCTTAGTATGCCTACAATTAGCCAGCAGACCAACAGATTGACGAAATTCGACACCATACCTTAAGTGACCTCTGTAGGATCCCAATAGGAAACTCCGGAGTAGGGTCGGTTGTAAGCCAAAGCCTAAAGTCAGGGTGTGGTTTGCTGATTCGCTCCAAGACTTTCTCGAGTTCCCTTAACCATTTAACCAACAAATGACAGTTTTGAAGCATCAACCACTGACCTCTGGCTATCGCTGTCTCGAGCAATTGCAAGGCAACCTGAAAAACACGTTTATCTTAGGAATGGGTTTGTGAACAAAAGGTGGTGCTGTGTGGGTGGCGAGTAAAGCACTAGGAATGGTGTAAGTGGGTTGTTCGGGGTAATTGGCCAATGGAGAAAATGGCTGAGGCTTGGAGTTTTGAGCCTCCGCTACATGTCATAACTTTGTTGCAAAACGCGTCCAAAACGTTTTTCTAACGAAAAATATGAAACTCATTTTATCTGACATGCATACTACCTGCGCTTACATTGTCGAATTAATAAATGTTTTGTGAAAATGGTTGAGCCCTGGTCAAACTCCTTACCCCTAAACTAGCAAAGAGAACGAAAACAACAGCATACTAGGTGACTAAAATATTCAGCTCAATCATCTCATGGAAGGATACATTTCCCGCCTAAGAACTGCGCAATATTTGTCGAACGATGTTGATTATTTTCGGAGATTACAGAGGATCATCATTTCGTGATCAGGTGAAGATTTAGTGTCAAAATGTTCATTGGTAAGTCAAACGAAGTTTTATGAAAGTGTAGCTATCGATAAACAACAACCAATTCAGTCAACGAAATAATTACCTTCTCTTGTCCTTGTCCCATAGCAAGAAACTTCAACTTGTTACCGCCAAACCCAGATCTCTCCGCTAACTTCATAAGATCACTGGCAGGATCCGAGCCTGGACTGAGGATAAAGATGATTGGCGAATAAGGGTTGGACTGCTCGAATATCGCCTCAAAGCTGATCACGGGTGGTGTCACGTATTTCTCACTCATTCGCCCGGTCACGAAGTTTGTGATTGCCAGATAAACTCTGTCCACGCGGAAACAACGGAGGAGCAGAAGGCGCTGGAAGTCTGTGAGGCTTTCTTCGTATTTGCCAGGAAAAGGGGCCGATTCTGGAGAGTCGTGGTCATTCCACTAAAACGAAAGGAGACCGTTTAGTTATTTGGGCGTTTTCAAATGACGGCGGGCTAGTTGTTGTACCAATTAAATATTCCGAGAGTTGATCCATCTTTTTATTCAATTTATTCAATTGTCCAATGAGGCTGCTGATCGCACGATACAAAACGCTTTAAATATTCCCAAAGGGTACAACATTGACTTAGCCTATTTGGTCTATTCAGAAAAGTCATGTTATCATAAATACTACCACCATTGCGGTACCATAGATGAAACTAGAGGATTCTTTATTAGAATAGTGTAAATGCCTAGTAAATTGACCGATTAATTCTCAGTCCGTTTGAGTGGATTTTTTGGTGACTATACTTCTCAGAGCTTTAAGAGTAAAAGGCAAACAGCGTTTTATATCGTCTCACCTCCTTCCAAGCTTGGCCATTTCTTTCAATGTCATCAGACAGTGAACTGAAGGCCTCCGGAGTGACCGTCACCAGCCTCTGTATATCCTCCCAGCCCTGATCTGGTAACCATGGGAACGGTTTGCTGCGTGAACTCTTCTCCAAGGATATGTTTCCCTTCAAAAAGAAGTCCAGCTCCTCTGGGTTCAGTTTGCCGTCTGCTTCCAATATTTTGATGGTCATTTGGAAAGAAAATAACAGCTTGTGGCGCTCAAAGAGACCTGTAAAATAGCAAAGTTTGACTTAAGTGTGACCTTATTAAACGACAGCTAAAGAGATTTCTCTTGAAGCACCTTATTTAACCTTATTTTTGCGTGCATTACACAAAGGAGGGGCCATTTGTCATCGAAACAAGTGGGTCTAACTTTTAAGGTTGATGATGGAATCCGAGAGCGTGGAGATCATTAATAAAAAAACTATTGCCCAGTACTTGGCTTGACAACACGGCTTGGTCTCCACTCACCAGTACAAGCGTAGTTGTACACGTTCATAGTCAGAGTGTCCATGATGTTCTTTAGTCGCTTTGGTAAAATGGAGTCTGGCAAGCTCTTTCTGAGAGACAAGTCAAACTGCTGAAGATACGACGCCAGAGAGTACTGGTACATGGAGTTCACAGCTGACATCTCAGATAACACGAAGAACAAAACCGCTCCCAGCTTAGCCGCTGGCCTGTAACCATCGCGGAGCTTGTCAATGTCAACCGCAGTTTTAGCGCCGAGTTTCAGCTTCTCCCCGACCTTTAAAGAGTAAAAGCACGCAATGAGTTCTCTTTAAATTAATTCAACTCAGTGGTTCAAAGTTCCCGCGCCATTTTTTCAACCAATCAGAAGTGAAACCAAAACTAATCGTGGCTTGCGCGTGCAAATTTTCCCACGCTTTGTGTCGGCTACGCGTAATTACTTCGAGTTTTGATTGGTTTACTGGATTGCCTCCCTCCTTTTTGATTGGCCAAAGTAATTACTTTGGTTTAGGTTTTACGACACTCGATTGAAACTCGCTCTATGTCCAGAAATGCAAGTAATGAGATGCACGCGGATTTCAATAAGCGTCACGAAGTGTCCTCTTGCTCTTATCCCCAACTTCAACATCACTCGTGTCTCGGAATACAGACAGTTAAATTCACAAAGTGTCCCCCCAAATGCTGCTGCCCGAGTTAAGATAAACAGCTGCATTTACCCTAAGCTAAAAATAACCCCAACCTTTACCCTTACCATATTTGAAAACAGGTAGCCAAGGCTTAAAGGGACACTTCGTGATGTATTTATTTCTGGACACATCTACATACTTTTGGCTCTAGGTAAATCAACATTTGCGCCCGCAAGTTGTAATTCACAGCTCAGTTGGTTGGCAAAGCGCGAGATTACCGTTCGGAAGATCGCTGGTTCGAACACCGGCCGAACCAACAATCCCTGTCTTAATGGAAATACTTGTTCTTAGCTTCCAGGTGATCTGGTGACGTAACTCGGAGGACTAGGGAGAAAAATTTTAACGCCGTATCCCACAACCGCGCGCGGCCTTATTTTCGAATTCAACATGGCAGAAGCGAGGTTAGATCTTGACGGGTCTACTTGAATGTTCATTCAGTAACAGGAAATGTGGTAGACAAGGAATGATCTGTTGAGTTTTGGCGATGGAAATACTGTAGGAAGTTTGGAAACAACACCTAAGACCGCGTGCGGTTGTGGGATACGGCGTTAAATTATTTCTTCCCAGTCCTCCAAATTACGTCACCAGATCACCTGGTTAGCACTCAGTGCTTCAACCCAGAGGAAGATACAATCGGTCGGTAACGTCAAGCCTTTGGCCTCGAGGTGAAAGAAAAACACTTTAGTCTATGGCATTTACGCACGAAGTTCGGTAAGCCATAAACCATAAACCAACTGTACATAATGCTCTACAAGGTTCTACGCACCTCAACAGCTTTGGCCTTGGTGTCCTCCAGTGTTTGCACCAGTTCGACATTATCCAACATGTTTCCCTGCGAAGTAGCGAGTTCACGGAGAAGAGTATCCTCCAGATCTTTCAATAGTCGCTTGTTATCACTGAGAAGGGAAAGTAAAAACACCAAGTAAGATCACCAATCAACTCAGCATTGCTAACGTCAGACCTAGTTATCAAAGCTCGTGGAAATGAAATTCTAGATCATTCTCAAAGGTCAGGGAAAGTGAAGAGGAGTACCATCCTTGATGAAGGCCCCAGAATGAGTGTCGCAATGTAGGTTAGTAATGCTGGGCCAAGTTGTTCGAAGAAGGATGCAAAGCGCTATCCACTGGATAAATCACTATCCATTGGATAACGTAATTGGCTTTGCCAGTGTTTATCCGCTGGATAGTGCACGTGTGCGTGGTGGATAGCTACCCTTCAACTGGACCCTGAACTTTATTTAAGTGTCAACTGTATTTAGCGCTGAGGCAGTAATTGAGGCCAAAGTTCAGAAATGAAATAAAATACAGTCAATTGTCAACTCTCATCAAATCGTAGGATGGCTTTTGAGAAGCGAAGAAAACCAGACTATCCGGAGAAAAATCCTCTTGCAGCCTAGAGAGTACCAACAAACTCAACCCACATGTGGTACCAAGTCTGGAAATCAAAGCGAGGCCACATTGGTGGCAGGGGAATGTTCACCACTGCGCCATCCTTGCGTTCTAATCCTAAACACAGCAAAACTGCATCCTGTATCGGTCCAATGAAATTTAGAGATTGTAAAGAGATGCGTGGTATCAGCCCAAGAATACGGCCATTCTGGGAGTTGATGTGCGTGGAAAAGATTCATGTTTTCGAACAAGTACAACCTCGCCTCTATTCCGAGGCCATGCAAGCCACCGGCCTTTGAAGCAAAACTCTTGTTTGGTGGGAATGTGCTGTAAATGAAGTTTCTTATGGTAGCACTAACCTGGTTTCTTGAATGAGTCTCTCTCTCTGTTCTTCAAGCTCTTTTCTCTCGAAGCCAACAATAACACTCAACAGCTGATCTTCAAGTCCCTTCATTGTCACAGTGTAGTTGACCACCATGCAACGGCTAAAGTGAGTCGGTGTGTATTTGGGATTAGACAGCTTGGTGTTGAGATACAAACGAAAACTTGGATCATAATCCACTTCTTTGTCGCCCAGGACAACGAATTCACGACCTGGCTCGCCTGAAATTAAATCAAAATAATGCTTTCATGAGAATAACACCTTTCAATCCCATTCAAGTTGTCTTTACCATTCTTTCTTAAGTTTTATAGTTCATTTACTGGGTTTATTTGGTTTTTGTTTTTTAATGGGTACGTTTTTCAATTGTTCCCTTACTCATTAATTCATTTCTTCGATCATTCATCCACCATAGAGACACTATTTCTCACCATCCTTGGGTGTGTGGAAAAGTAGTTCGATTGTCTGATCACATTGCTGCAGTTCAAGCTACTGACGTTAGTACTCTGTGTACAAATCTGCTACGAGGATAAAGAGTCGTTCGTGTTCGTTTTTTGTTCTATAATTTGGCCCACGTGTTTTTGTTTGCTTGCGTTCTGTTCTCGTATTTTTGGTTCCAAAGTTATACGAAAGTCGCTCCAATGAACAAGGCAAAGAATTCGTAATTCAGTTTGTTGACTCATTTATTTATTCACGCATGCGTTCAATCGTTCATTCAGTCATTCCTTCTTTCGTCCGTTTATATTCACTTGTTGTATTCATTCATTCGTTCTATCATTCATCGTTCGTTTCTTATTCACGTCTTCTAATAATTTTCATGAATCATCATCTTTACTCAAACACAAAGTCGCATTGTTTTTCATTGTTCTTATTTTATCGCGTATACCTTTAATGTTCTTGTCCAGTACGTTATCGATCACAGGATCTATGTACTCATCCACATCTTTGAACAAGATGGGGAAGCCATATTTTATGGCAAGTTCCAGCTGCTTCAGAAAATCTGGGTCGTTGAATGTAACAACCTGAAAACAAAAATACACCATTGCTACCCTCAGTACTCCTTCCCTTTCAAGAAACAATTTGAAATTTGTAGTATGTGACTAAATTTCTTAGGTGTGACCATGCAAATGAAAGCTTTTGAGCAGTACTTCTGTTTGATGCTGTTCAGTATACACTGAAGATGATTGATGTTGGGGAGATCATTGCAGGGAACTCAAGCAAATACAGAAAAAGTCTGAAAGAATCCGGGCTTCTACTTGGAGGCTTGGAGACTTGAACTTATGTCCACGCGATCGCAATGCCCTACCACAAGAGCTATTTTGCCATCTGGGAGCTTGTCAAGTGCGATTTCGTTTTATATCCCTTACGAAGTGAAGGTATGAAAGAAAATTGTCATAAAATATCATAATGTTTCAAATGCAGAGTTGGCGCGACTGATGATAAGAGAATCGCAGTGAAATGAGCAACTTACGCAGTTGCAGCAGGGAACTGGTAGCTAGTTAGATCTCGGCCGCCAAGTTAGATGACCTGAACAATGCATCTCTCATCAGCTTCTTTTGTTCGTCCTCCAGTATTTGTACATTTTGCCATTGATATCTGTGTTTCTAGAGATTTGTTGCAAACCACTTATAGCCCTGGCGGCGGTAAAGCAATGCGCAGCGCAATCGCACACATGGTGGTTGATTCAAATCGTTCCACACTGGATTTCTTTACGGCTTTTTCGAGCTCGTTTGACAAACCCGTTGAAGTCAATGAGGATCGAACTGGAGACCTCAATCTCTGAAAGTTACTACCTACCTTTAAATTGTTCTTTTCCTCCTTCTTTTTAATCCAATTCAGCGCCTGTTGTTGGGGATCAATACACAGCGGATATCTGCTGGCCTGTGTGGTTAGGATACCATTCTCGATTGACAGCTCGTCCGGTGGAAGACCCTCCGAAGTCCATCGGCTGATTTCCACGTCATTCGTAAGAAAAGTATCCAATTTAAACGGCTGACTTACTGGGATGTCCCTATCCAGGACATCCTTCTCCCATTCCCCACGGAACATGTCCCGACGGAAGTCCCAGGTAAACGCGCCCAAGTAGCTAAGGAATGCTGAAGCGAGGAGACAGTCGCCTAACAGACGGACTCGTTGACGCTTCAATTCTTCCAGATCTTCGGTCCATCTACAGAGAAAAATTAAACCGATCGTGTGGGTCTAGAAATCCATGTTAAGCTGGTTATTTTCCTTCGGATAGTCGCAACAAAAAATGGCCTTGCACTCTTTTATGTTCTACGTAAAACAAGAAGTCATGTATAAAACCTACAAATAAAAATTGGTTCATACTTCAGCGTTGCTCAGACAGTTGTGAAGTACGCGTGAAGTTTGAAAAACGCCCGAAAGCGGAAGCGTTAGAGTTCCTCGATTCGCGCCGCCAAGAGGAACTCCACCTTCTTGATTCTAACTTCCCAATTTGCCCGCCGCAAGTGAAAGTAAGAATTAGAAACTATAAGACCAGGGCCCGGTTGTTCGAAAGCCGATTAACTTAATCCAGGATTAGTGTAAACTTTTGTTTCATGTTTTCAACTTTTTGGTGAAAATTTCTTTCGTTGACTTTTGTTTTTCAAGATTGACTTCTTCTAATGTAAAGTTTTGCCAAATATCAGCGTTGAACAGCATTTAGGAGAAGAGAAATAAACTCCTTGGTTAATTTTTAAACTGGGATTAGCGTTAATCGGCTTTTGAACAACCGGGCCCAGAAGGATAAGAATCTAATTAGCCACGCTGCCTTTCTGAACACAAGTGGTTGAAAGGGTTTTGGCTAAAAGAGCAATTTTTTCTGGACAGTTTTAGCCAACATTTTACTAACAACTGAAATCCTCCACTTGGCGCTTACCTAATTTTCTCTGATCCAAGCCCAGAGATGAGTTTATCAGCAGCTATCAATCGCCGTTCCATGATCTCCGCTTCTTCTTGCAGACTGGCTCTCTCTCGCATGGCAGCATCGTATTTCTCTCCCAAGTTCTTCAGTTCTTCGTCCAAAGCTTTCACTTCTTTCTCGATCTTCTCCAGCTCGCGTTTACTCAGGTGGTAATTCCGCTCAAGTCTAGCGACCTGTGGTACAAGAAAAATATAAGCACCACCACGGGTTCAAACCACGGGTTCAAACCCGAGTTCAAACCCCGTTAAAGTCCTGAATTTTTCAGGCTTCTCCACGCAATTGCTAAAATTGCGTCCGTAACTGCGAGGATCATAGCTTTACTTGATTTCATATCCGCAGTTCAGTACATGATTCATTTAACATTTCGTTCATAGAGATAAAGCCAAAGTAAATGTATAGAAAATAGCTAGGAGAATGTGCATTTTGATGGTTGTAGAGAATAGTTGGGAGAATGTGCATTTTGATGATTAAGCCCGTCACCGGAATGAACATTCAAGCATTATTTTGTTTACAAATTTCGAGCGACATTTCTTCAACTCAAAGGAAATACTTTCAGATTCTTTAATCTCGCAAACATTTGCACAATTCTAGATGTTTGTTCCTCCAATCCATACTTGACTGTCATGTTTGAGCCCTGTATTCACAATTCTTGGGTTGAACGCATTAGATTTCCATCTTCTGCCTTTGAGGATCCTACGGAGAGTGGACTTTCCTTTCAAGCCCCAAAAGATGAACATCAATTTCGATATACACTTTAATTGAACTCGGGGTAATAAAACAAATATTCGTATGAGTTTTTCCAAAAGCTCACAAGCAATGCCTTTGTCAACGAATGAACCTTCATAAATCGGTAATGAACAAATGGCATCAACAAGTTTAAGGAAGGGAGGGGAGGTAAGGGTTCAACAAAAGGCTACCTTAACAAAAACTATGTACACTAAAAACGCAAATGTATTTAGACATATTGTGACCAACCTTTTCTCTCTTGGGTTTAATCTCCCTTGCAACGGAACAGTAACCCAAAACAGCGACCACGAACTTGAGCAATCCAGCTCCTGCCTTACTGATATCTCTCATCTCTTCCACTGTAATGTTCATCTCCTTCAGCATGTCGCGACAACGTCGCACCTGAGGGAGGGGTTGCACGGTAACGTAATCAGTAAATAGTCAGATGAAGAAGCAAACTTTTAATTACATAGCATTTCTCCAGTTAATGGGAACGCCCCTTAATCCAAAGATGTTGACCGTGTTGTTACCATAGCCGCGTGGTCTGGACTATCGATTTACATGGGAATGCTCCGAGTTCAGATCTCGTTTGTCCGGCAGTATGGCCCAGGGGATAGGGTGCTTGCCTTGAAATTCGGAGATCCGGATTTCAACACCTGTTCCATGGTTGTCCCTGGTTCAACTTCTCAGCCGCACTTGTGAAGAGCCAACGATTCCTCCGGCCAGTTGGGATTCTTAGCAGTTGTTGTTCTTGTTGTTGCTCTGTTCTGTTGTTTTGTTGTTTGTTGCATTGGCCCCGAACAGCCCCGGAGAGTGGTCAATTAAGTATGTATGTATATTGGGTATCCCGGTTTCTGTAGCATGAAGCGATTAGGAGTATTTCTACTCCCCCCTGGATGGGATGTTAGGCCAACGCAGGGCTACCCCCAGTATTACATTCACCGGTACCCATTTATACACCTGGGTGGAGAGAGGCACCGTGAGAGAAAAGTGTCTTGCTCAATACACAACACAACGTCCCCGGCCAGGGCCCGAGCCCGGACCACTCGATCCGTAGTCGAGCGCACTAACCATGAGACCACCGCGCCTCCCATGTATGTATAATCTTATCTGAAAATGTTCTTGGTGGTCTATAACGCTTAACAAACGGTCAACGTCTTCCCTCTGCAATTTAGATTATAATGCTCACAAGTATACACCGCCTTACAACTTTCACCATGTATAAAACAAAGGTTCCAATCTTCTTTCATTTCACGTTTTGAACGAAACTAAATTTGATTATGAGTCGTAAATATTGCAGAAAAAATCATCAGAGCAAAATAGGTGTGTAAGAAAGGCCTCTAACAAACAAAAGGATAAAGGAGATGCTCTTGTCCGCAATGCGTTACCTGTGTTGCTGTGATCCCATCTACGTCCATTTCTGTCAGACTTTTTAAGAAGTTCGCTTCCGACATCATTCCCTTCGCTTGTTTCCATGACACTTCCTTGTACCCGCGCATCACCACAATGCATTCGGACACCATCTGTACTGTCCTGGGAGGTTTGGCAAACGACCTGAGAAGAAACGCAGACAGTCGGGGCATTGTTATTGAAAGTGTGTTATGAAAGGAAAAGGAAAACCTGTGACTGCGTGATGCGGCTCTAGTTAAAGCCCCAGATCACCCTTGCTCACTAACCAGCAACTCAGTAGTTAGCATTTAACTTGCGCGTTTAGACTTGAATTTCACAAAACGTTATTCCAAAAGAGAAAAAAACAAACAAACAAACAAACAAATGAGTGCACTCCACCAACAACAAATTCCCAGGGCGATTTTTCTCTCAAAACATCACAAACTAAGCCGATCGACTATTAATGAGCGTTTCCCTCTTCTGGTCAATGGCGCGATGGATCCATCATAAAGGCGTTCCTACTCACTAGTTTGATCGTTTTGAACATACTACAATAATATTACGATGAACAATACGCCAGGTCGCCTCTGGAGGTGATTTCATATCCCTCTGAGATAAATTTTCATTGCCCTAAGCTAATTAGATTGAAAGGCTTCCATCTTATTTCGACTCTTAACTTCTTCCATTGAATAGAACTGACAATCAGCATGTGACCTACTCGCACATACCTGATCTCAGTTACGTCAGACTTGTCTAAATCCTGTAAGGCTAGTTTTGCTTCTTCCAAAGCCGGAAGCGCCAGTGCCAGTGCTTCTTCCGCTTCCGCTTTTTCAACAACGATCTCCTTGTTTTGTTCCGCGATTTCCTCTCTTTTGCCAACAGCCATTGCTTTCTTCTCGTTGGCCAGCTCTGTGGCGCGTTGGATTTCCACTAAAAGGGTCTCGCAGGCTTCGCTCTTTTCGGTCACGGCTACCTTCTGAATTTCCAGCTTTTCGTTGAGTTCCTTCAGTTGTTCGCTGGCAGCCAACAGTTTGCTGAGACCACCATCAAGACGGTGACACTGAGGAATGGAAAACGAAGAAAGTCGGTTCTGTGAAACCCTGACTCCGTTTGTGTCCAGAAATGAACGCGAGTCAGAATTCGTGTAATTTTTAGAGCCGTTGCCAAAAGACCACTTTCGAATTCACTTCAGGTATTTCTTCCTCGGAGAGTTAGTTTTATTTTCACATTAATTGGAAACTAATTTCATAGGAACTCGTTCTTGTACTCCCTTAAAAAAAATGGCTTCAATGAAAGAGGAAATTTCAGTGTACTGTGGTCAATAACGAAGAAAACAACCGAATAGAGGCTGATCGTTGGAAAACGCGCGGGATGCCGTGTAGTTTGGCTTTGATACTCGATAGCTATGTGGCAGAATCATGCAAAAAGTGAAACCCACGCAAAGTATCCTATCCTAAGCGGGGAATGAAGAAACAAAAGCGCACCTGCTCCAGGACGAACTTGTCCTTCTCCTCCAGTAGCTTATTGTAAGTGTTGATGAAGTCTAGGTAGTTCTTGGGTGTGGTGTAATTGACTCTCCTCAGCTTCTGTAGGAAAGTCTTGCTAAACACGCCGACAGTTTGATGCACATACACGACGTGATTGACGACATTCTCACGATGTTCGTCTGGAATTTTATCGTTCTAAAAAATCGAAAGGGAAATTAACAACCACGGATCAAGGAATGTGTTTATCTAGCCAAATCCCTGATGTCCGTTCAGTTAAGGTAACACTAAAATACACATAAACGAGGACGAAAACCTCGGACTCTTTCTTGCGTTTCCTCAATTGCCCCGTAAACTGAAGGGGAACTGCCTCGGTTCCAACTGGTCGCATGAGCACCCAAATTCTTGGTAATTCAAAAACCATTGAGTGGAAGGAGAGGACAGTTGTGAAATTGCTGCAGCGAAAAATCTTAGCCACCTTCTCCGTGGTATTGCTGTTATCATGCAAACGAACTCTCTCCCTTAACCACACGGGTCTGGGTCCGATGTGTGCGAATTGGAAGAATCTCTTTTTCCTCGAAAATTTTAACTTACGATTCTGTACAGCTCACTAAATAAACGCAATCAGCCAATACTATTTTCCCACTTTCTAAATGAGGAAATTGAAAATTTGCAAACTACGTTGGACTCAGCCAAATCTTACCATTTTAAAACGTTAACATTTAAATCAAACTCACGTTTTCTCCCAGAAACACTGAGGCGACTGCATGCAAGGCCTGCTGTGGCCAGGCAGTAAACCAGTCTATACTGCAGTTATTGACCAGACCTGGGAAATTACGGCAACGCGTTCTAAGGGTCTCCCCCACGGGTGACATGGCAAGAACAATATGCAGATTGTTGGCGCATTTATTGACAAAGTACTGCCAAATAGACTCCCGGGCGGGTGGTACTCCGGCTTTATTTGCTTCGTCTCGTACCTGTCAAGTTATACAGTGAAGGTCACACAATCTTAGCATTAACTAAGGTTGTTTCATGAGAGCATAGTCTGGGTTTCAGACGCGTTATGGAGACCTCACAAGAAGTATCGTATCGTATCGTAACTAGTTGATTACGTCCACGAGTTTTTAGAAGTCTCTGCCTTGTACACTCCGCTCTCCTTACAGAAACACACCTCTGAAACCACACTGTTTTCACCCTAAACAATAAGGGACCTCACGGTTGTTTATAGCAGGGATTTTCTCATGAAATTAAACCCATTTTACCCATTTTCGAGGGCATCATCACCGTCTTTATCCCGGCAGTATCCGGCCTCTTCTTCTTAAGCTTCGGATGTACGACAAATCTCCATCGCCGCTGGGCCAATAGTAAACACTTTTCGCGAAGCAACGACTGCACCAACTTTTCTACTTTTATTATCATGACAAATGAAGCATGTCACCTATTACTCAGTTTCTCTTCAAATCATTCATTACCTGGCCAATAATTCCCTCTTTTTCATCGTCGGCAAAAAGCGCTGGAACCATGCCTGATGTCAGCATGTTGTTAATGAGCTCAAGAAAACCTGAACATAAACGCAAAGGTCATGCTTTAAAAAAAATAAAATACAAGTTAAAAGGGTTATCGAAATCCTGCGCCTGATAGAACGGGAAATAGCTATCGTCAATTCAGAGAATGGCTCTTTCGGTACCTTTTAGTAATTTTGTGCTGGAGCGCTAATTGAGGACACTACTAATAAAATAACTCATTCCGCGGTAAATTCGCAAACCTTGTTCTCTTAGATGAGAACTTCCCCTCCACTCGCACGAGTCCGTCTAATTCAAAGATACTCTGAGAGTCAAACATACACGAGATTAAAACTGCACGGGTATTACAAACGAATGCCCTTCACAGATTCCTTTCACATAAAAGCGCTGTTTTCTCAAAATGTAAAAAGGGAAACAAGTAGACCTCTCACTAACGTATACAATTAAAGGATTACCTTCTTGGGCTACATGAGCATCAGTGAACAAGAAAACCATTTTCTTGTTTTCGAGTCCCAGTTTGGAATAAAGACCTTTAAGATCCTCTCTGAAGGAGTTTTCGTCATAGCCTCTTGTGAGCGTGATCTCAAACACCTCGCACCCTGCGCAAAATGCTCCAAGCTTAGTGAGTGACTGTTTACCACTGCCCCCTACTCCAACAAGAAGGGCGTGGCCTTTCTCCATTCGGATCACGCGATGAACACGAGTCAAATGTTCGATGGCGTCATCAAAGAGTACAAGGTTCATCGGCACGTGGTCCATGTTGTATTCCTCAAGAACCTAACAAGGAGGATATTGGAATTAGAGAAATTTACATTGCTTACCACAGAGGCCTCACAAGAGGCTACCTGGAACCTACATATTTGAATCTGGCTGCTCTGACAACGTCAGCGACGACGATGACAACAATCATGGAAGACTTACAGTACCACAACTCCTTCCCTTTCCCTCAATATCCCAACCCCCCCCCCCCCCCCCCTCCTTCTTGGATGATTTCTCGGCCTTCATTGATCTACAACCCTCAGCTCTACTCCAACATTTGATTTGATTTGCGTAAATTTGTTGATTTCAGTTTGCAGTGTCCCCAATTAGTGCTCCAGTGCTAGAAGACTAGACACTGAAATTAAGTTCATATGCAGTCCCTTTCCTTTCCATTCAATTTCAGCATCGTCACCAAATGTTTCCTTTACGGTAGTTTTCGATGAACCTGGATAGTCAGGCATCTTTGGGATGGTTTAAGACGAATTCTAGGCATCTTTATCAATTCCACAAAAGTATGAAAAGCACAGTAAAGAACTTATGACAGACTGCAAACAAAATAACTATCGATGTATTACCAACCTCATCAAAAATTGCCTTAGCAGCCTCATAATCGACAACGTCTTCATACAGACGTGGGTCCTCGGTCAGAGAATTACGATAATCTCCGAAAAGGATGGGCTCCCTGTTGACTGTGTCTACGTAGCTTGTGAAGTTCTGTTCCACAAGCTCGCTTACGTAACCCTGAACAAAGGAGCAAAGAAAGTGAAAGTCAATGAATGCCTTGCTCCTTTTCGCACTTTGCTCTCGTAGTTTTTTGGCATTTATTTGGTGGTTCTAGCTAAATGACCAAATTTGAGCAGTACTTTCCGGTTGACTGTTCACTAAGATGTTTACTCAACTGTAAAATGTGGTTCCATCTTTTGAGGCTCTGGTGAAATCCTAGAGAGTGACCACTGAAATGAAAACTACTGAGCAGTACTTTCCTGTGGTGTTGTTTGATATGCTGAGTGGTTATCACAACCTTTATGGTGAAACCATTACATGAAACCATTTTAACAATGGTAACTGGGGAGTACTTGTACTTAAATGCGGCACAACTTTAATTCATCTTTTCAAAACCGTATATAAAAGCGATTATTTATGCAAAAATTTAAACTGATCTTTTTTTTGCTCTTACAGTTTTATGGCGATCATAATACTTGGAAACTAGTATTCTATTCGCCATTGTAAACAGGAGTATACAACAGACGTCCCATACAACTTACACTGACAATCGTCTTATCCGAGGAACTGATAAGTCGGTCGTAGAATACTCGGAGGCATTCGTTTTTCCACAGTCGCACAAACTGCGCGGGATTGTCGAATCTATCGGGCGTGCTCAGGCAAAGTCCCTGGGTGACGCGAGATAGATCCCGTAAATTGAAAATGTAATGGAACTTGGAAGGCGTCGGTGGTAAGTTCTGGATGATCTTGTTGTAAAGCTCCAGCGTTGAAGATGTGATCTTGGAAGCCAGCTCTCTGACTTCCTTTTTGAAGGGCTCCAGATGACCGTTTAGAATGGAAAAATAAATCTTGGTCAAGGACTCTTGGGATGGGAAGGTGACATTGAAAACACTGAAGAGTGAGATAAATCGAGGGTCCACTTCATTGCGGCCACCACCGGGCTGACAAGGAAAATTAAAAAAAATAACATTAGAATAACGAAGTTAACTGTAGCTTTACTGAGGTAACGTAAGAAGATAAAGCAAATTCAACCAATGAAGCCAAGAAAATCTTTCTATTGGTCCATGGGGTTTTCTCCTCACTAAATAGTGATAGCGTCTCTCCACGTCATTGTTGTTTCAAGAATAAATGGTCTTCTGCATACACTCTCCGTCTCCACCAAGTAATATTTTGAATATTATGTTCCTAAAACCAGCATGACCTAGCTTTGTGTAGAAGTTGGTACCACGTTTTCGCCATTTAGAAAAAGAGATAATTAACAATTACTACACAATTATTCTACGAGGGCGCGCTGGACATAAGGCTGATTTAGCAACAGAACGGGAACGTCAGTGGCGACGGCGCGCGCAGAAAAAACACCAATGAGAATTCAGAATAGAATAGACTCCACTCTTTTCTTCTCTATTCTAAATTCTCATTGGTAGTTTTGCTGCGCGCGCCGTCGCCACTGACGTTCCCGTTCTGTTGCTAAATCAGCCTATAATAAAGTGATAGATAACGCGCCCAGTTGGTTATAATCACTTTATATCCAGCAAGCCCTAGTAGAATAATTGTTTTATTAAAATCTCCATGGTGTTCCCGGAAGTAGCATTGTCGACTAAAGCACCGATTTCTGCCTCGGTCTATTCCGGTCCAAAACGGCCATCCATTTTTCTCAGAGCTGCAAATATGTTCTCAAGCTCGCTTTACACCTTTTGCTGTTCATTACGAGAAATTATGTATTTATTTGCGTGAAATGACGACCAATAGCGCGAAGATACATTCATGAGCGCCAGAAAACGAACATTTGCACGTTACTCAGATTCAACTTGTAACTTGTAACGATTTTTGCATTTTCGTTAACATTCAATAACATTCTTATGCGTCATTCGGCACACAAAAGAGAAAAATATACTTTCATTTGTGCTAAAATTGAACGTATTAACACCATCTTGAAAATCAATAGAGACAATAGACAAACATTAAAGTGTATAAATCATTCATTAACATTTTCATCACAGTGTTTGAAATTCATTAGCATTCCTGGACGGCGTTAGCGTGGATAAGACAATCATTAATTTGCTTGTACAAACAATAGAGCGTTCTTTGCGTTCAATGCACAAACATCGATTTTCAATTGAACAATAACAAATTTGCCAATTTTCTTATGAATTTCAGCTTACTGTTCAATAACCTCCCTATTTAAACGCTCTTGCAGATAAGTATAAGTGTAAGACGGAGCACCGGCTCACCGAAACCCTACCATTCCCGCCCCAAACAAAGAGCTGAAAATGCTTCCGCCCTATATGTACTGTAGTACTCTTCTAAACATCTTGGAGCAGGCAATAAGTTGTCTGAAAGCAGCAATAATGGCCGACATCTCGCGTCCGGAAATTCAAAGACGTATGGATGACAGAGATGAGGCCAGAGCCTGATGAATCCCACTAGGGGAGTTTCCAACACAACCACTGCTTGAAGGTTTGCACAAAAATGTCGACAAGGTGACCGCAATTAAAAGTGCGCAATGCGGGTACCGCCATGTGCAGACCTGTCTGCCAAAGTGTTTAGAGAGGTTATTTAAGGGTAAGCTGAAATTCATAAGAAAATAATTGGCAAATTTGTTATTGTTCAATTAAAATCGATGTTTGTACATTGAACGCAAAGAACGCTCCACAGTTTTTACAAGCGCATTAATGTTTGTCATATCCACACTAACGCCGTCCAGGAATGCAAATGAATTTCAAACAGTGTGATGAAAACGTTGATGAATGGTTTATAAACTTTAATGTTTTTCTATTGTCTCTATTGATTTTCAAGATGGCGTTAATGACTTGAATGTTACCGCAAATAAAAGTATACCTTTCCCTTTTGTATGCCGAATGACGCAAAAGAATGCCTAAAAATGTTAGTGAATGTTAAAGAAAATGCACAAATTGTTATTGAATCTGAGTTACTTGCAAATTTTCATTTCTTGGCGCTCATGAATGTATCTTCGCGCTATTGGTCATCATTTCACGCAAATGAATGCGTATTTTCTCGTAATGAACAGCAAAATGTGTATTGCAGACCCGTTCCTTGACCATATTACGTACAGCAGGTCTATGAACTGATAGCCTGTGCCTGGCGAGCCAATAAAAATGCTGGAAATCTGATATCCGTAGTTCAGTTTTTAATAAAACAAGTTTTTTTTTCATCAGTATCTATATAATAAAGAGAATTGAGAGATAATGATCAGCACTCGAAGGTAAAAAATCGTATCCCTGCGCGGCCATATAATATCATTTATATCTCTCTATCTACCGTAAGGAAATTTCAAAGCTGGTCAATTTATCGGTTCAACTCAGTCTATGAAAGCATTTCTGTGTTTCACCTCCCCACTGACGCATGCGCAGCACCACAGTTTCTTTAGAAACTTAACCCCTTTATCCACTATAGCTAGCGTCCCATGTAAGAGATACATAATTAATATATTATTGCTTTTTGTAACAAAATCCCGCGGGAAAATACACCATGAAGTTCAGCAGCTTGCGCTGTCAAATACGACCCGCAAAGTTAGCCAATCACATCGCATGTGCCCATGTGCCCGACAAATCGATGGCAATACCGAATAAAGGCGATAATCATCTGACTTATACCTTTCCCATGGCGGCTACGAAGCCAATATCCCTGAAATTCTTCAAATTTAGCTCCTTTCCTCTGTCATACATGCCTCCTTTCTCCAACAGTAGCTTGAGCAATGCGATTGGTTGCTGTGTACCGTATTCATCCACCTGTGGCATGTTCATGTCATCCATGAACACGAGCAATCGCTTACCCATGGGGGGACCGTAAGTATCTTTTGTCCTCTTTTCCACGTTGGCCTCCAGGTTCCTTTGAACATCCATGGAGGTTGTCCGAGATGAGAAGTTAATGTTGAGCAGAAGCTGCCATTCAAGAAAGCAAAACGTTAGCGAATAAACAATTTGATCTGTCATAGAAGCAAAAATTCGAGATTTCAGATATCACGCAGTCCCCTGATTTGATTGGGTCGGTTAAGACGCAGCCAAGAAGAAGAACCTTTCAAGACACACTAAAGCGCTGTTCTATAGATCTTACTTCGGGAGATACTTAACATGCATGTTTCTAGGTTATCTGACTGAAATCAGCCAAACCCTAATAATAAAAACAAGCCATTTTCTAGAGCTTTTCTCGCTTGCCAATTACATACCGTTGAATCCTTGTCCAAGCCCCTCAGGAAATTCGCCGTAGTAGCAGACTTGGACGTGCCAGTCTCTCCTACGAGCACCACAGGTCTCTTTATGCTAACCATAAGCTCCAGCAGCCATGTCGTCCTAACAGTGTCCACAGTGGGGACCAAAATCTCAGAGAACTTTTTCTCAGGGTCGTGAAGGTACTTCGGAATAACGTCCACCCAAGGAACCCACACAAGCTTTTTCGAGTCAAAGAAATACTCAAATAACGTTGGCTGAGCACTGGGTATCTCACCTGAAAGAATAGAGGAATATATTATAATTTATTTTTTGCTGAAGCATCCCAGCGGGCCGCGACCCTAAATCCTCGAATCTCATTGGCTAATAGCGTACTCGTAGCCGGTCCATCTTTTTCAGGATATGGACCACAGTCTGAACTTTTTCCGCGCTAATTGCGACAAATTGAAATTGTTGCGAAAGTCCACAAACACAGGCAACAGTTGCTCATCAACTACTTCCCGAGACAACAAATATGTAAGGAAAATATAAACACTGACGAAAATGGATAGATTCAGACGAGAGTATACGCAGTTAAAGTGAATTTCACTATCCAGAAGAAAGAAGAAGAAACACCCAACGTAACGACGGCTATAACACAAACGACCGCCTTGAGCCGTACTCTAGACCTCGGGCACGGCCTTTTTTTTCCCATACGGACTTCCTCTCCTGCACATAACATATATTTCTTAGCCAATTCATGCAATGCAATCACAAAATTCCTACCTGGACCTACAACAGACCCCTGTGCAGGATTTTGAGGCAGAGATGAAATCCTTTTAAGGAAGCCATCAAACACAATCCGTCCATCCTCCAATAGGCCTCCGCCCAAAGACCAAGTCAGCGCTGATATAAAAACAGCTTCAGTTGTCTCTGAACCAAGGAAACTTGCATTCTCAGCTGGAGGCAAAAGCGCATCAAGCATCTGGGACAATTGCACCACCTGACAGCATAAAGATATCGGAATAGTATTCACACAGAGAACTGATTCACCATGCCAATGCTCAGTAAATCTCGGTTATCAGCTCATACACCGTATGATCACGCCAAGTGTTGCCAAGTGAATCATTGAAGAGAGGAACGAAATGCCCAAGAATCCAAACTTTCATATTTTAATTAACCTTTAATACGTTCGCGCTTAATGGCTATGAGATTGGTTGTACCAAACTCGGCGGTATGCGCCTCGTTGGATATTTACCACCTCATATCCAACGCGCTCTCATAGAACAATTTATAGTTACCGGACACTTGATATTGTTTCCCAATTCAAAGGCTATCAAGGGAACCGCGATAGGAAAAAAATCACCCAGGTTACATTTTTTTACCAACGAAAGCAGGAATTAAAGGTTACCAGCATGACCACCATGGTAACAAAAGAAACAAGGACGAAATTTGTTCAGGGACCGGACTATCAATTTGACATACGATTTTCTTGACATGGATCACTGGGCCCTATCTGCTCGACCACTCAGCAAACTCAATACAACGTAACGCAATGAGTCTGTGAAAGGCAGTAAATTGTTAATTTTT
>OX421449.1:13048321-13053321 GCA_949126865.1 Montipora capitata | reverse complement strand
TTGACAGGGGGAATTATCGCAAATTTACAGTACTAAGAGAAACGTTTAATCCTTTCTTCAGTCGACATACTCAACTTTATCCAATAACTGCTAATTGTACTACAATATACCTTGGCCAGTAAGAATCCCTCAGAGAAAAGCATAATCTCGCAGATCTGCTGCAGGTCAGGAACGATACACACAACTGGTCTGAAAAGCGCCTTTACGCTCTCTGGTAGCTCTGTACGACCAGCATAACCAGGGTTCATAGTGATAAAGATTCCCATGCGACCATCCAAGGCTATCTCTGTACCTTCAAACTGTTAAGATAAAACAAAAATACATGCTAGAAAATCCTTTGAAAAACAGAGGAAACAACGCAAAATAAAATGGTTTATTAAAATGAGTGTATCGTGCCGTCACGCTAATGCCTCACCCCGATTCACACCAACTAAACACGTTTAATTAAACCAGGTTTAACAAAATAAAAATGAGCAACGGAAGGCTGAAAGACTAATTTTACGTAGGGTTCATGAAAGTTCTAATGAGTCTACATTATGTCAGATAGTAACTTTAACTAAACAGCTTTTAAACGTGTTTAAGCTTTGGTGTGAATGCGGTAATTTAAAACCCGTTTAGTTAAACATGGTTTCAAACTGTCTTCATGTTAAATCATGGGTACTAATTTTGGTCGACTTCAAATTTAGTACTAATCAACGCAAATATATTAAAACTTACCTGAATCTTATGTGAAACCCACCCCCACCTTTTACTTTTGACTGAATTTTTTTTGTTAAAAGCTGACTAATTAAACAGGTCTAGTCGGTGTGCGTGGGGTATTAGATCACACAAAACCGAAAGAGCAGACAAGCAGATTTCTCTAAGGAACAGGGAGCCGGAGCATAGTGGTTATAGCTGTCGCTTCCCACCAATGTTGGTTCTTTACTCTGCTGAGATTTTTCTCCGGGTTCTCCGGTTTTCCCCTCTCCTCAAAAACCAACATTTCTAAAATCCGATTCGATGGGATGTAGGACCTCCCTGAAAACCACATGGGGGTGAGTGGAGCTTCCTAGGTAAATATCCCGGTTATTGAATCCGGATTACAGCATACGAAAAGAACAATCGTAAGCGAATGCATCTCCCTATTGGGGTATAACCTTGTTTGCGTTTTGCAGGTGTGTTCCACAGAAAGAGCACAAAGTCGATCTTTGTTCATGCTAAAAAAAGCTTGGTTTTCTCTTTGGAGTCTTTGGTTAAAGTCTTCAAGCGCAACCACTCGTCAAGCAGTGAATGAGCTTTAGTTTCTATCGAAGCAGACACTTTCTCGGTTTTCAAAACTGAGTTCTATTTCGGCACGTTTTTTTTTATACCTGGAGTCTTTTGAGATGATTGCTGAGCGAGTTTTGCAGAGTTTTGATTTGAGTTGAGATGACTGACAACACGGACACATCAATGCGGTTAAACTCATCAAAACAGCCCCAGGCTCCACACTGCGCCAATCCAGAGAAGATTTTGCCAATGGACTGGAGACGAAAAAAACATGAAGAAGGGAAAGATATCACGTTAACATGCATTCAATGATATAACAAGGAAATTAGAATGCTTGGGGCGGGTCCCGTTAAAATTCGTGGGGATGGTATTTGAACGAGTCCGGTCCAACCAACGCGTCTTCATGATGAAGAATGGGTATCCGTAGCTACCACCACAGACAGACAACCTAAGGATGCAAGAGTTCGTGACGTCACGTTATTTTGAGACAGTTGTAACAGTTGTATCTTGTACGTGACGACGCGTCGGATCTGAAGGGGAACTCGTGGTGTACCAAAAACCCATCAAATCACTCAGGATAATGCAGAAAACAGTGGGTGAGGGAACTTTATTTATCTGGCTGTCAATAAAATAAATTTGCGAAAAGAAACATCGCGATTTGAAGTTTTTATGGAACATTTTCTTCGATCAGTTGAATCAGCCGTTACAACTGTCTCAAAATAAAGTGACGTCACGCACTCTTGCACCCTTGGGGTTGTCTGCCTTTGCTATCATCTTAGCAAAAAGACGGGCAAACTGGTTCAATATGAGCTTCCCAAAAACCACCCCTCCCCTTTAAATCATAACTATAAAAGCGAACAGCATTGGATTAATTTTTTACTTCTAGCTAAATGCACATCTTTGATAACCCAAAATCTCACCGAAGTATGCAAGCGAAACTGCCCAGATTTATCGCTAACGCGAGTGGTTTGTTCTAAATTCCAATCTGTCAGACAAGATTTCGAGTGTCACGCAGTCTGTCATGCAAGACTTGTTATATACCTTGTAATCCATCCCCTCTCCACAGTTGGTCACCACACACAGTAATCCCAGAGCTTTGGCCAGATCTTTGACTGTTTCCGTCTTTCCAGTACCAGCAGGTCCTGCGGGTGCCCCGCCCAAGTACATGGACAATGCCTAACACAACGGAAATGCAACCAAGGAACAAAGTTAGTAGAGGGACAACATAAAAAGCAAGTTGACAAAAGTACCAACCCGGTGTGGCCAACGCATCACCCATGCGCACAACCATTTCACCCGCTCAATTAGCAGCCATGGATAGCTGTTTCGGCCTTGCTGGGCCTCATCAGCATGGCGTATCTACTATAGACCTCTTTCGTAATGGCGGCCAAATAAATTATTCTTTTGTTTTAATGCTAATAAGCCCTACTAACCTCGCTATGACGAGCAAATTTCAAAAGAATATTTGTTTTAAAACGAGGGCAGTAGGTCTAATTAACATAAATACAAAAGAATGTAAAGTTGGTCGCCATTTATTAAAGTGGTCTATACCAAGCGGGTGTTTTAGACAACCCTTTAAGTGGCAGCTGCACAAAACAAATGTGCTAAGCTGGGTTTGAATAGCACAGCCGTTCTCCCACGGCAAGCGTGTGGGAAGGTTGATCCGGCACCAAAAGAGACCACTGTGTCACGTAATTTTTTAAGTACAACATAAAAAGCAGTGAAATGAAATGAAGTGAAATGGTTGTCCGCATGCGTGATGTGTTAGCCACACCGGGTTGGTGTTTGCGTCACCTTGCTTTTTTTGTTGTCCTTAGTAGAGAGAGACAAACTAACTATGCAAGGAACAAGGAAATAAAATTCTTTCCACATTAAAGCAAGTACTAATTGCGAGAACACCTGTTAGTTCGTAAAGAAGGTCATCAGAGCTCTCCAACCTTACAAGACCTATCTGCTTTCTTAGACTCGAGCAGTTCCTCCCCCACCTTGGCCTTCTATTTCCCCAGCATGACTCACCTGCGAGATAGTTAGATATATTCTGTCTGTCAGTGGGGTAATAACCAGCCTGCCGTTCAGTCCCATATACTCGTATCCATATCCAAACTCGCCAGTACACTGACGCACCATCAGTTCATCTGGCAATTGATCCCAGTAGAATCTTAGCTGACTCTCCCACTCGAACTCACGGGTGTCCATTATACTGTTAACAGAAGTAAACAATCATTGAGCAATCGCTTTGATCAACATAAAGTGTCAAAATCGCGCGCTGTGATTGGCTACCCGAGCGGGCAAGATGGAGCTATAGTACCCGCTCGGGATTTCTCGCTTGCTCCCGCAAGATCAAAGATCTTTTTTTTTTTTGGCGTTTCATCCCATATAATAAATTCTTTATTGACCAAGCTTTTTGGTCAAGATGGCTGGATATTGGCCTCCTTCTTTTTCTACGTGTTTATGGACTGAGACGAAAACGCTTGGTCAATAACCCATATATATTGTTCAACAGTACTTGTGTCGAAAGTATTTCGTGATTGCTTTTGCATTGCAAAGTTCAGTAATTGGCTTGAAAACACGTGCCATATTTCAAAAAATCAGATGCAAAATCAAAATGAAATGCACTTGTCTCCCTGCGCGTGTTTTCTCGCGCTTTGCGCCTTAGTTCGTTCTGATTGGCTGATTATTTTTGTCTGTGTCTGTTTCGATTGGCTAATTGAAATACTTTCAAAATCAAGAGCACACCACTGTATTTTCACCTGTCTCGAACAAAACTGTCGATGATATCTCTGGCATGAACTTCAATAATCAACACTGTGTTAAACTTCTTGCGGTCATTCTTTGTCAAATTTGGTTGGCGAACCTAAAACAAAAATACGCAGGAATGTCTCAAAAATCCATTAGACTCAGCAAGGGACCTCTCTGTGTCGACCCTACCCAATGACTCAACAGTTTACTTCTAGAATGAGATGATAAAATCCTGACTTACGCTCTGAAACACACTTCCTTAATTTGGCCTTCAACTGTGGAGTATTTAAAGCAATTAAGCAGAAGGCCCTTAAAATACCTATGTTGCTAAATGGGCGAATTTCTTCCTTCAAATGATCACAGACAAAGCTACACTGAGATCAGGCTTCCTGGGAAACAAAATCGACTTCCTGGAAAAGGGCCAAACAATCGGAGGATAGCGACGCGAACCGAGCAGGAGCTGCAAGAGTTAGGAGCCCCCCTCTTCTATACTATTTTTCCGCGCGGTACGCTTTTCACAACTAGTTTTTGCTGTTTCGTTTTTTGTTTCCGTTCCCAAGTTGCAAGAGTCGCCCTATTCTCCAAATGAGGAGCTTGAAAATACAATGAGCGGCACATGTAGTTTAGACACTGTACTGGAAAGACCACAATTATGAAACACTCATGTCTATGTTACATTTTCGACTTGCACATTCCCCTTTGCCCCACTCAATGTTGGTAACGGAAAAAGTTAGTCTTGGCGATAAAGGAAAAAAACATTGTTAGGGGAAAGGGGGTTAGATGGAAAGGTCAAGGGGGAGAACGTGTCCAACACGTTCACGCACAGTAAGTGACTCAACCCTTTTGTCGCTTATTGTAGCCTAAGAAAAAGCTAGTTGTACAGCGTCTGTTCACCGAGGATGCGTAACTTTTCCATTTCGCGTCATGAAAAAGGAGTGCACACTTACCTTCTGTACAAGGTCACCGATCTGTTTGTGCATCTTTCTGGCGTAGTTTTTCATGCCCATTTTGTC
>OX421449.1:13040821-13043321 GCA_949126865.1 Montipora capitata | reverse complement strand
AATGCTGCGAAATGAAATTCCTCTCTGATCAACAACTCGATTTGCCTTCTGCCGTACTAAATTCTTATCCATCGTGCTTTCTAAATGGCCAACGATTTGACTTCTTCCGGGTGGGTTTTTCAATTCTGATCAAGATCGTAGGATAAGTTTCTTTTTGCGCACAGAATCGAAAGCTTTAACCTTTTTCTTTTACATTTTCAATGCCCCGTGTACGACCAACAAGGACACATACATACGTAATTCACCACACCCGCAATGGGACTTTTCAGGGACAATGAAACGTTATCGATGAAACAAGGGAAAAAAACAACGCAACTGGCCCAGAAGCAAGATATTAATTTTTTTTTTTCATGAGGTAACAGAGCGAATCTCTCATATTTAGCCCAACTCCGATGAAAATTACTTGAAATCTATTATTAGTTTGACGTCATACTGCGTGATTAATTCAAAGGCGATATCTTATTGGTCAGTTGGTGTGACATTTTAAAAATAGATTTTAAAAATAGATTTCAAATAATAATCATAGGTCACCGGGATTCGCTCCCCTACCTCATATTTTCTTGCTGGAGGCTAACCATTTGGCTATTAACAAGTGAAGCAGAGAAGATGAACCCGTTACCAGGGACTACCATAAACAAACTTAAGAAGTGATCAGAACGGGTCTGGATCCCGGGATGTCCGGCTCTCAAGATAAGAGCCCTTACCACTAGGCAGCACCGCGTCCAAGTTTTGCAAGGAAATTATCAAAATACTCCGAACAGGAAGCGGTAAAACAAGGGGACAGTCATTCTCACCTCGACCACCTCGCCGATGTGCGACAAACTCTTCTCCCACTTGTTGACAGTTTCCAAGAACGGTCCCACAAAGCGTGATGCAGACATGCTTTGAAGATTCATGGCGTTATCATCAAGGATCTGTAAGATTTCATCCACAGCTCCCAATATGAAGCCTCTTTCTTGAGTACCTTTCATGAACTTAGACACAGTGAACTTCATGCTACCCCAGGTGTCAGCCACTTCACTGATTCCCTTCTCGATGCCAAGTTCTTTTGTGGCGCTAGCTGTGATGTCACCTATCACATCTTGGAATTTGTGGAGCTCCATCGCAAACATGTTTTGTAAGGTGAAGGTTTCAGGATTGAGGTCAAAATTCATTCCAGTCATCTCCATTAGCTTCTTCCAATGTCTGAGTGGACAAGGAATACACATGATTGACAATGCCATTTGGAAGAAAGTTCACGCAAAGTATTTTTATGGAGGATATGAAAAGCCACGTATTGGAACGGATATTCATCTTCCGCGATGAATAAAATAAAAGAGATGGAAATTTTCAGGAAGAATGACATTGGTGAGAAGGGGTGTACGGTTTACAGCCCTTATCCTAGAAGACTTGAACGTCCAACTGTTTGCAGATGAAATTATAAAGGCAGCAATTTGTCCTCAGTCCTCATTTTAAGAGTTCATCTGGCCAGGGTTCGATCCCCCAACCTCCCGCGTGACAGCCCGATGCTCAACCAACTGAGTCACCCGTGCATAGTCAGTCGGCCACCAATATTTTCTTTTATGTACAACCCCATAGGTTTAAAATTTCAAAAACACAATGTGTATTTTATTGCCTCAGCATTACACACACGGCATTAGAAAAATTACCATTTTCACTAAATGTCACTGTACTTAAAAAAGTATAACAATGCCTTCCACACACCGGTGGCTCAGTTGGTTAAGCATCGTGCAGGAGGTCGCGGGTTCGAACCCAGCTATTTAAATGAAGAAGACCTGCTATACCCACCCACCCATACACTCACAAAGGACAGCCACAACACCCAGCGGGAACTTCATCCTCAACTCTTCTCGAATAGTGTCTGGGTTATTTAACGTCCCACAGGGAACTTATGAACATGCAAGATATTGGTGAGACGGGGCCTACGGTTTACAGTCCTTATCCGAGAAGACTTGAACGGTCAACTATTTGCAGATGAAATTACAAAGGCAGCAACACTCAGGATCTTAAAATAACTGAGGAGAAAGTGCCGCCTTTGTAATGACATCTGCAAATGGTTAGATTCTCAAGTCCTCTCGGGTAAGGACTTTATTCCGAAAACCCCGTGTCACAAATATCTTCTATGTTCATAAGGCCGTGTGGGACGTTAAAGAACCCACACATTATTCGAAAAGAGTAGGGGATGGAGTCTCCGGTGTTGTGGCTGTCCTGTTCTCTCCAGCAGAAGCGGCCGGCTTGGCAGTGATGTCTCTAAAAAGGCTTACGGTGCATGAGGCCACCTGAGCATAAACAGCCATAAGTCAAAAAGGGACTTTGCCGAGTGCTGGGACATGTAGATGTAGATGTAGATAGATGTTCCGGTTTAACAAAAGAAGGAGACAATTCTTTTGTCAAAAAAGATAATTGCACAGCAAAGATACAGAGCTTCACCGATAATACAACAAAGTTTTTCAGTTCATAGTGCCTCGCTCACCGTTCTCTTAGAGCTTCGTTCTTTAAA
>OX421449.1:13025821-13033321 GCA_949126865.1 Montipora capitata | reverse complement strand
TACTTCCACCTAAGATGCACATCATAAAAAAGTGGCTAGCCTGACATGGATGTGTACAGTTGTGTATAAGTCGAAGGAATTTGGCATATGCTGTGGATGTAACACATACAGTGGCTGAGCACAAAAGATGGTGCAGTGTGCTCCAGATAGCTCAAGGCAGGAGGGGAGAAGATGTATTACTCTAGCCTGGCTCAGCAAAAGAGAGCATGATGCAAGGCATACTATGGCAAATCAACCCAGTAAACATCAACACCTGTAACCCAGAGTTGAGGCCATTCTAGCCGTGTTAATTGTCACCTCAAAACCAGTCAACTAGGACACATCATTCATAGTCAACACCGACCGATGTGTGGCCTACTGAGTGAATATGCAAGAGGTGGCAACTTTTATCAAGTGATGCAAAAAGGCCAAAGAATCTCCTTTGCATGAAAATTGACAGATTTTTGGTATTACCAACCCAGTATGAAGGAGTTCAAGCAGTGAAATGATTGTCAGGAATGCAGCAGCAGACAGAACTTAACCGTTATTATTTTTCCATACTGATGTGTGCATAACTTGAAATATGATGCACGTAACAGGTTTTAAGAGAACTACTAAAGTAAGAGATATGCGGGAGGCACAACAGTGAGCAACACCAGCTTCTTCAAGTCAATAACCAGTGTAAACACACTTAATTGTGCACAAACTGTTGTTTAGAGCACAGCAGTTTAGTGTTTTCACAATACATGGACCAACCTTATCAAGTTTCCACAGAGGCCTGTATCTACGCCAACGTGTCAAGTACTTGTTAAGCATACCAAGAGAATTCTGCACACTCTTAGACACTGTAGTCACCAAGTCTATGATGACTGGATTGGAAGAGATATCTGTAAAGAAACTGAACACTACCGGTTCATCTTCACCTTCAGCATGCTGGGGAGGAGTCTCAATACATGTGCCATGCATCCAACGAACAAACAGCCTTGTCCTGTCACAGAAAAAACAATAGAATATGATAACATTTATGACAGTATTAATAATGCACCCTTTTTGTGTATTACATTCAAACAGACAGCACATCATTCTCTTGTAAAGAAGACCAAGACACCTGTAGATCTTTTCCCTCTACTCTTTGCTAACAGGGTGCAAAGTGAAGCTATGATCCTAGCAGTTATGAATGCAATTTTAGGGTTTAGGATTGGAGCAACGGTGTGACACTCTAACCAACTGAGCTATATGAAGCCACCGATGTTGGGAGCTGGTCAATTTTGGGTTTAAATGTTCCCGTAATGAGTGAATCAACGATGAAATGATATACGAAATGAATCATATATTGAACTGCAGATATGACATCAAGTGAAGCTATGATCCTCAAAGTTATCATTTCATTGTTGATTCACTCATCAAAGGAACATTTAAACCCACAAATGACCAGCTCCTAACAACAGTGGCTTTAAACATGTAGCTCAGTTGGTTAGAGCATCGCATCCCATTGAGGTCCTAAATTTTTCAGGCTCCTGCACGCAATTGCTAAAATTGTGTTCATAACTGCGAGGATCATAGCTTCACTTGATTTCACATCCACAGCTCAATATGTGATGTATTTCTTTTATTGTTTCATCGTTGTGTTAATTTATTAGCTAATCCCTTGGGCTTTTCAAGACTACATGTAATTGACCATGCTGTGTGGTGGGGTTTGACCTTACTGCTTCTTATGCATTATACAATCACTTAGGAAACAGTAGATGCCCCTGTCTAGAACAAGGCTAGGCTACAACACCAGAGGCTATGTTTCCTTACTCTTACACCAAATGAGTTTTAAGACATCCCACATAGTTTTCAATGAAAGACAAGTGGTGAGACAGGGTATGTTGTTTATTGTCTTTACAATATTTGAAGAGGCCAGAGGTTCATCCAGTTGAGGATCTAAGAGTTTAATAACCTCATGCACAGTCCTCCTGTACACTTTCCCTTCAAGCTCATGAAAAACGTTCAAGTGTTTAAAGACCAGACCTTTACTGTAACGTCTGGGAGCTAGCTGAGTTTAACCAAAATAATTAATTATGCAATTATTACTATTGTGGCTGGGGTTGGAACCCACTTCCTTCACACACTCATCCAATACTCCACCAACTGAGCCAACCCTCCAGTAATTAAGAACAATTGGTTTGCATTCAAGTATTCTTACCCCTCCACCATATCTCTTACTGACTGCATAATAAGCTTGTAAATCTCATTTGCTGGAGGAGACAATACTATCTCAGGTGCAGACAGTACTGTTTCTATCTGGAACAATGGCTGACGAGCATGAAGATGCTGATTGAACTGTTGCAGGTTCTTGGTCACCATCTGAGAACAATTTTATTGAGAGACTGTAAATAAGGTTGAGCTGACTGTCAGTCAATGGGTAGCTATAATCTTAATAGTCAAAAGTTCTTGAAACTCCTATTTTTACCCTTTTCCTATCATGTTAATGATTTAGGCAGTCTTTTAGTGCAAACAACTTGCCACTGTCGGTGCTAGCAGAGGCAAAAGGAAAGGAAAGGAACTTTATTTATTAAGTGTCTAGTCGTTCTAGTGCCGGAGCACTAATTGGGGACACTGTAACAATTAACACAACAAGTCAAATGTTGGTTTTTGAAGAGAGGGGAAACCAGAGTACTTGGAGAAAACCTCTCAGTGCAGAGTAGAGAACCAACAAACTCAACCCACATATGACGCCGAGTCAAGGAATCGAACATGGGTCACATTGGTGGGAGGCGAGTGCTCTCACCACTGCGCCATCCCTGCACGGCTTCTTTTCTTTAGTGTTCGCCAGGCTGATTGGTACAGGAAAAGATCAGACCTCTGCCAAGGATCGAAACTGACTGTACTGCGCATGCACTGTGGTTACTGAACCTTCACATGATACTTCATCTTGTGTGGGCTTACTTAACAATGTTCAGCAGAATTACTGTAAAGGAATGCGTGGGGCACAGCGGGCTCAAGTCACGGTCAGCAAACGTAGTATTACATGTATCATGAGGCATGCGGTTTGAACACTGCAGTCCAAGGTTGTGGGTCACGGCAGTTGGATCAAAGTGAGTTTCCATGCCACACTCCTTAATTTGCATGCTACAAAAACACTGAGAAAGTCTAGGAACAAATTTCAGAAGATAATAATTCAAGCAGTCATTAAATTCTCCGAACGTTCCCCTGCACACTAAAAAATAGGGATATATAGGAAAAAATGGGAACTTGACACCCTGCATTATATGTATTCACTAATTCTATCTGTATGCCTAAGCAAAGTAATACCACGTGAATGCCTTACCTTGTTGAGTGCTTCATAAACAGCATTCTCCCAGTATGCATAATATGGCTGCAGTTTGGCTGATCTGCCAGTGTTAGTGTGAACAACAAGTCCTTCCATCTTTGTCAACAATGGACCAATTGCCCGGTATTTTCTGGCCAAATTGTCAAGCTCAAGAGCTCGTGCCTTCTCAAGGTATTCAAAGAATTCCTACAAGTAGATAAAATAAGAAGTTGAGACAATAGGTATTTGTTGTAGTTTGAAATGTACTTTAGGTCAAAATAATTTCAAGCTAGGTCAAAATATTTTAAACTAGGTTATTTTGTTTCAACCTAGGTTATTATGAACTGTCTAAAAAAGGGTTTCCCTTTTTTTGGGGGATGTAATTTAAAAAAATGGGGCCTGGATTTTTAGGGGGAATAAAAAAGAAAGCAACTTTCCATTCTTTGTTCACTTACCGTCTCTCCCTCTCCTTACCCTTTACTGTCCTTGCTTACTACCAACGGACTGTGTCTCTTATCTTGAACTTTCACAACATTCCATGCCGCTCCAAGGATTCGAACCCTCGCACCCTAGGACATTTGAGATTACGTCTCCTCTGTATTAACCGCTAAGCCATCGAATCAGCAACTGAAAGCGTCTAGATGTTTTTTCTACCAATGAGTTTAAGCTATTTCCAAGCCTTCACGACAACTACCATTTCGCACATGCATAAATGACATAAAGTGAGACTTAAAAAAATTTCAGTTAATACACAGTTAAAAGGCCGAAGATGGAACTTTGTGAAGAAGTTAAAGGGTCCATAGGCTAAACTTATCTGAAGAAGAATGAAAAACACTCTGAATCTCCAGTGCAACGAAAGCAAAAATTGTTTGAAAGAGGTGGACTCTTGATTCTGAAGGACAAATAGTCAAATATTGTGCGAATTAAGTTTTGTTACGTCGCTATGCAAAATACACCTGGTCCAGGAACAAGGCATCATTTCTAGTCATGATATAACAAACCGATTTTCGCCGCAAACACAGTGTTCCCACAGTGAAAAAAAGATGGTGGCACAGGCAAATAGAACAGCAAAAGATAACCTTTACAGTTTAATCAAAGAAAAGAACTCGTCTCCGAACCACTGGTGTCATCATCTTGGAGAAACCGCTTGTAAAAAAACACATAACCATTCACAGAACAATTGGCAAAATGCAGTATGAAGTGGTTTTTGGAATCTCTCGGAGAAAAGAAATTAAAAAGCCACAAATGATTGGACAAGTCACAGCTACATCACATGTAGAGCAGAAAAATGGTGAATAATTTGAAAAAGTGGCAGGATGAGCTTGACATTAAAGTAGAGCGGTGTCTGACACTTGCCAAATGCAGACCACGGACTACAGACTAACCCTGAATCACAGTTATTGAAAGCTAACCGCTCAAAAATGGGTCCTGAGACTTAAATACTGTTTATCAGCGCTGTTTGAAATGGGTTTTCAACTTAAATACTGCTTGTCAGCGCTATTTGCAGGCAGCCAGCAGTCTGTCTTTTGCCGTTATCATGCACCAGAAAGGGAAGAAGAAAAAGAAGAAGTTCGAACTTCAGGATTATGTGGCGCTGAAAATTAATAAAATGGAAAAGAAAACGCCCCTTCATCCAAATGTGCTACTTGCCCAAGTCGGAGAACTTGAGGGGGGCTGTCCCAAAATAATTACAACATTTGGATTTATCACTACAAGCAGACTCAGCAAAATTGAAAAAAAGTAACAAATATTTTTTTTCATAATTCAAAAGATATAACACTTACAAGAGCCTACAAAATGACTTCTAATCAATAGATTATTAAACCCTTTTTCCTGACTTTTCAAAGTTTTGTTTTTACTTGCCTTTGATTAATAAGCAAAAGATAGAGGAAATAACTAAGCAAATTAAAAATCAACAATACATGATGTATGTGTTTCAGTTCTTCTATTCCTTGGACTATAATTCAATATTGTTGCCCTCTGCCATCCTAAGGAGATTCATCAATGAACAATGTCCTAAAAAGCTCTGAGAAAGAAAAGTACAATCGGTTATCATGCATTGTATGCCTAACCTCAATCTTAATGCTAACCATTTAAAATCAGTGCCAAGACTTAACAACCATTGGGGTTTTATAAAATACTCATGAAAATCTAAGCTGCACTAAGTTCATCCCCTTTCCTCTAGGACCAATTTACTAACCAATATATTACATGTACTTACTAATAATTTATGGGGTTTTGCTGATGTTTCCTACTATCAATTTCAACCTAGCTTAAAATAAAATGACCTAGGTTGAAACAAAATGACCTAGTTTGGTTGCAAATTAACCTAAGGAACAAAATTAACCTGCAACATATTCAAACTAAAACATGTAAATGTAACCATCTGCAATTAGATGTGAACTCAGCTCCCGTTCCATAACTGTCTCCAGTTTATTAACCTATACTAATCGCATCGCAAAGGAAACTAACCGAGTGAGAGGGCCATACTGGTAAATAATGGCCCAAGGTCATGGCAGTATGGACTGAGCACAGCAACGTCCAGACAAAAACGACTGAGGGCCAATATTTCCCAACTTATGGTGCTAATCAAGTGAGGTTAGTAAACTGTTTATTACATGTAAATACTGCCTTATAGCATCATTTCTTTAAATGATCAGACACTTCTCTGCTTGGTGAACATTCGTAATCTTTGTCTTCCATCAGCGAACTTTGAACAGTGACCTTTTAAATGTAAAACTAAATTTGACTTACTATAATATTATTGTACTGTTGCAATGAAAAAATTAGATTATAGCACTTTTAAGAAAAATTGTGTGTTCCGCTAAACTTGAATTTCCCGGGAGAGAGAAGAAATGGGGAAACGGACTGTTTCCCTTGTAATGCTCCATACTGTAAAAATCCTGACCAAAAACCAGCCAATCAGAGTGCTCCATTTAGCCTGAGAATTGTTTGCTATATAATAATGAACTTTGAACAGTAACCTTTTAAATGTAAAACTAAATTTGACTTGCTATAATATTATTGTACTGTTGGAATGAAAAAATTAGATTATAGCACTTTTAAGAAAAATTTTGTGTTCCGCTAAACTTGAATTTCCCGGGAGGGAGAAGAAACGGGGAAACGGATTGTTTCCCTTGTAATGCTCCATACTGTAAAAATCCTGACCAAAACCAGCCAATCAGAGTGCTCCATTTAGCCTGAGAATTGCTTGCTATATAATAATGATGATTATCACCCACAAACTGACCTTAGCATCAGGTAGTGTGTCTCCCATCTTGGGTGGTGGGTGTTTAAACAACACTGTCTTCTCAATCATCTCAAGTCGGCTGTTGATGTCTTTGGCATTCTTCTGAATTTGATTCACAAGTGATTCAAACTTGCCAATTGCCTGTCAGTGTAATCGTAACACAGATCAGCTTCTGGACACATGCATTTAAAGAGACTAGCAATAGGCTGGAAAAACACTGTTCCTTCAATAAGAACACAATGTTCACCTGTCCACATCTTGATATGTAGTCACTAATTCCCAAAGAGTTCCAGTTTAATCTCTTTGCTCCTGGTTTAAGGACCCGTTTTAATTCCTTGATATGGTCTTCAAGAAGTTGGGTCTATAACATAACATTACAATGTTGTTAATGTTTCCATCCCTGAGGGTTGTCCTCAGTGACAAGTAAAATCCCTGATAATAATGAACTTTATTGCTGCCGCAGTGACTGAACCTGAAGCGAACGAACAAGGAGAGAAGAACACATTTTTCTAAGGAGCAAGGAACTGTGGTTATGTACGAATGGAGGAATTAAGATGCAGGGTATGATCTTGTTGCTCCTGCTCTGTTTTTAATTTCGCTTCTCGCATCCTCAAACTATAGACAGTTTACACTGGCACGCAACAAAAAAAATAAATTGGAAATCATTCAATGAAAAAGGCCAAGAACTTGGAATGTTGTTGGAAACAAAATCTTTTAACCACCTCTCCAATTCTCAGGTCTGTGAGGTCTGTTCCTGAGTTATTTGTCGAGGAACTTCACACAACCTCATAGAGTTTTGCATGAAGACGCCTTGTGATCAACCAATATGGTGGCCGGTTAACAACAAAAACATCTGGATTCAATTTGCAATGAAAGCGCTTACTTTTCACTCACGAGATAAAATGCATGTGTATGAACACATCTCTTAACATACTTGAAAGGCTTTAACTGCTGAGATTCATGGAGATATACTTTT
>OX421449.1:12993321-13020821 GCA_949126865.1 Montipora capitata | reverse complement strand
CCAGTTGAGACCATAAATTATAATTATCATCATCATCATCATCATCATCATGACTCACGGCTTTACCTCTTTTCCAAATTGGACCAAGATGTCATTAAACTTCTTCATCATTTGAGAGTTGATAGCTTCTCTAGATCTGATATGTCTGAAGTTCAAAAGCATATCAAAGGCTCCTTCAGCTGATCTCAGTGTCTTGAATGAGTCATCAATGAAGTGCCTGGCTTCATTTTCAATGGCTGTTACCTCCCTATGAAACCAGTCCATTACATTGCGCCAGCTTGCTGCATGCCGCAAACTGAAGACATCAAATCCAACCTTAATGAGGAAAAATTCACAAAGAATGCTCTTACAGTACATGCAAGATCTCTCTTGTCAGCTGAAATAATTTTCACTAAAAAGTATATTTGTACTAAAATTTCCAATATTAGGTACACCTAAGAAAAGACAAAATTATTCAATTAAATTCAAAGGTCCCTTACATGACTCTGCTAATAATATTGGACTCATGGAGGCTTGTAGCCTTATCAGCTCTAGCTTAATATTAGGACTCCTAAGGCAACATTTACTACACTGTAGCCTGTTCAGTCGCTAGACTATATACTCAGGTATGGCTAATTGTCCACTGGAGTTGCACTCAGTCTGTTGTTTCTCAGAGTGAGCCCTGTGGTGTTAAGGTATTTACAGAGCTCTGGCTTGTGCCACCCCTCGCAGCCCCAATACACTAGTCATGAGTCCCTTGTAATTGGTAATGGATTGCCTGACAGGAAATCCTCTGGCTTTGCATGGTGGGTCATGACTGCCAGCCATGGGGACATTACTAAAATACGTCTATGGCCTGGATGGTTGGCCTCAGTAAAAAGCCCTTCACACATTCGACCTCCTTTCTTATGATGCACTTGTTAAATTTTACACATCTTACCATACTGTAAGTTAGATGGCCCACCTTTTTTTAGTTCAGTTTTATGGTCACATAATGAATTAAATTTATGTGAGATGTGTGGCTAAAAAAAGTAGTATCTCTAGATCTTTAAATCAAGCAACAAAAACAAGCCAAGTAAATGGGGGCACCCAACCATAATATAATCTTCGGTAAAGTATTTGTTCGGGGGAGTTAAACTGTTGTATGAATTTCGGTTCTACTTTCAACTTGCCAAGCAGCTACAGATTTCTTTATTGAAACATCACCTAAAAGATTCGCAACCAGGGAAAAATAGTCCCTTTTGTTTTTGGAAGGGATATTTTTGCAATTTTTGGCACAATGAAAAGGTCACCTAGCTGCAGTTTCGGATGAGCAAATGGTTCGGCTGGAAGTTCTTAGAAGGTAATGTTCAGGTACCAATTTCTGAAATGAAGAATTTTTGGACACTTTAATTTTCAGCTAAGATATCCGAACAGATCAAATTATTCTAGGTGATAAAAACATCTCTTTAGACAGTCTTTATACATTGTAAGGAGCCTAGAAATGTCTCAAAGACTTTTGGATTAATTTGTTTATTGGGTGCCCTTGATTAAAGGACTGAAGTGTAGAATACCTCTTGCTATTAAAATTGGACAATCACAGCATGTGTATTATCTAAGAGACATTAAAACACCCACTTACATTTTCAATGGGCTTTACAAGTCCATCAACCCTCTTTAAAACATCTTCAATGCGTTTTGGATCCCCTGTCACTGCTTTCAGCTCAGGTCCAAAGATGTTATAGAACTCTTCCATGACTGTTGCTACCTCTTTTAAATCCTCACAAATAGAAGCCATGTGATCTGTCCTCTCAAACAAACGCTTCCTATCGAACTCCCATCTAGCGTCACGTCCGGAAGCTTCTATCTTGGCTCGCACATCAAAATAGGATTCTTTCCATGTTTCCAGAGTCTTTTTGGCTTCTGTTGTCTTTTGTTTCATAAGGTAATGTGGCTCCCTGAAAATAAAATGCCTAAGATTCACTACCGGTATTTGCCTAATAGTTAATTTTCTTGTTTCTGTAAAATAAAATTCTACCTTAAAATTTATTTTTGCAAGAAATAGGAATAAAGTTGTTTTAGCATCCCACTTTGATAGTATCTTGGAGAATAAAAGGCGAGGCTTTCAATTCAAATATAAGGCAAACAATAGACACTAAAATGTCACGCAATAAATTATTTATCCCTGCCAATTCTTTTTTTTTGTTTTCTGTGTTATCACTAATATTGAAAGCTGTTTTAATCCGTAATCTTTCATTTTACATGGTTATGGTACACAAATTAAAGTCTCCAATTGCATGTTATTGTTACATGTATATTATTAATCAGGGATGTAAAAAAGGGCCAGTAGCCCGTCAATAGGCCTTTCCACATTCTGCTAGAAATTATGCTCCAAAAGTACTAATAATTATTCTCGAATTTATGCTTCAGTCTGTATAAATCAATATTCCTGGGTTCAAAATATTCAAACAATGATGAAAAATGAGACATTATTTCGCCCATCTAGGGTGAGGCTAAACCAACCAATCTCTTATTATTCAACACATTGCGACAATGTCCAAATATGGTCATAGCACGCTCAATTGATTCATCGTGCATACTCAACAGATATCCTGTGATATAATTTTGTGTGTTGCGGAGAAAAATGGTAGTTTGTCCAGCTTTTTTTCCCAATAAATGTAGAAAATTGTGCTTTGTCATCAATGTGTTGAATAACATTAACAGCCAGAGTATGGCCTCGTCGGCTAAGTATCAGGCGATATTCTGCGCAATTTCGCAGGATTATTGTTAAATATGCACATTTATTATTTGATCCTTAACCCATTCACCCCTAAACCGGCCATACTTAGTATTTTACTCTGTCTAATGCCACACGATTTTACTCGTCAATGGGTTAAAACTAACATGGGTAATGGAGCAGTTTTCAATTGAGTGTCGTAAAACCAAAACCAAAGTAATTACTTTGGCCAATCAAAAAGGTCGGAGACAATCCAGTAAACCAATCAAAACTCGAAGTAATTACACATAGCTGACACAAAGAGCAGGAAAATGTGCACGCACGAGCCACGATTGGTTTTGGTTTCACTTCTGATTGGTTGAAAAAATGGTGCGAGAACTTTGAACCAATCACTGAGTGAAGTAATCATAAACCAAAGTAATTCACTATTAAATTACTTTCGACACTCAATCGAAAACCACTCTAACTTGTAATTATAATCTAAAGAGCCTGAGACAAACATGAACCATATCAGAAATTATGCCTTTGTCCTATGGTTCCACCATCTTGTTTTTGCTCGGATGCTTATGCCTAGCTCCCTCTCAGACTCATTCCCAGGCCCCAGAATATGACTAAAAATGGCCCATGTATGCCCCAATTATATTTTCTGCTCCTGAGGCCCTATTATGTGGAAACTCTGGCCTACTGGTCAAAATGGCAGCCAATCCTCGGACAGTTACTTTCGTCTCAATTCGCTGTTAATATCTGAACAAAAATTGAACATTTTGAGAACTTCCAAGGAAAAAAGTACATGTAACAAATTCTCTACAGTTTTCCTAGTCAAAGTAAAGACACATTTCAACCATTTTTAACATGACATTGTTTACCTATCCACACGCGATCGAAGGCTCATAGAATGCTAGGGATATTTTCACTGCACTGGATCTCAGGCTTCTGCACATGCCGAAAAAACCAAAGCAGACAATGCTAGCTACATGTACTGTAATAACATTTTTCCCTCTCGTTTGAGTGAGCAAGTCAAAGGTAACAGCCTTTTCAATACTTTTCGCATTGATTGGGTATTGGATAAAAAACTTCACAATTTCTGTGATTTCATTCCTCAAAATCAGGATACACTGTAGGTGTAAATCACTCTATAGCAAACTTACAGATTTCGTTTCACTGGATTCTTACTCAGTTAAGAGAATTAACTATTACCAACAAAGTGGTTAAAGAATGGAAATATAAACACAAACAAATGGTAAATTTTATGTAGCCTTAATTTTCACCATTTTCTGTACAGGTCCAACTACAGTGTACCTGGAAAACATTGAAAAAAATAGCATTTCCAAGCACCTAAATTTCAAAATTTTCTGGGGAGCATGCCCAGCCAGACCCCCGTTAGCAAGCTTATGCCTTAGGCGCTCACATTACAGTCAACGTCAACTTTCGAAATTGGGACGCCTACTTAAAAACTTTTTGACAGCCCTGTTAGTTTATTTACTACTGTAACATTAAAAAAAGATACATTATCAGAAAGCTTATATTGACAGAGTTAATAATAAAACTAGTAGTAAAAATCTGTGTACTTAAGCCTGAGTGACACACAGTTCAACATCATGCAACATTTGTTGCTCAACAAAATAATGTTGCACAATGTTGCAGCCTTTTGAATGACAAGGTTGCGACTTGTTCAATGGCTATAAGCACATTCAACTTTTGCTGAACGAGAATTACGAATTCGATTCTTTGTACAGTATTTGTGGTGGCAAATTTGGAAATGGCAGATGATGAAAGGTTGTTTACATTGTGTGCTGTGAGCCTTGTTGACCTCTGTTTTATTCTAATAAAGATGACTCTTCACTATCACATGCTGCAGCCGCCATACTGAACGTACCAAATCATGTGAATGAGAGACTGGAAAATGATTGGTTAATAACGCCATTCAACAAGCAGCAACTTGTTGAACTCATCTCTATTTTGTTCAACATGCATGACACACTGTTCAACATTTGCCGCAACATTTGTTGATCAACAAATGTTGAACTGACTGTGTCACCAGCTTAAGTTTTAAAATATCTTATGTTCCAAAAGTGATTAAAAACATGTAATTTTTCAAGTGTAAAATAATCTTGTGAAGCTACCACTTTTTGTCTGATCCATGAGATGTTGTTATTTTTCGACTGGAATTAAATTTCTTTTAATTCTGTTGACAAGTAAACTTAACATTGTATAAAGTTTACAAATTGCTCAATTTATTGTATCTCAGAGTAGTAAAATAATATTTATGGCACATACACACATACATATCAGTGTGAGATAATTCTTATGAGTGTGACATCTTTTGTTACACAAGAACATGATAATCCTTAGGTTTTAAAGGCGCTTCATACTTTAGTCTGATACTTACTTAAAAATAGTGCGTACGTTGACAATTTTTGCAACTCTTTCACTGAGCTCCCAAGCAATCCTTTCCATCAAAGGTACCATTCTTTCGTCTCTGTTGTAATGCCGTGATATTATCCACACCATTCTCAAAGCATTCATCATTGAAGGAATTGTTTCTAGGACAATGTTGAAACTAGCACCATGAGCCAGATTCTTAAAATGCCTCTCAAGGGTTGATAGAAATCTAACATTGTCCTTCGCCTCGATGTAGAATTTTGTTAGCTCTGCTCTGTGATACTCAAAGCTGGCAAGGAAGTCCGAGTGGAAATTGGTCAAGATGGCAACCACTTTATTCACTGTTGGCAGTTTCAGCTGTTCGGTGATAGCACTCAGTGTGGCATTTCTCTCCCTCCAAAAATCAATCTCTGCCAAAGGTCCATTTCCTTGTGGTCTCTTTTTTGACTGGGCTTCCAGTGCGGACGAAATCGTTAATTCCCAATTGTGCAAAGTTTCCTCTAACATGGAAACCATTTCAGCATCTTTGGCTATCTCTGCTATGTTATCTCCTAAAACAACATCTGGCATTTCCAGACGAATATCACCTTCCAACTGGTGAATGGTGCGACTAATATGGGATGAAAATTTCTGCATGTTCATTAAAAACTCATCTCGTAATATGACTCTTGAGTGGCTTTCTTCTGAGCCTTGCTCATGTCCTGAGTCACCAGTATAGACACTGCTCTTGCGGCGACTTCCGCCATCTGATAAACCCTCATTTCTCTGGCCATTATGCGACAAAAGAGGCATGTACATCAGCATCAACAAATGCTCAAGCATTTGCAATGAGGGCCCATTATGTGAGCCAAACTCAAATAGAGGAGGGAGCATCTCCTCTGCCTCCTCAAGTGTGGATGGAAGTGGGATAGGACCAGCTGTGTTCCGGACAAAGTAAAATGCATTGTCATCAGCATAGTCATCAGGTAGATTCCCATAACAGACATACATTACTGTCCGCATCACCTTCTGAATGATGATTTTCTGCAATAAAAAAAGAATTTCAAACAGACCTTAATGATAAAAATTCTCTTGACTTTCTGTTCACAAATTAAACAAGCCCGTTGAGGAGATGGTATTCAAACTCTGCAGGATGGTATAAACTCTCCTCAGCCTCAGCCCCAGACCTGGGGCTTAGAGGATTAAAATGTCCCAATGATTGTGCAGGCCTGTATTCCTCCCAACAAATCGTGAAATGATTTTTTAAATTAGTATTTCATTGGTGTTTATATAATAAATAGAATATTACATGGCCACTTGGAGATGCGAAATTTCTCTTCCCATGTTAAAAAACATTTCACTCATTCACTGCACTCACTTGTGAAATATTTTTCAACACTGAAGAGAATTTCATATCTCTGCACAGCCACGTAATATCCTCTATTTTGTTTCAGTGAGTTGCCTCAGTTCTTCCCACCATCCAAATTACGCAAGGAGGTGATGTACTGTGTATGCATAATTATGTAAATCACAAAGTGTAAAGAAGAGACTTACTGTCCTGGGTAGGGGAGGAGTAGACTGATGCTCTTCTCCTTCTTCTGCACCACTCTCTGCACCCTCAACTGGAGCCGAAACAGTCTCCTCACCAGTTTCTGGATTAGTTTGTGGTGCTTCCGTGGCCTGAGATCCTTCCCTAATAGACGATGCTTCCTCCGCAGCTCTAGAGTTTGGAGAAGGAACCCTCTCCATTACTAGATCATCTCCCTCAGCAGCTGCTTCAGCACCATTATTTGATGTCTTTTCACCATCTTCATCTCCACTGGCTGATAATTCTGGCAACTCTGGCTCTAAAAGAAACAATAAATTACTGCTAAAACACATTTTTTTTTTGTCACTATTATTACCCATGGACTCCTAGGAGTGAGACTTAAGGAGGCTGGAAATGGTTTTAGCCGCTTGCTTGAGTGTAACCATGAGTACACACGCCATAAATAAGAAACACGTGTCAGCTGAATGAATCAAATTTTTATCAAAAGTAGCACGCGCAACACAACGGAAGTGAAAATATGGTGCAAAATCATGTGAACTGGAAATAAAATCTCTGGAAAAAAAATTGTCTTATTGCCTATCTTAATTTTTTGCATTCAGGTACCATTCGTGATGACCCTTCAAATAAAAAAGGGTCTTTGGGGAAAGCTATCTAGTACAATTTTCTGTAAACTATGAAACACCTTTTTCAATGTATCTTAAATTCAACTGGGTAACTTTTTGTCAAACTCGCTAAGAAGTTAAAGAGCTTTCTAACAAAGACATAAAAATGGTAAGTCACCAGATAATTTTCAAAAATTGAAATTTAGAGGGCCTTTTTGTGGACCTGGCATGTTGCCATGGTAACCGATACGACGTTATAAGTACCCTAAAAGTATTACTCAACAATAGAGTTGCAAAGATATTGTTAGTTAATGCCTACAAGTATGAAATATCCTTCTTTGGTATCTTTCATCATTTCACAAACACTATTTAGCAAGGAAAATCCTTTCGAGCCCTCTGAACAGATTTTACTCTGTCTAAATGCCAGACAATTTTAGTTATCAACTGGGAGCGTCCTGGGGTGCCTGTGGAGTGAATGGGTTAAGAAAGCAGTTCCAAAGTCTCCAGGATATTTAATGCCCAAAGCAACTATCAAATCATGCCTTTCTCACCCAAATGTCAAAAAGTAGGCAAAATGCATGTTGAGATAATATGCAAAATGATGCACATTGACTGCAGGTAGAGAATTGTGCTTCCCTTTAATGGAATACATGTACATGTAGCAACAAGCAGAGTGTCAAGGTTACAGCTGAATTCCATGACACCTATTTACATCACTGTCATTGATAAGCACTAGTACTGTATTAGTTGACACCACAGGTTCTCCAATGTCAAGAGTGACAACCAACTTCCTAAAAAGTGTATGTATATATGACGTTGTTTCTTTAATACACCAAAAAGGAATTAACAAAACCTCAGTGAAAACAATGGCTTTGCTTTAAGTCAGTTGCTGACTGTCTGAATAATGCTCTGAATATCAAGATTCATGGCTAATGCTGAATGCTCTAATTTCAGCAAATACAGTGTATCTTATATTTGATATCTCACAACTTGCTCATCCTATAATTATCTACTGTATGAAAAAACAATCAAACACATTAACAGTAACGTGTAAAATCTAACTTCCCTGCTAGCAGCAGAGACTCTGAGTATTAAGAATTTCAAGACAACCTGCAGAAAACACAATAATTTCTCTCCTAATTTTGCATGCTTTTACTTCATCAGTAACGACGCCTGACTGGCATGCATTTAAATTTGGGGTTCGAATTTGGTCTACTGTGTTCAAAAAAATCCCGGATCATGGACGTTCCGCCAATATTCTAAAGCTGGTTCATTAAAGTACAATTTCAAGACTCGAAGTTATGTTAAAGCATTTCCACAATGACAAACCGCGGTCGCACAATCGACTGTGCAATTCCATAGCTGAGGCTTTGTCTAATGTCAACATGACAACAGAGTCAGAACTTCTTAAATTTTAGATAGTAACCACACTAAGTCCAACGTTTATTTTAACTAGATACCTGCTTCCACTTCGATTTCTTCTTCCTCCTCCCTTAGCATGGAGTAAAATATCATAGTGCATCCTTCCTTTGGAGTTTCATTCAGAAACTTTAGTATTTCGTTTTCGTATTTCCCGTCTTCTCGTGCAAGCAAGTCATCGAAAACCTCTGGATCGCTGATCCCCAGTCCTAGATAGATCTTGTTTCTCATCCATTCTATACGAGTGTCATCCATACTGACGATATAAAAGTGAGCTCTGATACCTTTTTGTGTTTGTAGACCTTAATGGAGATGGTTATTCCACATATTCAGCTCAGATTGCTTTACAAGCATTCTTTCGTCTTTGAACAGTTTACGAGCGGCGCCATCTTTGACTTTTTGAGTAGTTGCTATGACAACAAAAGGTTATGAAAATTGGTGGGAAATCAATCGACCACGACAAAATGGCTGACACTTTCCCACGGGCGTAGAGGGAGGCTGAGTTTAAGTCTAAGAACTCATGGAAAGCTAACCAATTAACCAATTGAAAGCTAACCGTTTTAAAATGGGTTCTTAGACTTAAATACTGTTTATCAGCGCTATTTGAAATGGGTGTTTAGACTTAAATACTGTTTATCAGCGAACTCAGCCTCCCTCTACGCCCGTGGAAGAGTTTTTTCCGACAAAAATGCTCCCAAGAAAGTATTAATTAAAAATACTTTGAGCAAGAGCCGATACAACGTTTTAGTGGTGTACCGGGGGTTCCCCATTGACGAGTAAAATCGTCTGGCGTTAGACAGAGTAAAATACTACTAAAGTCTGGCCGGTTTAGGCCGGTTTGGGTGTTAAAAGGGTTATTTAAAAATTAATAAGTACACTACTAAAATCAAATCTACGTTGTATCGGCTCTTGCTCAAAATATTTAGTTTCTCAACTTGTAATTACGCCGATCAGATCAAGCCACTAATCTAACGTACACCGACAGGATGATTGTCCACAGTTGCTTGCTTCAAAACTCCCAAGAAAGGAATTTTATCACCCCTAGCCTGCGTAGCAGGCGGTTTGCATTTGAAGCTTCTTTCCGCCCGGGTTGACTGAGTGATCGTTTGAATGTAAATGGCCACGCGAAAACCAAGCGAAGTGGAGGGGGCGCGGAGAAGGAGCGAGCTCACTTTTTCTCCTCGGCCCCTCCCCTATCGCGTTTTCTTCTGACTTCGCGGTTTCGCGCGGCCATATTCAAAGTCAACCCAATCTCCCGCCTAATAATGTATACACTCTACAAACGTTAACTGAAGCTCTACAAACGTTAACTGAAGCATGTTAATGTAGAGTGTCTAGGTTTTCATTTCAATATCATCGCAGGTGCACTTGGGGGTTCCAGCAGAAAAAAGTTGCATTCCCGGACAGGATTTGAACCCAGAGCACCCACTTTGAAGGAACTGTTTTTATCCACTTAAGCGACGTGGTAGTCTAGTGGTTAAGTGAAAGGGTTCCTTATTAGTCGAACATTCCCAGGTTCGTGTCCAGTTCAGGCATTGGGGTTCGGATTTTAAAAATAGATATTCATTTCCCGTAATCCCTATCAAGCGCTAAGCGTCCCAAATCGACGATAATAGTCCAACCCCCAGCAGCACCCGCGTTCATAATGAAATTAAAATCTGGACACTTAACACGCTTCAGTTACCATTGTAGACAGTATACATTAATTGGGTGGAGACCGGGCCCGGGTTGCTCGAAGCATGGATAGCACTAACCAGCGTTAAATACCATATAGGCCTTTTGCAACAATTCGTGACATCGATGATTCTGCTGGTTTCATGAAATTATTTTTCCAGAAATAAAAAGAGTGGCTCAAAATATACCATCGTGCCGATTTTCGTAAGTATATCGTTTTGATTTGATTTGTGTTAATTGTTGATTTCAGTTTACAGTGTCCCCAATTAGTGCTCCAGCGCAAGAAGACTAGACACTTAAATGAAGTTCCTACATAAAGATTTGTTTTTGCCACCCAGTCACGCTTCGCGCTTCAATGATTTTCATACAAATGCTTGTATTTTTCTAAGTTTTCAAACCGCTTTAAAATTCTTCTTTCGAAAAATGAAAGTCTGAAAATTTCCACCCTTGCACATTTATTATCGCTTATTTGACCGATGGAAAAAGTAGGAATCTGAGCTCTGTTTGTGACGCGTAATTATAAAAAATTAAACTGGAGGGCAAAAGTTTTTCTTCCGTAAACAAAAGAATGGAATTTTCTGGTGTTAAATGGTCATACAATCTTTACCTTGAGTGGTATTTCTCTGAGAATTTGTATTCTGGCTAAGACAAACACGATCTTTCTATTTCTGAAAATTATAAAGTCCAAGCTTTAAGTTCACCAATTATCAGTCATGTGACCAGTTTGTTGCAAATGGCCTATTCGCCACCCCGTGATCTTTGCGATACCATCATGAGAAAGCTCTCTTTCTTTATCGCTTAACTTTCATAACCCTGATGGTCTAAAATAGTAATACAGTAAAACCCGCGTATAAGAACATAAAATTTAAGAACCTGTCAGGCTGAAATTTTCATTTTAAGCACCCTTCACATAAGAAACATTTCAGGCTAAAATTTCAAAGTAGGTTCTTAATTTCGAAAGATATATAAAGCAACCTCTTTTACTTTCACAGCCTAAAGTAAAGCAACCATATTTAACGTCGATAACTCGTAACAGTAATTCAACTGACAAACCTGAGGTCGACGGTGCGCTCATTTTACTCCCCCCTCTCCATCAGTGCTCCGTTTTACGGGTATTTAATGCTACTTAGCTACACGGAAAGGAAAGAAGTCGAAACAAGGATGCGAGATCCGGGAATCGCCGCGCACTAACCGACTGTGCCATCCTTCCTCCTAAAATAGTCTCATGTTTTTTTTCTTTCACAAGGATAAAAAAACCCATTTGAAAATCGAGACAAACAATGTTTAAAAAACAGCAGAAAAATATTTAGATGCGATTTTGCCAGTACTGATTTTGTTGGGAGCGAACCCCTTGTTCACCCGGGTCCTGTTGATAGGGGACTATTTCTATTTAATGGGTGGCCGATCTCCAAGAGTACATTGATAGAGAGATTAGGTCTGTTTAAATCCCCACAACTTAGGTTTTTTACGACCGTCAAACTTCGGTTCCGTGCTCTCATCAAGCTCAAGCCAGGTATGCAAATGATAATGAACGTTTTCTAACCGTCCAGTAGCGCTAGGGCACTTATTAAAATCAAAGCAAATTACCCCTAATCAAATCACATAATAGTTTTTGAGTAGAGCGGAAAACCGGAGAACCCAGAGAAAAACCTCTCGGAGCAGAGTAGACAACCAACTCAATCCTCATATGATGCCGACTCGAGGAACCCAACGGGGACATATTTCTGGGTGGGAGGGTGGGGGAGAAGGGGGAGGCGAGTGCTCTCACCAGCGGGTGAATCAATGATTGAATGAGCAAAGCAATTGTGTGCATAAAAACGATTGCTGATATGAAAAACAAAGTGTATAAATCTTAAATTAGGTAATTGAGCCCAATTGCACCAATGTTAAAGGACTATTTACAATTAAATTATCGAGCTTTTCGTTGAAGAAAATGTTGCCTGATCATGAATAATCCCATGCAGAAAAAAAAAATTAATCATAAAATTATTAAAATATCTAATTACGTTTACCCTAAAAGTATATGTGTTATTTTCCAGGGAGGTCCGTTTAACGAAAAACTGTGACCGAGGTCTTGAAAACGCTGCCTGAGGCCGCAAGCCGAGAACAGGGTTTTCAAGACAGAGGCCCCAGTTTTTCGCTGTAAGGACCAACCCTCAGCTGATTAATTTTTTTGTTCTCTCTTACTCTCTTCCTCTCCGAAATCACTTTTTAATTGTGGAGCCGCACCGCGCTTGATAGCGAATGCAGTAAGCGACTTACAAACTGGAAGTTTCAAAGAGAAATATTTTTATTTGAATTCTATTGCCACGCCTCTTGTCTAATAAAAATCTGTTTTGAAACACTTACTTTTGTACGTAAACGGATTCGGTGTCCAAAAATTCGAAATTTAAAGTCATTACACAAGCTAACGCAACCAGGGCTAGAATTCCGCCCGGGTTGGTGGGCAAGATAGAAAAATTCCGCCCGCTGCCAGAGCCAATCAGATTGCAGGAGTCGCAGAATTTCGCCCACTAGCGTATTGAGGAAAAAAATATTCATCTCATGATATCTTTTTTGGAGAAACTTTAAAACGTTTTAAGTCGTTTAGGCAATTAACCAAAGGAAATAAAATCACTATATTTTACTTCGCAAACAAAACTTTCTTCAAATAAGAGGACAGTTTCAGCCCCCAAAAAACACTTAAGATCAGGAAGAAAACATGCAAAATATTCACAGCTTAGAGAAGAAATGAATCTGGGGTTTCTTAAGAATACGATCCACCATTCAACTTGCTTCCATAGCACAGCCCCACGAGAAAGTCACACCTGAGCCACCGTGTCCATAATTGTGCAGAATTGACGGACACATAGGATCCCACTCCAAACGAACGTTGCCTTTACGAGCGGGTCGCAGGCCTACCAACACTTGCTCCACATCCTCGTCTTTATAGTTACGGAGGGGAGGATAGAACTCTTTGACTTTTTCGAACATTCTTCTGATCGGTGGATAATCAAGTGTAAGATTTCTGTCCCACTGATAGGGTTGTACCATGCCACCAAGCCATAGTTTATCTTCACCTCTTGGAAGAATGAACACGAAGCTTTGTCCTTCTTTTTTGGACTCGTCAATGTCCTCGATCAGGGAGGTACACATCGAATGGTTGAGCTTGGGCATCAGGCTGCCGTCATTTCGCACTTTCAGTATCACACCTATGAAAAGATTATCGAACGACGGGTCAGTGTTCTGACTAAAAAATAATCAAAAAGGAGGTGCACAGAAAAAGGTTTTAAACTAATCGCCCAAATGCAAGAGGTATGTTCTAGCCAATCAATCTATTCAGTGAGTACCAGTAGGAAACTTAAGTTGTCCTTGAAGGTTGCACTCGAAGCACTTAATGTCAAAACGATTTTCTTAATACCTCTTAGTGGATACACATCTTTATCTCCAGCCAGTTCTTTAGCGCTGAGTCCGGAGCAGTGATCAACTGAGCTTTGTATTTCTTTTTCAATTTCTCTGCTTGGTCTCTCAACAGTCCTTTGATTTCATCATGCACAAAGCGACAGCCTTTGTCTTTACACTGTTTGTAAAGCCACTGCATGTAAACCACTGTGTCAACCATTGGAGACATGTGTTGGTAGGCATCTACTACACCAGTGTCTGTGTTCACAGCTGAAAGGGGAAATTTAAACCAAAAAATACTGTTACAAAAACTCTTCTTAATTTCGTCACTAAATGTGAGTTGACACACGGGTCAGATTTTGCCATTCTCAGTAGACTGAAAAAGAGTGTAAGATATTTTCATAAGATTACACAAAGTAGTGAGACTTACCAGTTTCCTCGATCAGTTTAGCGTCGTGGCGAAATCCTGGCAAATGGCAGAGTTCCTCCATCTTGTCCAACTGGCTCGGAAGATTGTCAACCTTCTCCTTGAAGTAAAACACCGATTGTCTAAGGTAGGCTCCAGTTTCCTTTGGCTTCATGGCTAACTCCATGAACTTAGCATAACTGTCCATACACCAAACCTTGGATCTCTCCAGGGACTTTTCGTCAGTGTGACGTCCACACATAGCAGGAGGCTACTCCCACAATGCACCAGCGATCTCTGAGGTGATGCATTTATAGGCATTTATAGATTATGCTAGCATAATTTTTGGCATAATTCGAGCAAACTGGCATAATTTCTGCCAAGTAGCAATGCTAGCATAATTTGCGCATTTTGATAATTGTCAGATCATTTTTGATGCTATTATTTAATAATTTTTTGTCTCTAGCCCCAAGCACTTGGTGACCTTAATCGATATTTAAAGTTTTAGTTAAACTAGTAGCATTTGTAGTTCACTGTGAAGCAGTGAACCGGAAGTCACATTTATCTAGTACTCGTGTGCATGTTAACCTGAACCACATGTTTATTTGAACTTAATTGTGGATTTGTTGCGTTTCTTTCCTGTAGACGAACGGCTTCTAGTTAAAATATATATATTTTGGACATTTTTTCAAGGAGCATAATTTAAGAAAACGGTGGCATAATTTGGAAAAAGGAGCATAATGTTAGCATAATTTGGCCAAAAAAAAAGCAATGCTACTAGCATAATATGCCACTTTTACTAGCATAATCTATAAATGCCTATGCATTTACCGGCGGCAACCGGGGAGGCATACTCTTTCGCTAAAACTGTAACTTTGTATCTGCAAAAAAGACGTTTCCACTATATGTAGTTAACAAACATGAAACTGTTTGATCAAATCCATTTTAAATACATTATTGTGGTCATGGGATGCGTGAACTGGTGACACTAGTGAAATTTGCCCGCCTGTGCAAGGGCTCTCAAGCGAGTTGCCTTTTCTAAGACCGTGAAAAAGTAAGCATTTTCATAAAGCGTCATTCCCAAAATATTGCGCAACATACCGCACAACACCACGAAGGTATTGCAGTGTACTTTTTGAAAACTGCTCTTGAATTGCAGAATTTAAGGAATTCATCATCAGCTCAGCAGTGCTTTAAAGACTACTTAAATTGTGTTCTTACTTAAATGGTCTGGTCTTAGAAGATAAAACTACATTCACAAGAGAACAACTGTTTTCAGAGTTACAGAAAAACAAGAGCACCATACTTACCCTATGTTCAAAAGCTGAAGTGCGCTGGTCATTCCAACAACTCCACCGCCCATGATGAGAATTCGAGGGGTTCTCTGTGGACTCTAGGAGAGGGAAAAAGAAATACGAGAAAAGTGTGAATAAGGGAAAGAGGATGGGAATTTCAAAACTTTCAGACGACAATAGGCAGATGATAGTTTGTGCAACGACTTACTTTAATCTAGTTGGTCAAACCTAGCTTTGGCCGGTTTTATCAACACAACATTATCATCATACAAAGGAAGAAGCAACTCAGCACTAAGAAATTAACACGGCCATAACATGACGGCAGTCAATGCCCTAAAATAGTGAAGTGTTCCCATAGTGCAAATCATCAAGACGTGAAAGCACCGCTGCTTTCAAAACTGATTTATTCTTAATATATAAAACAGTAAATAATCCTTACCTTAAGTCCCTTTGTGTTGTCGAAAGTTCCGGTAGGCTGCATGGCCATTTTTCGCACGTTCGGCCTTCTTGCTATTTCTTCTATGCCAGAGGTTCTTGGGGCAGTTTTCTCGAGTAGTTGTTTGGTTACGCTTTGCAGGTTACCTGCTTTTTATAGGCGAATAGTCTGAAAAGTATTTCCTCAGAGAAGTTGATCCAATCAAACGTTTCAAATGGATAGTAACGTCAGAACCAGTGTTACGGGCACGTACTGCACTACAGCGTTTCCATGACGAAGCACACACGGTCAGTTTCAACGGACAGCGAAAACCAATCACGTAGCAACTAATTCATCAATTTTACCTTTTTATCAATATTTTTATATTGGGTGAGGGAAGGATAACAAAAACTGACCGTTTATGATCGATATTGCAAACTCGAATTAACGAAAACCCCTCATTTCAAACTTCCTTTTTTTCGTATACGTATTTTGTTGTATTTTTTTTTTCGCCAAGAAAGATCTAATGACTTGTTTGACCTGCAGTGCCACTATTTTAACTTCGTTAGAAACGCGTAATTAGGGGTCAAAAGTAATAACTTGCCAAAAAAAAACTCTTTCAAGCTTTTAAAAAAAATTCCTGGGAGTAGAGATTTTCGTTTAGTTTACAAAAGCTTTCTGGAATGTTGAGATTTCGTTTTCAAATAATCCATCTACAATGTTACCGCTATTGTTACGGTTACTGCATGTGAGATATACATACATTCACTTGTTCATGACATGTCTTTAAGCTTTTACACCGTGTAAATTGCTTTGAATTGTTTTGAATTAGCCAACATCGACGATATGATTTTAGTCCCATATAACCCTTCTTTAACAGTTACGTATTTTGTGGCTGATGAAGATTGTTTTTTTTTTAAACTTTTGATATTGCTCTCTGAGTTCAGAAAATTATTTTACTATCACAACTGACCCGGAAATGAGTTAACTTAGTCACTGAATTCAAGTTGTCCGCGAACGACGGTGAGTGGGCTCACAGATTTGAAAATAAAAATCATTTGACCTCTTGCATGGTAACTGCTTGTCATAGTACGGGACGGGAATAAGATTAATACGTTTTGTTCAAATCAATATGTTGCAAATAGAAGGTGTATCTTGAAAAAAATCCAAAGCCCTTTGTGTGGTTTGGAACGTTAAAGAGTCTAGGACTCTTTAAACTTTAAAGTTTAAAGTTTAAAGGTGGAGTGTAGGTGACAACGCGAGGCTACGTGATTCCTGGCTTTGCCATGCTGACCATTCACAGTAAGATCTTTGAATGCCTAATATTGGTAAAGTAGATGATTCCTTACTTTTTTGTGAAATAAAGGGATCCTTTGTCATATACAATGATTGGAGCAGATTCCAAAGTGTAGACCTATGAAAGTTGAAAACTCGTAATTTTCAGGAAAAGGTTTACACAAACGGAAAAGAGCCTTCCGCTGTGAGAAAATCTGGGCACGCACTTAATTGAAAAAGCGTTGGGATGACTGTAGAATACCTGGCCAATTCGAAGCTGTTCATTTAAAACGGTTCCGACGATGCTTTGAAGCTGTAAGTCTTGAGGCTATATGCGTAATGATTAGGTGTAAAGCACTAGATGGCAGTAGATACAGGTAAAAAAGGTATAAGGTATAACCCACTTGAAGATCAAGGGTTAAAAATGATGACCTTGAAAAAGCAGGAGGCGGTTATTTAGGCATTCCACATCGAGTGTATTAAAATTAGCAAACTCTGTATTTGAAAGCCTAAACAGTTAACAACACTGCTAAAACTAACTTCGTGGAAGTAATCTGTCTATTAACAGGTCACCCGTCCATTACTAAACGATTTTATTGTGTCACACTTTAATGTCACTTTTATTGGAAATCGGATTTTACGAACGGAAACATAACTGTAAATAAATCTCAAGAATGTACCACGGCTCACGTATTTTACTGCAACCGTGACTAAATTAAAGTATTTCATTGCGTGTGTACTAGACACAGCTGATGTGGGAAAAGCCGCGGTTCGAGGAGAATGTTGAGTGGATTTTCTTGCCGCATATGTGGGCCATGGCACGCATTAAATCCATATTTTCGAATGCATGAAACTATTTTACACATCACGACCAATTATTTTACTAATCGTGACTATTACAAAATACTCGAACCTTGTAATGGGCAGTTGTACGCTTCATCAAGCACTTTGCTAGTTGTACTTGAATCATTTATCTTTATCCAGAACTATTAAAAACACTAAGAAAAGTTGAGCAGGTTAAGCTGTAATAATTTTGACACCGTCATCTTCTCGTAATTGTACGATTAATCGATAATAGGACTTCGTGTCGTACAATTCAGGGAATAATCGTGCTTGAAATTACTCGCCCGATTACTCCATGAATTGTACTCCACTCAGTGCCATTACCATTATAAATTGAGCATGTATGTTGTAGTTTATCCCAGTTACGGTTGTTTTCTTTTTAAGGTTGCCAAAAACAGTTCTTTTTACTGTACTGAGAGCAGTTCAGCGATACCACAAAACGTTAAAAGAGAGATTAATAGACCATATTCGTATTCTCAGTATTGGACTGGAACTAGCTTGCAATGGAGGCTAATGCGGGGGAATATATTAAAAAGTATTTGCATTTGAAAAGATTCCCCCGCATTAGCCTCCATTGCAAGCTAGCTCCAGTCCAATACCGAGAATACGAATATGGTCTATTGGCATCGTGTTACGGAAAAACGCGGGCAAGCGTTCGGCTGCAAGGTGGGTATTCCCAAAAATCAACGACACTTGTTTGATTTCAGGTCATTTCTTGCTTGTTAGGGATATCAAGCGACTTTTAAAAAGAGAGAGACGAGTTAGAAAAAGAGAATTTGTCATACTTTAAAGCGTCCTTCACACGACAAACTTAAGTTGGCAAACTCGTTTTGGCAAGCTCACGTTGGCGTGTGTGAAAGACACAACAATAGGGAGCTTAAGCAACGACAACGGCGACGGCAACGAGAACGTCACGATTTTGCATATTTAGTGGGTAAAAACAATAGCTTTGCACGCTCTGCACGTACGGTTTTCACTTTTGTCCATTTCTTTGCCGTCGTCAGCAAAACAACAACGTGAAATAGCCAAGTTCTTGGTTTTATGAAGAACTTCAGCACTTTAAGATAAATTTTCATTTTCTCTCCTAAAATGGAGTGCCGTTCCGACTGGTGTCATCTTTGAGGAATTAGGGAGCTTAAGCAACGACAACGGCGACGGCAACGAGAACGTCACAAATTTGCATATTTAGAGGGTAAAAACAATAGCTTTGCACGCCCTGCACGTGCGTTTTTCACTTTTGTCCATTTCGTTGCCGTCGTCAGCAAAACAACAACGTGAAATAGCCAAGTTTTTGGTTTTATGAAGAACGTCAGCACTTGAGGATAAATTTTCATTTTCTCTCCTAAAATTGAGTGCCGTTTCGACTGGTGTCATCTTTGAGGAATTACCACACCCTTGTCATATTAAAAACGTTGAAATAGTCACGAAGCGATTAAAATAACGCAAATTTATATTTTGAGATGACTTTCTCGTTGCCGTCGCCGTTGTCGTTGCTTAAGCTCCCTAATAGTTGTCAAACATCAACCTCGTTCCCAGGGTCTCTCGAGCGAGGAGAGACCCTGGGAACGAGGTTGGTCAAACATGTTGGCAAAATGTTGCGGACAAATAGAACTCGTCTCTATTCTCGCCAACTTTTTCACCAACTTTTTCGTGTTGGTAAACTCGTATTTAACCTGTCTACGATTGGCAACATGAGTTGTTGACTTTAAACCAATCAAAATTCGTGCTCTATTTACGTGACACTTCACAATATGACGGATGAGAGACAGAAAGAAGCAACATTTCAATTCATTGATTAAGTGCACAATTGTCCTGCTTTGTGGGACATTTCCTCCCCTGCGTATAAAGATGAAATGAATAATTTTTTAAACCCGCGGCATCTTCTGCGCGGAGTTCTTGGACAAGCGTATTGTACGTGCAAAGGGACGAATTTCTGCTTGGGTAGGGTTTTGTCCAAATATATATCAATGCTTTCTTCTATTCATTTCCGGCGATTAAACATAAAAAAAAAGAAAGGCAGAAGCCGAAACTCTCCCCTTAAGTGCCATTGCACTAAGGCGGCCATTTTGCAAATTGGCGTGTGTTGTGATTTGACGCGTGTTCGGACGTGTGAATGCATAAGTTTTTCAACTTTAGTTTGTCGTGTGAAGGCCTCTTAAGATAAGCAGTGCTCTGCCCGTTTACCTATAATGTAAACGAAATGCTAAATATCTCCAATATCATTGGCTAAACAAGGGGAAAATGATCCACGGTGTTGCACGCAAGCCTCACGCAATACTTGCGTCACCTTTTGAATCAAAATGGCAGACTGGAAAAAAGAGTGTGATCTAAAATCACGAAAACCGGAAATAAATTTGTCAGAATTGTTGAGTTGGCGTGACCCACGCTGATTTTCGTTGTATGCATTTAAACTTTATTTTTTCACATTCTGTAAGAAAATAATAAAAATATATATCTAGTGGAGTTTTATTCATCTCCCAAAAACATTTTCATAAATAACTCAAGTTCATTTTCATCCTACGTAAGAGAATTTAATGAGGTTTTCGAAAATTGAAAAAACTTATATCAGTTCACAAAACAGTTAATCTTAGAGGGCTTTTAGAAGTGCGAGGTCATCCTGACTGACAATAGCATATCAAAACGATTCCCAGCTCAAGGGATAGGCAGTGTTGTAATCCTTTACTATCGCGGAAACCCACTGTAACCTGTAGAGAACCGTTCGAGCCTCCTTAAGTGGTGTTTTCGTTGCGTGAACTCTCTGTTTCTCCAAAGTCGATTAAATAAGGTGATATCCAAAAACATACGCAAGGAAAAAATGATGGAAGTTTTTCGTGATAAACGTTGCCCTTGAAAATGAGATAACCTCAAAGTTTCGGGATGTTGAAGGAGCTCTTCGTCTTTGTTTTCACGTGTTGGCGAAAGTCAAGAACGAAGCATGCGGGAGGGAAATTATCGAGCGGCGAAGCCGCGCAGAGAATGGGGAGGGGCTCTGTGAAGTATCTCCGCTCAGCTTATGCCTCTCGCGCCAACAATACGCCCGTTACACAGGCTAACGGTTATCAAGTCTCTTAGTACTTAACTGTTACGTAATACTATCCAAATCTTCGGAATAGTAAAGTAGCGCTTGTAAGGTGGAGTCTTTTCTTCTAGGTTTGGGTAGCAGTTTGATCAAGTTGTTCCTTTCGTCAGCGTCCATGCAAAACTAGTAATGGCAGGAACTTACACAATTGGCACGCTCCAAATGCACTCTAGTTTTGTAGCTCTCGAGATTTCATTTGGACTGAATGGTCTTCCCTGAGCTGCCTTTGTATTGCCCTCCAAGCCATGAAATTGCTAAAAACCATTGCATCGAATGTACCCTCGCCATTAGGCAACAAAAGCTTTGTTTTTGTTGAAACACACAGAAATGAATCCTCTTAATTATTAAAATAAGCGTTGAGACTTAATTTCAGCGAGAGATCTTAATAAGCAAAAACTTTTTTCCTCAGTTACGTTTGAGTCTAACAGCAATAAATTTCAGCAAGTGACGGATACTATTGAGTTCTGCTTTACGTAAAGCCTGCATACATTGATCTACATTTTCCAGAATACTCTTGTGACATGGTTCGTGACACCGACGAAAAGATCACGAATCATTCCGGAATAAAAGAATAAATATTAAAAGGGATGAAAAGTAAAATCCCTTTTTGATGCCTGTAGAATCTTAAGTCTTCAAAAACTTTGATACACTAAGGAATCAAACGATAAAGGCACGAGAGAGATTCTTCTAACGCTGTTTATTTTCTCAAGCACACTGAGGAAACAAAGCAAAGGAGAGATTTTACAATTGCAAAGTTTGCATTTATGTCATGTCACAAAGGAAAGCTACTTGACAATTATGCTCTCACTGACCGAGAACGCATGTTGATTAAGCCTAAGCCCTCGTTTCAGTGATTAGGCCTAAGCACTCTCTGAAATTTTAGCTTTCATTTTATGGTTTAATCAACTGCACTAACTCGTTGACTCATTGACTCATGACTCATTGACTCATAAATACTTAACACTCTCACTGACCAGTAAATTAAAAGACGATATCTCTGTGAAATAAATGTGAATAGGGACACTGAACGTGCGCAACCTTTCTATGAGTATAGCCGCCTACCGGAAAGAAGCAGCACTCATAGTTAATCTCGAAACTCACCCCTTAAGTGGTGATTGTAAAATTACAATTGAAAAATCTTTGGGTTTGTAGATGATGCACCGCATGATCTCAGTTTGAATTGCGTTGAAATCGAACTGGGATGAACACGTCTCGAAATAATGCATCCCCGGGCCGGAAAAGTTTTGAAAGGGAGGCTTCCGTTTTGTGGAAAGGACCACGGAAAATTCGTTCGTGCTTAAGCGTTTTGGTATCTTGTTGACCTTTATAGAGCACGTTTCTAGTTACTAAAAAACCTTGCAGAAAAGTCTTTTCAAAACGCTTGCCAAGCGCGAAAGCAAACCGAAAGGGATGTTTATGTATCTATCTATATAGGCGAAGGATCCGACTGAGCCTGAAAAATCGACATTTTTTAGCGGAGTCCAGACCAAGACAATGCATTGGAATTTTCCTGAATCATGTTAAAATATTGACTAAGCGATTCTTGTTTGACATCGTCTCGTCACGGTCAAATAGCAGTTTTGAGGTCACGACACCAATTTGTCACTCTGTAAAGGTGACAAAATGGCGTCATTTTCACCTTTCCCTTTGTCGTGTCTTTAAAATGAAAAACGTGATTAAAGGATTAAAAGAAACAAAAAAACTAACTAAAATTTAAAAAGGCTGACATTCACAAAATAAATGGATTCTACAAACTAAAAAACAGAAGAGGGCGTGCGCTTGCAAACAAAAAAAAAAAAAGATATGAGCTTTTGGCCAACTAGCTTGCTTTTTTTCTTAATATATGCTTTCAAAACCAAAAAATAACTAGCCTAGTAGAAATAAACATGTATGCCTAAACAGAAACGTAGGTTAAAGTCTCGCGAAACGTGACGGGAATGGATCAGATCGACGTCAACAGATATTTAGCGCCCTTGACGTCAGAAATATTGAGAATCCTTTTGAAATACCTATGAAGCGTGGGTATAAAACGGGCGATTCTTTGAGATGGAGCAAAACGGCTCGAAGACTCGAGAAACAAGAATCTGAAACACAGCTGCCCCTACGGAAAAACGCACGAATTCACCAAACTCAAGAAAAATGGCATTTCAGTTTACAAGAACCTTGGACAAGAGAAACAGACTTGAGGTAAGATATATGTATATTCCTCGTTCACATCAATCCATTGTGGAATTGGAGAAAGTTGAGAGAAGAGGAAATTGGACAAAATGCGCCCTCTTAATTTTTAAAACACCGCTAAACTTACGAAAAGCAGTAGTACGTATTATTTGTTTGGAGCTTTTCTTTTTCGCATTCAAAATTACTTCTAGTCAAGAAACACAGAAAAACCGTACTCCGCTGATTGACCTACACAGAATTTTTGGATTAGAATTCAGATAAATTCAATTCTGACATATTTTCAGTTGTTTTGGGTTATTACCCCCACTCATCCGCCCTTCTCTTAATAATTCTTCCCTCCAATCTTTTTCCCGCGCCCGTAGGATTCACAGAGAACCGCTCGTATCCTCGTCATTGGCGGTGGAGTTGTTGGAATGACCAGTGCACTTCAGTTGTTGAACAAAGGGTGAGTAGGTCCTCGGTCATATAGAACCTTTTCAAATTTTAGTGTGTCGTAAAGTCATTGTGCAAGTCTCAGAGTCGCACACGTTAACAGTACTAGGCCGGTACTATTTTTCAGTATTACTTTATATTATCGTTGCAAAAAGATAAACCCCGACTTTTGATTTAAAATTCCTTAAGTTTTATCGGTAAATCGTCAAGGCTGAATGCAGATAACATTCTGTCAATAAGTAACATGATTCCCTGATTATCTGGCATTAAGCGACCGGGTTTCCTAAGAAATACCGGATGATAACGCTAGAATGTTTCTGAGTTCTGCTCAGTTAAGTTCAGTTGGTGCAAGCTCAGTGAGGACCGTTGATATTCCCTTTCGATGGCCGCCTTCGTAGCTGAAATTAAATCCCCTCTCCACTTATAAAATGTTATTTATCCACTCATTTCTCTTTCTTCCTTGCCTTCCTTTTGGAAAACACTTTAAAGTTCTGTTCTCGAGTTCATAGGGGCCAATTAGTTCCATGTGCTAACTGACATATTTGTTATAAAATGTCTTCTTTTGCAGGTACAAAGTTACAGTTTTAGCGAAAGAGTATGCCTCCCCGGTAGCCTCTGGTAAATGCATCACCTCTGAGATCGCTGGTGCATTGTGGGAGTGGCCTCCTGCTGTGTGTGGACGTCACACTGACGAAAAGTCCCTGGAGAGATCCAAGGTTTGGTGTATGGACGGTTATGCTAAGTTCATGGAGTTAGCCATGAAGCCAAAGGAAACTGGAGCCTACCTTAGACAATCGGTGTTTTACTTCAAGGAGAAGGTTGACAATCTTCCGAGCCAGTTGGACAAGATGGAGGAACTCTGCCATTTGCCAGGATTTCGCCACGACGCTAAATTGATCGAGGAAACTGGTACGTCTCACTACTTTTTGTAATCTTATGAAAATGTCTTAACACTCTTTTCCAGTCTACAGAGAATGGCAAGATCTGACCCGTGTGTCAACTTACCTTTAGTGACGAAATTAAGAAGAGTTTTTGTAACAATCTTTTTTGGTTTAATTTCCCCTTTCAGCTGTGAACGCAGACACTGGTGTAGTAGATGCCTACCAACACATGGCTCCAATGGTTGACACAGTGGTTTACATGCAGTGGCTTTACAAACAGTGTAAAGACAAAGGCTGTCGCTTTGTGCATGATGAAATCAAAGGACTGTTGAGAGACCAAGCAGAGAAATTGAAAAAGAAATACAAAGCTCAGTTGATCTTTAACTGCTCCGGACTCAGCGCTAAAGAACTGGCTGGAGATAAAGATGTGTATCCACTAAGAGGTATTAAGAAAATCGTTTTGACATTAAGAGCTTCGAGTGCAACCTTCAAGGTCTTAAGACAGCTCTTGGGACGTTTTGTGCACTCTCGTTTTGAGCGAGGCTTACACCTCGTAGTATACAAAAATTTGGTTTTATCAACGGAGTTGATAATGTAAATTGGCCACCGTACAGAAATTCTAAAAGGTGACGTTTCGAGCGTTAGCCCTTCGTCAGAGTGATTGGATTGGATTCGCTCTGACGAAGGGCTAACGCTCGAAACGTCAGCTTTTAGAATCTCTGTACGGTGGCCAATCTACATTATCAACTCCGTTGATAAAACCAAATTTTTGTATACTACTTCCCCACCGACGCAGCACCACAGTTTCTTTAGAAACTACCCCTTCATTGTTACACCTCGTAGTATTGCTTCAATCAAGGATAACCTGAGTTTCCTACTAGAACTAACTGAATAGATTGATTGGCTAGAACATAATCTCTCGTATTTAGGCGATTAGTTGAAAACCTTTCTTTGCGCATCGCTGTTTTGAATATGCTTTGGGCAATACTCTCACCCGTCGTTCAATGACCTTTTTATAGGTGTGATACTGAAAGTGCGAAATGACGGCAGCCTGATGCCCAAGCTCAACCATTCTATGTGTATCTCCCTGATCGAGGACATTGACGAGTCTAAAAAAGAAGGACAAAGCTTCGTGTTCATTCTTCCAAGAGGTGAAGACAAACTATGGCTTGGTGGCATGGTACAACCCTATCAGTGGGACAGAAATCTTACACTTGATTATCCACCGATCAGAAGAATGTTCGAAAAAGTCAAAGAGTTCTATCCTCCCCTCCGTAACTATAACGACGAGGACGTGGAGCAAGTGTTGGTAGGCCTGCGACCCGCTCGTAAAGGCAACGTTCGTTTGGAGTGGGATCCTATGTGTCCGTCAATTCTGCACAATTATGGACACGGTGGCTCAGGTGTGACTTTCTCGTGGGGCTGTGCTATGGAAGCAAGTTCAATGGTGGATCGAGCTCTAAAGAAACCGCTGCTTCATCTCTTTTCTAAACTGTGAACGTTTTTCATGATTTCTATCGTTTCCGTGTTAATCAGTTAAAAAGAGGCAAGAAGAAGTTTGTTATTTGTTGCTAATTTATAAGTTACTTTTATTATATTTAGTAGAAGCTTAGCATTAACAAATGTTTCTTTGGTTGATGAATTTATTTATTTTATTTATTGCTATTGAAAAATTTTATTGACAAATGATCTTTATGAATGAGATTTTGTAAAATATGCGCAAAAAATAATATATTTTTCTACATCATTATAAGGCCTATCAACCTTAATCTTAAAAAACACACCTTTTAATAAAGTTAACAAAACAAGGAATATCGTTTGTGTTGAATAAGTCAGATCGAGAGCGTACACTTCTTCGAAACCGCAATCCAGGGACATGTGTCATTTGAACCTGGTTTAAAGCCACAGCTCGGTCACTGCCGGGCAATTCCAGCATTCCGCATATTTTCCACTTCGGTTAAGAGACAGGTTAATTAACACTTAACTTCGGTAACAGCCACCGGTGGCTCAGTTGGTTGAGCATAAGGCTGTCATGCGGGAGGTCGCGGGTTCGAACCTGGGGCCTGTTTCTCGAAAGTCCCGAAACTTTACGGGCCACTTTCGGTGTCACAATTCCCTTTGTATTTCAAGAACGGAGAGCATTTAAGTCGTCAAAGTTCACAGACGTGTTTCTTTTAGTTAGCTTGAAAACATTTTAAAAGATCGGCTTTCCAAACCAAGCGGTTAGCAATTTCACAAATGGCTTTTCGGGCCCGAAAAGTTTTCGGGACTTTCGAGATACGGGCCCCTGGCCGGATCAACACACAGGATCTCCAAAATACTGATCAGGAGAAAGTGCTGCCTTTGTAATTTTCATCTCTAAATGTTTAAATGGACTATAATCCGTAGGCTCCGTCTCACAAATACCTTCTACGTTCATAAGTTCCCTGTGAGACGTTACAGAACCCACACACTCTTCTAGAAGAGTAGGGGGAATAAGTCCCCGGTGTTGTGGCTGTCCTGTTCTCTCCAGCACAAGTGGCCGGCTTGGCAGTGATGGCCTAAAAAGGCTTATGTTGTATGAGGCCACCTCGGCAGAAACAGCCATTACTCAAGAAGGACTTTGCCGAGTGCTGCAAGATGTAAGATGTAGATGAAACCCTGTTTTTTTTTTTTTTTTACGAGTATGACAGAGTCAAAATATAAAACGAGAGAAAATGAGGGGAGTACTTAATGGAGCAATAAATCACACTCGAAAAATTTAAGCCTTGATACCGTTAACAGCGGAGCTGCTTGCTACAGAGATATTCGGGCAGCAATTACGCTGGTGAGGGAAAGTTAGAGGTCGCAAAACATTTCATCGCGTGAGGGACAAAACGACACTCGATATAGCACAGCTAAAGAAATAAATTATCGCTTTTATCGCTCACAAATGTACATGTATTCCTTACTTGACTTGTCTTTCTCAAACTCTCTACGAGTTGCTGACCACCTCTTACGGCTTGAAAGCACATCTTTCCTACTATTACGTAGGAA
>OX421449.1:12980821-12983321 GCA_949126865.1 Montipora capitata | reverse complement strand
AGGAATACTTAGGGGGTATTTACATGAGACCAGGAGACAAACTCAGACCGGTATGAACTTACATTTACATGAAACCAGGACCAGCTGCTTGGTGCCTGGTTGCGGGATGAAATGTCCAATAAATATATGGCTGGCCCAAAAGCATACAAGCTTGAAATTTCTGGACCCAGTCTGAGATATGTTGTCATTTACATGAGGCCGGTACAAATTCAGACAGGTACGAGAATCTCAGACCGGTCTGAGTTGATTGTCTGGCCGCTGTCATGTAAATGCAGAAAAAGAAATGTATGGAGGCCGATACAAACTCATGCCAGTCTGAGTTCGTCTCGGTCTCATGTAAATACCCCGTAACTTCCCCTGCTTTTAAAGGGAACTGGTCAAAACTACTATACTCGAACAGGACCCACCTTTGGGGTAGGGGGGTTCTCAAAGACACCACCTATCTTCGAAATTATCACATGAACATTACTGACTACATTTTATTGGCTTTTAAATTTGAGTTGACACCAGAATATTCAGCTGGCAAGAGTCGGCATTACTAGACAAACAAGAAAAGTGAGGTTTGAATCTCACTGTAATTTTTTACTGCTGGATAGAGGGGTGGCTATGCAATATAGACACCATCTTTTGACGTTAAGCAAGGGGGGTGCAGGCAGACACCACCATCTATTTTGTGGTTTGGTGGGTCCTGTTCAAGTGTAGTAGTTTTGATCACTTCCCTTAGATATAGTTTGATGCTGCTCTAGTTTGAAGAAATTCGAATAAAGCTTAGAATGTCAGGGGAGCAGAGTCAGCACAATGGTGAGAGCACTGCCTCGCCTTTCCCTAATATGACCCCGGTTCGATTCCCGGATTCAAAGTCATGTGTGGGTTGACTTTGCTGGTTCTAAAAAATGTCCAAAATGTTCTACTTTCAGAATACTTACATATAAAAAAAAAAAGTGTATTATGGAGTACTTGACCATATTTTCACATTAGCAGTCTTTCATAAATTTGAAAATATTTCATAGATCTCTGTATGTCTCCATGGTCTACCACTCCTTTTTAAGCTTGCCTTTTCGCTTCTTGAATTAACTACTGTACACTGTGCACTTGCTTTACGGCACTTTAGTATGAAAATGTGCATGAATTCAAGGAAATGAAATGAAAGATATAAATACATTAAGATACAGTAAGTCTGATCCCACAACACGTACACATCCAGTGCTAAGATTTGCATCCATGGAGCAATGAATTATTACTCCAGGGTTGTCAACAAGAAAACCACCGGCTAGTACGCTATCTTCAGCCAACTACTTTCATCTCATTTCACCACCAATCAAGATGAAAAAAAGTAATCTTACACTTGTTAAATTCTCATTGAAGAAACTTTTCTCTCCCTGTTTAGAGTGGAATTTACAAAGATTAATTAAACAACAAAATTTTATCTGCTAAAACTCGATCGTTTGTGCGGAATCTCTGGAACATTTAACTGAATAGTTCCCAGTCTTACACTTTATCTGATGAAACAACATGGTGTCCAACAGAGAACGTTTTTGTGCCAAGCTTACTTTCATGGCCACCTACAGTACTTTTAACTATGACCCTTCTACTTTCAAATTTAACACATTCAATACCCAAAAGAATGCCGGGAACAAAGCACAGCTGTTCCTACCATTTCTATATATTTTCGGTGAACAGGGGTAATGTATTGAAATATTATTGTGGTTCTCATCTTCTCGCAGTGATTGTAACAAGTAGTGTTTTCATTGGCTACAGGGAGACAAAGATGGCTCGTCTCCAAAGTTTCCCTGCCAGCAGAGGTCTGTTTTCTTTTTGCATTGTACAGGAAAAGAGACTTCTGCCATGGGTTGAAACTCATTTTGATCCCTTTGCTGTCACCACCTTGGATGACACTCTTCAAACCACATGCCCCATGATATGTTTACTGTGACTTGAGCCCACTGTATCTCACACATTCCTTTACAGTAAGTCTGCTGTTGTTAAGAGAGCCCACACAACATGAAGTATGTATGGTGAGCATTCAGTCCCTAAATGTAAGTAACCGCCGCGCATACTCAACACAGTGACTTTCGACCCATGGCAGAGGTCTCCTGTACTCGTCGGCCCAGTGAACGCCAAAGAAAAGAGACCTCTGCTATCAGGAAACTCCAAAATAGTACATATTGTGCAAATCGCCATATCAACTGTCATATGATGTCAATGTCAACAAAACATGTTACGAAAGCATAATTATTGTAATGATGATTGTTTGTGCAGTCTTGAGCGAGAATACATCACTTATTAGGTCACCCATCTGACAACAGTTGGCCAACTGCAAGCCAACCGTTGATTGACGTGTTGGTGGGGATCACATTTTGTTACCTACATGATTTCCAATAGAAATACCTGCACTCCTGCTTTGAAGTCATATGTTATTATAATCATTCCACAGTCAGGGTAACCAGGAAGGGGATGGTGTGAATGTTGCACAGTCATGAAACCATCTTTTGGCTGATTT
>OX421449.1:12955821-12975821 GCA_949126865.1 Montipora capitata | reverse complement strand
TGCTCCACCTTGGGTTTCTTTGCTTTCTTTCCTGCACTACCAGTTTTATTGCTTGACAATTGGTGGTTTGTTTTCAAGGATTTGCTTGGACTTGTGGACGAGGTATGATACTGCGTTGCAGTGGTGTTTGCACCTTTGCTTGGTGGTTTTTCCACAGGATATAACTGGTTTGTTAACCTTTGCACAGGCCTTTCATAGTATGTATGTTTATTAATCTGTGTCATCCTGAAAAAGTCCACAAAGTTTGGAATTCCAAGTTTTGTCCGTGACAGATCTATGCCCCCTCGTTTTGCACTGAATTCACTTTCAATAGCTTCAGATGTACGTAGGTCGTATGCCACCCAGTCAATGTCATTATGCCACTCCCATCTTATACCATGTCCTGGGACAGAATTGCTTTTGTAGACTTTTCTCTTGATCTCCCTTACTGATCCTTTCACAGATAAAAAAATGAATGAACTCAGGGCTTAATGAAGCGCCAAGAGAGCGTGAAATAACTCATTCATAACCGCAAGTTCCACCTTTGGTTGTAGTTTACTTATTTTAGCTTTCTAGTTTGCTCTATCCCCTGATAAATGGAGGAGAAAACTTTGACGGATGCAGGGAAGGGGGCCTGCCCCCTCTCCCCCCTGCCCCTGCTGTGAAAGGGCAAAAACAAAATGTTTGAGAGCGGGCTTCACCTTACCTCCAGAGCTGTCTGGATCCCGCCACTGGATACAAGAGTTTTAAGTTCATTGTATCAGCCTCTAAAGGCCAAATTATGAAAAATTTACAGCTTCGCTTTCTCAGGAATGGAATAGGGATAACAAGTTTTTCTTGAAATATGGTATTTTACATAACACCACGAGCGCTTACCATTTGAATGGAATTTTCGGTAATTCTGGAGAGAATTCAAATGGAACAGTTCATCTCGGTGGAATGTTCTCGGAAAAAAGGTAATAGTACCAGAGAAAATAGACTGTTTCATTTGTTTTTCAACCGGAACAACCCGTTTTTCTGGCAAATTATGCAGCACATTCCCATTTTCATTTTCTAAGTACAGAACATGCAGTACCATTTGTTGAAATATTCTCACCGAAAATTACATTCAAATGGTAAGCGCTCCACTTCTCACAGTTCCCCCGCCTCTCCACCCCCAACTACGATAGTGCATTTACTTCCGGCTTCACTCCTTGAACTTATCCCCTCCATAGGAAAGTCATCTCCAGAAGGGAATACTAGTTTTAATATCAATACAGAAGCGTGAACTTCACCTGTTTCGGGTCTTCTCTGCTCGTTTCTGACCAAATCAACTTCGTAACAGTCCAGAGAAGCAGCGCACTCTCCTAAATTGATTGGAGGTGGTGTTTTCTTCGAAGTATTCACTCTCAACTCTAACAACTTCTTTTCCAAGAAGTGACAAACGTTCGCTTCATAAGGAATCCATTGTTTCGGTCTCTCTTTCCATTGCCAAACAATTACACTGCTTGTTAGGGAGGCAGAAGCCATCCTTGAAAGGGAGGAGAAACCAAAATACAGAAAAAGTGATTTAAAATCTGATCAAAACAAAGAAACAAAACAAACCGACACTTTCCCGCCTGAAGTAACGCATGCGTGGGGTTATGCTGATAAAAGATTATGTTTGATTGGTGCCCTTTGGTAACTGTGAACCAATAAAAAGCTATCTTTTATTTGATTACAATGACGTAGGAAGCATTGTGACGAACCGGTTTGGCGAATATTTGGATTCTGCTGCTCGTGGCAACGGGAGAGCAGCCATATTGAAATTATGATCAACATTTAGGGGTTGGGTGTCTTCTATGTTGATTTCTCGGTTTTATCGCTTCTGATCACAGAGTAAAGCCTTGAGATGGCTGGTACCTTAGCCCAGGCTCGTGTACAGCTTCAAAATGCGGAAAGTTCCCTTCTTTTTATGCAGCAAGAACACGCGAAAACTCTGCAAGGCCTCTACGCCGAGATCAATAAACTTCAAAAGAAATGCGGAGGTATGGATAGCCCTACCCGAAGATTGCTCATCTGATTTTTAAGAATGACATCAATTTTTATTTTCCAGAGCTAACTTTCAAATTGGCGATGAATACTACGAGTTCTAATGGAAATGAAGGTAGGTAATTTTACGATTTCGACACAACACTTTTCGTTGACACAAACAGATGTCTTCGTTTGTTCTTGCTTACATATAAATTATTTGTTGAGTTTAATTTATTTTCGAATACAATTATTCATTCACTGTTCGCTCGGAAATCGCACAAATTTACAGATTTGTTTGATGTACTTACTGTACACAATTATTTTAGTCCGTCATGCGGACATAAATATTCAGAATTCGGATTTCCTTAGATTAAGAGCAAAAAAATTACCATTTCATTCAGTCGTAATTTCTTTAGTGGGTGGTTTTATTTTGTTTAGGCTGAAAATTAAATATCCCCGTCATTTCCATGGTGTCAAGGACAGTTGCTCGCTGATGTGTGTAATCTCATGTTGATTTCCACTTAGCATGCGAAATACATTCTTTGGTATTAAAATATATTTCCTGGTAGATTTTCTTGTCTATGGACTCTATGGACACATCTTTACCCTATCTTTTGCCTGTTATGTGTACAATGCACAAAACAATAGTTATTGAACAATGGTACGGTACACTGGAATTGTTGATTCAGTATCCCCTGGGAATTAGTGCGTTTGGTTTCCATTTATTTTTTCCGAGTGAAAATAGTAAGCTTAAATGAAAGTATCCATGATTTTTACAAGGTAACAAACTTAATTTCTTTTGCAATGGACTGCATATTGCTAGGAAAGCATCACACCAGCTGTATTTTTCTTAAGTGAAAATTTCAAGAGACCTTCTACCTGACATCATGTAAGATATAAAAATTGAAAATAAGCCAAACTTTGTCACAATAAAAGACAATCAAAACCATTTATAAAAATGTTTTAATTTGTTTAGATGAATTATTATTATACTGTTGCAATGACTTTGGTGTCTTGTGAGCAAGTAAAAATGACTTGCAAGTGAAACATGCTAAATTGCTTGTTTTCAAAAGAGAAGGGAGTGTGGAAAAAATCGAAACTGGAACAATTCCTTAACACTTTGACACTGTTAAGTGCTCAATATACACACACCTGAATTTTTGACAAAATTCTTGCAGTTGCGTGTTCATGAGTGCAAAATTTATATGGAATTCAAGTGCCAAAAAAAAATAACCTGGTGCATGTATTTTCTCAGCAGAGAAGTTAAAGTAGGCTGGCAAAGTCTCTTCTTCATTTCTGTGTAATGCTGGACAAGGTCACATTGATTCTGCATTATTCATTAGTGGTATGAGTAACAGTAACATTCATAACCAATGCTCTTATTTTTCCTTGTCTTTTGTAGCTGGAGTTGGACAAAGTTTGAATGAGTCACAAAAAATAATGAATGAGGTGAGAGCTGAGAACATTGAACTCAAAGGTGTCATTGAAGTGAAGAACAAAAAGATTGTGCTTCTTGAGGGTCAACTGAAAACACTGGCTCAAAAATTCACCAAGGACTTGACAGAGAAAGAAGCTAGTTTGTCAGCTGTTGTTAAGGAACTAGAAAAGAAATCTGACACTATTGCTTATCTTACATCGCAACTTCACAACAGTAAACTAAGGCAATCTGGAAGACATCAACCAAGCAGGCCCTCTAGCAGTAAAAAATCCAAAGAAATTTCAAGAGAATATAAAGAGGCAGTTGTGGAAGGCACACCTACCAGCAATCACAACCACGTACCACAAACAGATGTATCTTCATCAGTATCATCAAGGACCCCTGTGCCACCGAGGGAGGGGACTCCATCTAATATCCAACGGAGGTACCGGCGAGCAGTGACATCTCCAGCTCCAAAGGAAGTAAGTTTGTTACATAACAAGATGAAGACATCGAGAGCTGTGGGGATTCAAGCTTCGCCAAATGAGATTCAACTCAATGTTGCACCAGTAAAGTCCAGCAAAGGAATGCCAATACGACCAAAAAGAGCATCATCTCCATCAAGACCAGGGTTAGGGATCTCCAAAGGACCACAGCGATCAGCAGGGAGGGAAAGACCCTTGCCAGATGATTATGTGGAATTCCTGAAAACTGGGAGTAGGCCAGATCCACAAGTTGTTGTGCGAGCTGCACCAGAACCTCTTCCTCCTATTTCAATGACTGACAGACTTGCGGCGTCACCCAAAACTCCATATGGTGGTCGGGTACAAATGGCTCGAACACACTCTTCACAAGGAGTTCCTGCAGCTGCTATATACACTGTTGCCCCTGATGGGGATAACCCTGGGGCATTAGAAGATGTTGGGAAAATTATAGTGTCGCCATTGAGTTCACCAGAGAAAGGGTGGCGGCATAAGCAACAACCTCAGCAACAAAATGGACCTGACTAATAATTAAGGTCCAATTGGCTGTTATGAAAACACTTTGCAAGGTACCTCAAATAATTGTGTAAACAAGCAATGATTTTAATGTTAAGAAAATATTAAGGTGTTTTTTTTTCTGTAAATAGAGAGCCCAGCTTTTAGTTCCCACATTTTTCTCTTAATTTGTATTTTTTTTTTTTAGCTAAAGAAATGCCTTGGCACAGTTTTGGTTAAACAAGGTTTTGTATAGTGTTGAAATGGTGAATCACATTGTTGACTGAAGAAACTTAACCCTTTCATGGAGTTTATTCCTCTCTCTCATTTCCATTGTAGATAGCAAAGCTATAAGCAAGCAATTTAGGAAATATTGTAAAAATAACTATTAATCAAGCTTCAAACCAGTTGAGGTGTTTACGTTATCATTAAAAAGAAATATCTTCATAAAAACTATTCATGAACTTGCTATGTAGCTCTAGGGAATCCTGGCAGTAAGGACAACTTTGAGAGCTTTGTGGAGGTAATGGAGCAAAGAGCAGAGTGCATGGTCGGGTATAGTGAAAATCTATTTTATGGAAAATTGTTTAAAAGCAACAAAATGAATTGTAGTTCTTTGAACTTTTATACGTTTGATTTGGTTATTCTTGTCTGTTAACATCTTGATAAATGGCAAGTCATCAGTTTAAAGGGCTAGAGTCTTGTAAAAAATTTAGAAACATTCTGCTAAAATGATGTAAAAGCGAACGGCAGTTAAATTTTACTATGATAATATTAAAACCACTATGTAATATTTGTGCTTAACAGGAGTAAATACTAAATTATTACGTAATTACAATGTGCTGTTAAAAGAAAACAACTACAACAAAGTTATTAATCTGGGCCCAGTTGTTTGTAGTCTCCTTCGCAGCCGTTTTTTTGGATGTCACGCAACGCTCTCCGCGTGACATTCAAAAAACGGCTGCAAAGGAGACTAGGTTGTTTGAAAGCCGATTAACTTACTCCAAGATTAGTGTAAAGTTTGGTTTCCTTTTTTCAACTTTTTCGTGGAAGTTTCTTTTGCTTATTTTTGTTTTTCAAGTTTGACATCCTCTAATGTAACATTTTGCCGAATATCAGCGTTGAACAGCATTTGGGAGTGGAGAAGTAAACTCCTTGGTAAATTTTAAATCTGGTATTAGCGTTAAGCGGCTTTTGAATAACCGGGCCCTGGTCAGTTGCAACAGATGTAAACAGTGAGATAGACCACCGAAGTTAGAAGCGATCCTTTATCTTTCGTCTGCAACCTGCACTTCAAATTTACATTTCTTTCATTGATCAGTCCTTTCTGGGGAACATATGAGCCCAACAAAAGTGACCTTCTCCCAAGTGAGTTGCTCCATAGAGCGGTTTTCAAATAAGTGTCGTAAAACCAAAACCTAAGTAATTACTTTCGCCAATCAAAAAGGACGGAAACAATCCCGTAAACCAATCAAAACTCGAAGTAATTACACGTAGCCGACACAAAGCGCGGGAAAATGTGCACGCGCGGGCTACGATTGGTTTTGGTCTCACTTCTTATTGGTTGAAAAAGTGGCGCGAGAACTTTGAACCAATCACTGAGTGAAGTAATGCAAAACCAAAGTAATTCGCTAGTTACTTTCGACACTCAATTGAAAACCGCTCCAGCTCGGTTGGAAAGAGACTTTATAATATAAGAGACTATCGCTTCAATTGTCCAGATAAGAGCAGGGATGACTTGTATCTTTCATCTATAACCCACACTTGACGTATACATTTCTTTCATTAATGAAGAAGATGGGAAGGGATTGAAACTTGAAAAATGTTGGCCACGTCTTCTTTGGTAAAACTTCAACACTTATTATATGGATAGATCACCCTGCTAAGATTTCTTCTATCTTGGGTTGCAAGAAATGTTCGAGTGAGGGCGTTACGTAGGTGGTATGTCATACGTTTTACCCAGTTTGAACCTGAAAACTACCGTGAAAGAGGCAAAAGGGTGTTCCTTACCAGTGAGTGCCAAATTAGTAAAGGAAATCACGAAATTACACCACTCGCCTCCAATTCTCATTGAATACGGAAGAGATCTAGCTCCGAGAACCATTTTCACCAAACGATTATCATTTTCGATTCTAGCCAGGTCGTGGTCTGCCTTGTACTTCAATGGTCTTCAATCTGATAACTTCACTTTTGACTTCCCCAAATTGAGAAAGACAGTCCTTGACATCCACATCATCGACGTAGGAACGGAGACCCAAGATACTAACGGTTTGTGTAAAATCCGTGAGGAGGATGACAGCAAACATGCACCTCGTCGATAACGAAACCCTCCTCAATCAACAAATCAGCGCCAGCCTTCGTTTGCAACTCTGTCAAATACTCGTTATTGCCAAGATCCTGAAAGACTGTAATGCCATCTGCAAGTTTATCATTAATACCACTCCTTATGCACCCAGCACTCGTTTTCCACGGAAGCTTGAATAGCTGGAATAGCACGCTTCGACCTTTCCGGTCGGCAATGTCGGCCTCCGTACAACTTCAAAAAGGTTCCTTCACTTCAATACTTATCCGCAAAAACAACAACAACAAGAAGCTTTATTACCAAAATAAAAGTTAAAGTTTACAATAATTTATAATATATTAATACAAACCAAGGTAATGTTTATTCAGAATAACTAAAAAGCTAATCGAGCTGAGTAAAACTAAGTAGTGTTTAAATATAGGAGGTAGGTTGGCACTAGAGCTTGAGTAAATAAATAAATTAGTCAATAAAAAGAGAAGCAAGGGGAAAACAAATAAGTAAATAAATAAATAAAAATAAATAAATAAATTCCAGTTGAAAACTCATGAACAGTAAGACTGTAAGATGTTTAACTTGACTTTGTTTTTAAACGTTTTGAGGGGGAGGTGTTTAATACTTTCTTCAAGGTGATTCCAAACTTTTACAGCTGCAAAGCGAATGTTGAATTTACCATAGTTTGTTTTGATGGTATTGATATAATAGGTTGATTTAGAGGCAAGCCTGGTATTGTATGAGTGTACAGATGCTACTGATTGAAAAAAATTTTCAAAGGAAGATGGAAGAAGATTATAGTAAAAAAACTTATCCTAAAAAACACGAAACCTAAACGACAGTGTCCTTACAAACTGGAATAAATGGACTTCAAGACTGGATGGACAAAACCAACCAAAGATAAAATCGATTTATGAGTAACTACATAACTAACCCTTCACTACTCGCAGCTCCGCTATTAGAATATATAAAATAAGGGATGGTCTATACTTAGGAATTTTTTCTTGCATTTCTTCATGTGGTAAGCACATTTACCTATCACACGATTGTACGTACAGAACGCATGCGTATAGTCTGCTGGCAGCCGGTTTTTTCTCTAAGGGTCACTAGGACGAGCGCTTGGTCATCGCGAACTCGAAAGGGCGGTATGGCGTTGGCCGTGTAGAGAAGAAGGCGAGACAAGGTTCTCGTGTGCGCCGCGCCCATGTCTCGTCCCATTCCCCTTTAGCCAAAACGTCTCGCCTCATAACCCGTACTGAATTACGAGAGAAAAACAGACTGCCAGCAGTCTAGCATGCGTATTTGTGAGATTTGTACACAAAAAGAAAACGGAAAAAGAAAAAATTCTGTTCGGGGTCCCCATGCTACTTTCGATCCTGGGAGGAAGAGATTAATCGGCTCCTAAGCCAAACGTGACTAACCCCTTGATTACTCGTAGCTCCTCTATTAGAATATATAAAATAAGGGATGGTCTATACTTCAGAATTTTTTTCTTGCATTTCTTCATGTGGTAAGCAGATGTGTAGTAACGTCTAGTGACGAGTAGTGAATGCTGGTAACGTGTAGTAAGGCGGGCTGGTGATGTGTAGTAACGTCTCAAGTGACGAGTAACGTAGATCAACGTTGGATAATACCTAGTAATTGGAAGTAACGTTAAGTTACGATTAATCGTGTAAGACTATATAAAGTATCTAGTTTTGATGTATAGTGTTGGCAGGTGACGTTGAGTATTGTATTGCGTAAGGAATTATAAGTGGATTTTTCATTTAGTGTACTTGGACACGGAATTATAACGAGGTTGTTATCCACCAGGCTTTTGAACAATCAAGGCCAGATCATCGCTTGCCAGCAGTCTTTGCGGTGGGGAGTGTGGGGTTCGATATGTGTTCTCTCACTCACTCTCGCCTGCTCGCATGCTAGGCCAGATCTAAAGCTTCGGTTAACGTGATACACCTTAGGATCGCTTATAGCGCAAAGCTTTTAAATACCTTTCCCTGATAAGCACTGAGGGTCGGAAATGACGGTCTCCAACCATTCTTGGCAGATCTTTTTTATCCGGCTTAGCCTAGTTGCGTGGGATGCCCCATGCAGTGCAGACAACCTTATAAAATGGGGACCGTTTGTTTTTCCTCGCATCCACAAATTGTAACGTTTGTTAGCATTGGCTAGTTTCTGTAAGAGTGTGGAAAGTGTAAATTTACAGAAAATTATAACGGCATATTTTAATGGCCACATGTTCATTCTACGTCATCCACATGCCATGGTCATTGTCACTTTTTGTGTTCTCTTCGTTTGTTTCCCGAAATCGGAGGTACACGAAAGAATTTCTACTGTCGATCGCCTGATTTCGCTAAAGGTGAAATGTTGATTTTTATTTAAGCTATCAGTACTTGTTACATGCAGCTTTCATATCGTCGTTTCAGTTGGTTTCATGAAAGGTATTTGATGTTTTGTGGGGGGTTTTATCGATCACACGACGTGTCAAAACAGTATCGTAGTACTGATGGCACCGAATCAGTGATCCCCGAAAATTTAGTTTATAATTCCTTTTGAATTGGATAGAGTCTTCATGTTAGCTAACTGGTAAAATATTTCAATTTTTCAAAATTAGAAATTCAAATTATTTTCGTAAATTCAGTCAATTAATCAGTTGACACCATGCTAAAACAAGACTCATTTCCTAAGGTTACCGTGTACCTTCAGGGGTGTTTTCAGAGAAACGGATGTGAAATAGCGCTTAAATTTCCGATATCTTAACCTTTAATTTGTATTAAATGTGTCTACTGGAATATATTTTTTTTAAGGTTGAAACGCGAAGGTACAACAAATTCCAACTCAATAGGCATTTCATATTTCGGGACTTTCCTTCATTCGATCGCATTCAAAAGTAACAGAGCACTATCGAAACTGCTAACTAAAATCTTTGAGCAACCGCGCGGAAAATACTCTTATGGAAAAAATATTTCAAATTGTAAAATTCCCAAAAACGAGTTTGTTGGAAATAGGTACGGTTTATCTAGCTACAGTCAAAATTTGATTGCAATCAAGCAAAGCGTCTTTGAGTTGTAATCTTTACATTGTTATCTTCAAGGCAAAAGTCAATGTTTAGGAAAACAACACCTCATGCAAGGAAAGCCCCAACATCTTTCCCCATAATTGGACAATCAGAGGACGCCACTCTTTTTCCGGTCACAGCTGATGTCGATCTCTCACGTCACAAGTTCTAGCGTTCCTCCAGCTTCATTGTCACTAATATTCTTCGGATTTTTTACGCATGTTTTCAGAGCGGATCAGTCTTTATGCTAAACAGAAAAATGACGCGCACATCGATTTCATCAAACACAGCAGCAGCAGAGAAAAAGTGGAAGCGGACCAATGCAAAAGCTTTCAACAATGACAACAATAGCACAATGTGGGATTTGCGCAAAAACTATCGCAAACAAATGGTGACGGTGATATCAGAATGCGGGCTGGTTATGAGAATCGTTTACATAGTATTTTCCTCGTCATGTTGTAAGAAGACTACAGGAAATGTCCTTGGTCTTATTACTTTATCGCTACAAGTGTGTATATTCTCGTTCACTGGCAGTGTACTGATAGAGCCTGATTTAGCACCTCTTGAATTTCCTTGATTTTTCTTTAGATGCTACGATAATTAATTCACTGATATGCTTCGTCAGAGGATCCTGAACGCCAGTTCTGATCATATGATACTTTGTATTTAATTCCGGTAACCTACCATGGGTCTACCATGCTTTGCATCACTCATATGTTTTTTTGATCCTTAGGTTATATTCTCTTTTCTTTTTTTTCACTTTTTCCTATTGGTAGCGCCAGATCTCAGATATTCACGTGGCTTGTAGGTCTTCATTGTTTAATACTTTCTTAAAATACGATTTAATGCCACAAAAAGTAAAATATGATGTTTTCATAAACAAATACCTCTGAAACGTTTGCGAGCAAAGACAATGATTGGATGTTTCCCGCGAAAAGCGCACTGATAGACTCCATATGCTGGCAATCAAAATGAACTTCTACTTCAGGAGAAAACAAAATCTCTGGAAATATTTGATCCATTTTACATACTTTTTTGCGATCGACAAGTGTGACCTTAACCCTAAAATTAAGGAAAAGAACATTTCGGAAGATTTTCTCCCATGAATTAAAGTGCCTCTTTGTACTACCCTACTTATCTTTCCCTTAACAAATTTATTTATTTATTTATTTATTAGAGTTTAATGACAATAAACAACATCATCATAAGGATAGTCTACAAAAGAGTCATAGACCCCATACAAAGGCAGACCACCTTAATATTCTGAAAATATCTACTTCCATTGTTTACCTGTAATTTCAAGAACTTCAAGTTTCGTACGCCAATATGACATTTGCAGTCGTTTTACTTATTGTGCTTCGGTACCGTTTTCCGTTTTCACAGAACAGGTAAACGTCAATAACACACTCTCCAACTTATTCGTCTGTATGACAGATCATACTATACACTGACTTTCAACTAGTCTGAACTGTAAAAATGAAAGAAAGGTTTGAGCTGATAAAGCACCCGTAATATCAATAACAACTACAGCCTCGAACACAATTGTTGAAACACTTTGCGATACCTTGCCCTCTTGCAATGGGCTCAGAAACTCACGTGCAAACAACATTGTGAGGGGAGAGAGAGCCGCGAAAGTTTCAGATCTGTTTATTCGTTTACTGTTCCGAGGAACGTTGTCACAGACTCTATAATTTGTATCTACAGCCACTGTCTGTTGCTTGCTTTGATCAGTGCATCCCACGTGAACGCCTGATTGGTGTCTTGTTTCTCTATGATACTGACAGGCTTGTGAGCCAGGGAGTAACTGTTGCATACCCTACTATCGATCTCAGACGTCCGTGGCTTTTCTTCAGCCCACTTCTCAGTCTGCGGTCAAAAAATTCTGATCACGTGATAACATTTTTTTGTAGCTCTGCGGTTTCGAAAATACCGATCTCGTGGCGCCATTTTCTGTTGCTCTCCTCAAAGAGAAAAGCGGGAAACGATGTTGACGGCGAGTAAAACTGGCCGAAGCTATTACGGGTAACCCAGGAAAAGCTCTGTCCGAGGAAATAAGAAGCAGGTGGAAACTTTTCTTCAGTTTTTTATTTCTTTTCTCGGCCGTGGGAAGAACAAAGGAATAGCGCCACGAGGTCGGTATTTTCGAAACCGCAGAGACACAAAAATGTTATCACGCGATCAGAATTTTTTAACCGCAGACTGAAATCAACGGTCCGTGAAGTGGACTGAAAAAAACCCTTGTCCACGGACGTCTGAGATCGATAGTACCAACCCTGTAATCTTTGATAGGTTTTGAAGAGCGAGACAGAATACATTAAATATTATTGATTTCTTATGCAAAGTGGTGGGGGTCTTTAGCAGTTAAGCTCGAACCAGTTTATGCAGTATTGCACAGTAAAGTCGTTTTGTCTCCCATGTGGATCGTACACAAAGAACATTACAAATTCGAAGTTGGGAGGCCTGTGATTCCTCGGGACCTCGATACCCATGATCCTCTGCTATTGCACATGCATGACCCTGCATGGCAAAGAATCAAAATGGCGCTGTTCTGTTCAAGTAAGTGAATCTCATTGCTTTGTCTGAAGCCTCACTATAACAGCGCTTGATCGCAAATGCGACATTTCCGCACTTCTCAAAAAGCTTCTCTTTAACTTTTTGTATAATCTCTATTGATATTGCTCGTAGTTTTTCTGAAGGTCACGATGCATTGCCAGTTTGTGTCTACATCTGGTCACTGATGAATTGAATGATCGATCTAGCATTTGTAAGCGAAACTTCAACTCAAAACCTTACTTATCTGATTGTATTCATCAGTTTTCCTGCAGCAGTCTTGCTGTACAAAATCGTTCCATCAGGTAACATAACATAAATGGAACATGAGAATTCATTATATTGCAAGAGTGAAGGCAATGTTGTCAAGGTAGTATGTTGATGATAATCATTCTTTTGATACCCAGTGGAAAAGTGTGAGCTTAATTTTCAACTGAGTAGCTGAAAATTTTCTTCCCATTATATTTAATATTTGTGTGGTAGACACTGGCCACCATTGAGTATGGAGTTGGCTAGACAATGTCATTTTAATACAGAACAATCTTCATCTTTCAAAAAATGGTTTGGTATGGCATACTGCTTAACCGTCCTTTGGTAACGTGGCATCTTAATGATCTCAATGGTATAGCATATAGCAGATACATGTGGCTACAGATTTTAGGTACCCATATCTGCATGCTTTATAACCACATGTTACAGTATTAATTTTAGCAGAGTTGATATGGAAAGCATTCTTTAGTTACAGTGAACTTTGCTTTTATAAAAGTAATCTTTGTTTTATAGTCAGTAATGAAGTTCCTGAGCACCCTTGTGTTTCTCCATCCTCTAACTGTGTGTTTGAGAGGCGTCTGATTGAAAAGTACATAGCTGAAAATGGCACTGATCCAATCAGCGGAGAGCCTATTTCAGAGGACCAGTTGATTGATATTAAAGGTTAGTTATTGATTGAAAGACTTCCAAGTTTACACAAATAAAGTGTCGAAGCACTTGTCTTTGTGTTATGGTGTGTGACAAAACTAAAATAACTAACACACAGCAGATTTCTTGCACCAAACTGCTGCAAATGTACTCTGTGAGAAACTTTTGTGGACTTGGATTGTGATCAGAAAAAGGAAAAGGCTTTTTTGTTGGAGTGCCAAATGATTTTTGTCATCCTTTTTAAAAGTAAAAGAGAAGGTCATGGAAAAAATGAATGCAGAATAGAATCTTCTATCATATACATGTACTGTACAACTGCTCTAATTACCCAATCAGACGCAATCAATCGGAGAAGTTGTGTTCCAGATTTACGAAAAAAACTTTTGTGCCATGTGAGTACATTTCACACTGACTGTTTTGTGCCTGGCTAAAATTCAAACCAAAGAAGAGGGTGAATGGGGATATGTTCTAATCTCAAATGAAATATTTTCTGTCATTTTTTAAGTGAACCCTCTTGTGAAACCCAGACCTCCCTCAGCCACCAGCATTCCAGCAATTTTAAAAGCTCTTCAAGATGAATGGGTAAGGACACTCTTAAACATAAGGATATACTGTTGCTTAGCCCTCTGTTTTTGTTCCATTTTCACCAAGCATGACTGATAATTCAAGCTGGTAATTGATAATAGTAGTAAAGAAGAGCTGGAACTCTTGAAAGATACATGTATTTCTGGTGGCAATAAGAGTTTTTATTGTTTTAGCATAAAACTGGGTAAAACGCATAACATGTGTAGGAAGCTCACTGGTAAGGTAACCCTTTATGACCCAGGGAGATCGATGACAGCAAAGGATTTTAATGGAAAGATCTACTCATACTAGAGAAGGGATTTGGCATTTTCTTTAGCACTGAGTCTATTATTTTAAAAACAATAATTAGCCAAGTTTTTCAAGTTTTAATTCCTTTCCATCCTCACCATCCTAATCTTTACATAACAAAAAATACCTTGAGTATACTTACATGCATGTGGTTCTTTGGTCTTTTTTGTGTTCAGGATGCTTGTATGCTGCATAGTTTTACTCTACGTCAGCAGCTTCAAACTGCAAGACAAGGTAGTGTCGTTTTCCTTTAGTAATAAAAAAAATATTATTTCATGTGAAATTTCAATGGTTATCGTGTTCAGTATTCTTTGTACAGTGTAAGCAAAAATAAAGATACTGTTAAGAAGCAGGTAATCCAGATGAAATCCAAAGAAACAGTCCAGCTGGTGTTGATGGCAAATATAGTTCCAAAGAGGCCTCCATTTTCTCGTCTACATTTCGATTTTGTCACATTCACAGATGCAGTGAAAACAGGTTGAGCTGGATTTCCAGTCACAAATAAAGCCTCCAAGTTTAGTATAGGCCTTGCTTTATTCCAAGAAAATTACCCAACAAAAAAATTATTATTACCAAGTAAAAGTCATGAAGCTTAAATCTGAACACTGCAATGTTGTCAGATCAAGTGTCTGTCTTTTTCACATTTTGGGAGGATGTCTGCCACTTATTTACAGTCTAACACTAGGCAGGAAACAAACTCAACCATGCAAACACAGTTGATGTGGCAACCTTTTGCAATTGATTTCCCAAACAGAAACACTGGGATCATCATTTAGATGATTATTTCCATTTTTATTTTATGTCACGAGCTCTTTACCATGGAAGGATGCTGTTTGTAAACATAGACATACAATGTTCTGTATGCTGTATGTCTACTCAGATCATTTGGGTGAGAGTACAGGTACATGTACATGTAAAGGCAGGAAGGAGGGATGATTTCTCCAAGGGACTAAACGTCTTGAAACTCTACTTAAGCCTCTCGAAGTTTTCAAGGTTGGAGTTTTGAGGAAATGTAAACTGTACTTTTTATCTGTGAAATCAACTGAGATCTTAGAAAGCAAGACAGGTTGAATCCTTTTCATGAAAAGAGTAAAGGACCATGCTTAGTGAAGCAGCTTTTGTAATATAGTTATATTATTCTTTTATTTCAGAATTGTCACATGCGCTCTATCAGCATGATGCAGCTTGCCGTGTTATCGCTCGTTTGACAAAGGAGGTTACAGCAGCTCGTGAAGGTAATTTGTCGCTTTGTAATGCTGTTACTCTCTTTGATGTATCACATCCAATAATGCTAGTTCCAAAGCTAACTGGAGTATTTAATATTTATCTGTCACCTAGCTTTGGCTACACTCAAACCACAGGCTGGTATGGCTGTTGTTGCACCACCAACTCTTCCAGCCCAGGTTGGTAACATGATTTCTGTATTGACTTCCAAAGGATTAGTTTAGGGTCATTTCACAGTATTTTGGACAAATGGCCTCTTAAAATTAATTCCAGGGGATGACCTACATGACGTTTACTGCTTTGATTATTGTTAAAGGGTTGAAGGATTGTGAAAGGAAAAATTTTGGAATGTACCCCCCGTTTCTACATAAATTAACATAAATTGCCTTAGAGACAATAATAGCTGTTGCGAAAAATGTGTATCCCATGATCCTTTGTCTCTTCAAAGGATCGCAACATTTTGGCATTCAGTTTTGTTTAATTTGCAACAAGAAATGTTATTGGGTTGGTTATCAGGAGTTTCTGACTAGCCGAAAGATGCAAATAATGTTTTATCAAAATGGTGAATAACTTGTTGGTGCTTCATGTAATCAAGTTGTTTTAGTTGTTGTGGATACGACAATTTTGTTGCGGAGGTGACACATTCCTTTGAAAAAGTTTCTCAAAACAAACTCTGAAGTCCTAAAAATGTTTGTTCATCCCTCAAAACGAATTTAGAGCAATTACAGAACTTTTTTCCTTTTGATAGAATTATTGTCTTAAGGCATTTTCTATTTGAAAAATGCCTCTAAAGGGCTTCTCTGTGACAAGTATGAGCAGTGAAGCAGAAAAGATGCATCATGGGAAATCCCCAATGCCATGTGCTTCATGTGCTTGTTACAGTTTTGTAGGCCATGCTCACACTAAGCTTGGAGTGCCTATGCTTGGAAACTTTCTAGTTTAGTGAGACATAATTTTACTCATATTTTGACTTTGAAGTTATAGCTTACGATGTTAACGTAAAGTTTGAAATGTGGCTAAATTACTTAATTTAGTCAAAGTTAACCTCCAGACAGGGCTAGCTGGCGAGCAGTTATTCCCCAGGCTAATATGCTCATGTGGGGTGGCAGCTAGTCTCCAGGGGCATGAACATGTGATCGCATAAGTTAATTCTGCTTTCTTGCTTGCTTGATCTTTGCGGATTGTTTGCAGTCACTGCTTGCAATAGCTGTTTGCTACTGCTCCCATCAGATCATTTAACACATCCATAAAAATATAGACTGTCTAAGAAAAAATGAAAGCTGCTGTTTCATTTGTAGCCAGTTGTCGCTCTTTTAAAGGTGCTTCTCTCTTCCACTAATACAATACCAGTCTCGAGAAACTTATTTTTTGAGATCAATATTTGAGAAGGAAAAGTCTTTGCAGGATTCATTGTTATATTTTGTTGCAATCTCTGGGTGAAATAATACTCCTATAGCTGACCTCACGCTTTATTATTTTGCTACTGAAAACTCTATACTCACTTTGTTCTTATAGATGGAAGAAACAATGGAGATTGGTGGCCAGGTAAACTTTGCAACAACAATATTATTATTATTTGTACTCCCTCTTCAATGTCTTGATTGCAATACTATTGTTTCATTTGAATTTGAGATGAGTTCTGGCTGCATAGAATACTGTAACCATTGGGGCCAGCAGAACTATACAGCCATCAATAACATAAACATAGTTATTGATGATTTCCTACATGTGGAAGCAATTCAAGCTCAGTTGGTGCGCTACTTTTTCTCCGCCCTTTCCTTAGTTTGATCCTTTACAGTGCAACGCGTCTTACCGTGGCCACCCATCAAACCTTCACATTTGACAACTACATGTATGTGTAAATACGTCAACTTAAAGGGGCTAGGTCACGCTATTTTAGGTAATTTTCTTTAATTTTGTTAATTATGAGCTCTAAACGTCAAATTGGCAGAGCAATGGTCTTTCATTTGCAAAATCACGGCCACATAACAACTGAGAATGATTTTCCAGCTTTGTAAATGACATTTTGATATAGACTGATATAAATTTGAAAAAGGGTGGGCCGACATTTTTCAAATTTACCCAAATTCAATCCATTTCAATCTTCTGTTTTGTCCATCAATGTCCTTTCTTGGCTTCCCTGTGTTTTGTTAGAGTTCTTCTATAGTTTTGAACAGTTATTTTGATATTTTAGTTAATTCTATGACCATTCGATCAGTGCTGAAATTGCGTGACCTAGCCCCTTTAACAACCCATGCAACGGTGTTCACTTACAACCGTGCTAACTTTGCAAGGAGGCATGACTGGCAATCAAATTCACTCACTCTGATTGGCGGATAATTTGCAAAAAAACTTTGTTAGGTGGCCACGGCAAGGCGTATACGGTAAATGCCTTTAAGCAAAGCATCCGCAGACTGGGGGGTTGGGTAAAGGCTACGCTATTATTATTTTCTTTTCCATTGAAACGTTTACTGGCCTCAGAACATTTGGATAAGTAGGCACGCAATAAAGTGATGTTACTTTAATGGTTAGTGAAATTATTCGCATATACTTTGTTTCTCTTTGTTTAAAGTGAGGGTTATGATTTATTTTAGCCTGGTGAGGAGGAGGGAATGACAGAAGAAGTTCTGCAGAAGGTAGATGGACATAAACATTTTAGCCCTCTTTTGCTTTGCTTGTTGTGAATTTTTGTTTCATGTTTACTTAACAAATCCAATGTGGTTCAGCATTGTTAGTACTCTTATCACCAACAATATTTGTTGTAAACATTTCGACCACTTTGATGACGAATTTCATCATCGATAAGAGTACAGACGAGGCTGAACCATATTCAATTTGTTTTTTACCACAATATTCAATGTCAAGAAAATGTTTATTTCAGAGTCTGACCAAGATCATGACAAAAAGAAAGAGCAAGCATTGTCTATAACTTTCTCACAAAATGAACATTTGTGATTGGCTGTTACATTGTGTGACACGTTTGACACGAGCATGACACGAGCAGCATTGTCTAGACTCCTATAAACAATGGCAAATTAGCCAATCAGATTGCTAGATTACAAGCAATTTTTATATTGTGGTAAAATGTTAAGTGTCTAAGTCAGTTTTCTGTTTCTATCATTTTGAACGTTATTTTTTCTCACTGTAAATTTTCAGTTGCAAGACAAGGCTACTCTTCTTACTGCTGAACGAAAGAAGGTAAGGTGTCCATCAGTTGTTTAATTCAATAATAATAATAATAATAATAATAATAATAATAATAATAATAATAATAATAATAATAATAATAATAATAATAAATACGGTACTATTGTTATTAATAAATGGTAAACTTATTAGAAAAGGATTCTAGTTACACTAGTATGTTAAGTATACTGGTTTTTCCTTTTTAGAGAGGCAAAAAAGTTCCAGAAGATCTCAGCTCAGTGGATGAAATACGATCTTACAAGCCCATCTCCTCGCATGCTGTAAGTTGCAAGAAACATTCCCCCTTGTTACATGTACATGTTATGTGCAAACTGGTACTCTAATGACTTACAGTTGATGAAATTCAAAACCATGCTTGATCTGTAAATTGACCAGCTTCACATTGAGGTGAACTAAGGTACAGGGCTTGAAATTAACGAAAAAATCCAGTCGCAATTTTACAATGTTAGTCACAAATTGTTGCGCTGTATTGTGTTGTCAGCAGTTTAGCAAAACAAAATACAAGCCCACAATACTTTTGTGTAAAGAGACTGCTGAAAATGGCAAGTGATATCAAAGGAATGGAGTTGTGCACGCAACATTGCAGCTAAATTACACTACAATTACACTATCTTCGGATTGAAAGAAAATTGGGAAAAACAAAATAATTTTGTCATTTCTTTATTTATTTTAGCAAAAGTATCAGCGAAGGGGCAACTGCTAACCCTTTTGTTTCGAAAGAGTTAAGGTGAAAACAAGTCAGAAATTTGCGACTTCTCAGATATTTTAGTTGGAAAGGGAAAAAATTCAGTCGCAAATGTGACTGTATTGGTCACAATTTCAAGCCCTGAGGTATGAGCTGCAGTTAAGAAATAAATTATTATGTTCCCTGCATCATTTTAAGGGTCTTCACAGTGCAAGCAATCCAGGAATTTTGGCAGTGGATTTGTTTGCAGCAGACACCTCCAGAGTTATCACAGGTTTGAAGAGCAAAATAATATTTAATATTATTGATCAGAGTATTATTTTAATTGGCAGAAAGCATGTGCACAGCTCAGAATGGATTAATTTTCACTCACAGACTCAAAAATGTTTAAACTTCCTTGGCTAGCAAATAACCAGCACCATTGGAAAGTTCTACTCAGCTTTATTCAAACTTTGAAAAGTCTTTAATAATTCATGAGGCTAACAGCCTATCAAAACATCGATAAAACATCACATGTATGAACCTTTACACCTGGTAATCTATGGTCATTCTGAAAAGCCCGGTGGTGGCTTTGACTTCTGTTCCAGGGGAGTGTTTCGTTGAACAAGAGACCAAACACGCCAATACGGAGAAAGAACCGTATTTAATTTAACAAGACAATTCGATCTAAAATACAAAGAAATTGTGTTGGCACTCGGCCTTACAAATGTTCAAAAGAAACAGAAAATTAACGCAGATAAACTTAGAAACTAACTGAAAACTTACTTCTTGACTGTCTCCATAATTGACGTACACTGTAGCAAACGGTCCGGTAAAACTTTAGCGAATCA
>OX421449.1:12925821-12950821 GCA_949126865.1 Montipora capitata | reverse complement strand
CTCGCGTTACGCGCGAGACGTGACTTTCAAGCGTCACGTCAGCGACAACACTGTTTTAGACAATTTTATTGGTTTTTGCGTTAGTTTCACAACAAAGGAGCAAAGAAGCGAAAAGTTATCAATGAATGAACGAAATAAAGAACGTTAACTTACCTTGTTTATTTTGTTTTGGCTTATCGCTTCTTTGCTCCTTTGTCATAAAACTCAAAAAACAAAAAGAAAAGTTGTGTGGAACAGTGTTGTCGCTGACGTGACGCTTTGACAGTTACGTCTTGCGCGTAACGCGAGCTTGGGCCGCCTATGATGTGGTCGTGTAATACGAGACTTCAGCTTAAGGGCCCACAGACGGATTTTTCGCGCGTTGCTAAGGAAGTGAAATGTTACTTCCGGTAATTGACGTCATCATATCATGAGCTGACAAGAAAACCCACGCACAAGCAAAAGTCACCACACAAACTGTTGTTTCCATTGAAGATTTTTCCTCGCCCTTCCTCGCACTCGTTCTCAGATCAATTGCGCATGCGTAAACGAACTGACTTCCGGTTTGAGAAAAAGCTAAATTTCCAGCGGTTTAAAATTGAATTAACTTTTCTTTACATGGCATGTTTCACCCCCAAATACAGAATATAGCTAAGCATTGATTTTTTAAAATCATCTTTTTTGAAAAAGTTATGGGTATTTCAGTATCGTTTATGTCTTTAAAAAGAACATTTTTCAAAATAAAAAGAAAACTATGCTTGGCTGGATACAAAAACGAATACAAATTATCAAACCATCGATTAAATACCCAAATTGCGTAGCACGGAGACAAATTTAGAGTTTTCTTTTATTGGTCACGTGACCATTGGCGTGGTATGATGACGTCATATTTAGGGTCATTGGCTTACAAAAGTTGGAAACTGACCAAAATAATGCCAAATTCTCTCAATTTACTTAACCATTTCATCCTTAGCAACGCACCCCAAAAAATCAGTCAGTGGGCCCTTAACCTTGTTGTTCGGAGAAGGGAGAGCAGGGCTCAAGCTAAATAAGGATGAGAATTTAGATAATTCAGCAAAATTAAGACAGTTAGAAAAGCAACAGGCATGTTCCACTGTAAGATAGCAGTGATCTTGGATCTGCTGGAGGCTACTGTGAGGATCTCCTATTCCCGCATACAGTCACAGTTAAGACAGTAGACATGCTTGCGTCTTGATGGTGTCACTGCATTTTTGCGTTAGTAGTAAGAGTTGAGATTTCGCACTCATTGTTTTTGTTGTTCACCTTGTAGTGTGATAAAGATCTGGGATTTGAAGGAGGGTGCTAATGTCGCAAAGTTTCCTGGTCACTCTGGACCTATAACAGATATCTCATTCTCAGAAAATGGGTAAGTATTGTTGTCTCAAATTGTGCCATGAAATCAATTTTCGATCAATCAAAACAGTCAGAGAAATTGAAATAAGCCATCTAGACTTTGCAACACTGCAGCGCATTATTTTTCAAACCTTGGGCACTGCAGCAAAAGGTTTTGTGATTGTTAAGAGCAAGACGACATCGGCCTTTTGATGTCATCCAGACTGTGCTCTTCTACCTGGGGCCGGTTGCTTGAAGCCTGGTTAGCGCTAACAGTTGGTTAAGAGGTGTCAAAACCTATAGGTTTCCATGGTATTTAACGCTGTTTAGCGCTAACCATGCTTCGAGCAACCCGGGCCTGGATGGCATTCTTAGCTTCTCTCTTCTGTAACATGTTTCGACTTCTCAACAGCCCTCTTCAGATTAATTAGTGCCTCTCACATTAGGGGTGCCTTACAACAACACGGTAGTCTAAGGAATTGTTTGTCCCAAAAGGGCGTTTGGGAAGACAAAACTTGTTAGAGAAGAGAGAACCTCATGCAGCACACCATCCAAATTAATAGAACATGATAGACTCAACAACAGATATGAAACATGCAAAGCTCTACACTTTGGCTACGATATACGAATTTTTCAGTGAAGAGCGCAAGTTTGCTTGAAAGATTCCCTGTGCCAAACCTGTCAGTCATGCATTTCCCAAAACTTTGCTCTTGTTGTATTTGAAAAAGACATCATGTCTTCATTTCTATTTACTTTTCACTATTGTGTGGAAAGACCGTAACTGAGAGATTCATTCATACGTGTTCTTTATCATTTACCGGTATCTCAATTATCCGACTCCTAGTTTAAATGTTCTTTGGTTGCTTAGTGGGTGAACTGGTGTGCAGCACATTTGTTCGGCCTTGAGTTTGTGTCCTTTGCAGGCCTGTTTTGTAGGTTTTATTGCAACTGCTTATTTGTTCACTCGACTGTGATGTACATACGAAAGATAAAAGTGATCCTCGCAATTGTCACTTTATATAGACACCTGAAAAATTCAGGCCGCTTCAACGGGATTCGAACTCATGACCTCTGCGATGACCCTTGACCTCTGTGATGTTTATTCTAAAAACTACCTTCTTTTAGTTACTACTTGGCAACTTCAGCCGACGATTCGGTTGTAAAATTGTGGGATTTACGCAAGCTGAAAAACTTTAAAACCATTACACTAGAGGATAGATTTGAGGTATGTAGCATCTGTTTTTTTCTGAGCGTAGCGAGGCATTGATAGCCATGCTTTGTTATGTTTTACAAAAATTTGGTTTTATCAACGGAGTTGATAATGTAAATTGGCCACCGTACAGAGATTCTAAAAGCTGACGTTTCGAGCGTTAGCCCTTCGTCAGAGCGAATCGAGGGATTATGGGTTACGTGTAGTTTTTATAGTAGAGTAGGAGCTACGCTATTGGTGGTAACATGGCAACGTGAAAATAGGAATATATTAGTTAAATGAAAAGCGTTCGTTAATACCGTGAGGATTAAGGGTGCCGATTTGAAAGATGAATTTTTGTTCCAGATTCTTGCGGCTTTCCGTCGTACCTAGATGTAGGGAAAGGCCGCAGACTGCCATGTGTTTTTTGGAGTGGTTAGGCAGATTAAAATGGCGAGCGACTGGCTTAGATGCATCCTTGTCATTCTTCTCAACATCGCGAAGGTGTTCGCGGAATCGGTCACCTAGTCGTCTACCTGTCTCACCAATGTATAATTTATTGCATAACGTACAGGTTATGCAATAAATGACATTTGCGGAGGTACATGTGAAACGATCGGTGATCTTAACAGATCGCTTAGGTCCCGATATCTTGCTAGTGTTAACAATGAAACGACAAGTATTGCATCGTGAGCGCGCGCATTTGAAAGTGCCGGGTTGCTCGTTAGTTTTGAGCGCGCTAGAGGTTATGCAATAAATTATACAATAAATTATACAATAAATTATACATTGGTGAGACAGGTAGACGACTAGGTGACCGATTCCGCGAACGCCTTCGCGATGTTGAGAAGAATGACAAGGATGCATCTAAGCCAGTCGCTCGCCATTTTAATCTGCCTAACCACTCCAAAAAACACATGGCAGTCTGCGGCCTTTCCCTACATCTAGGTACGACGGAAAGCCGCAAGAATCTGGAACAAAAATTCATCTTTCAAATCGGCACCCTTAATCCTCACGGTATTAACGAACGCTTTTCATTTAACTAATATATTCCTATTTTCACGTTGCCATGTTACCACCAATAGCGTAGCTCCTACTCTACTATAAAAACTACACGTAACCCATAATCCCTCGATTCGCTCTGACGAAGGGCTAACGCTCGAAACGTCAGCTTTTAGAATCTCTGTACGGTGGCCAATTTACATTATCAACTCCGTTGATAAAACCAAATTTTTGTATACTACTTCCCCACCGACGCAGCACCACAGTTTCTTTAGAAACTACCCCTTCATTCATTTGTTATGTTTTGTTAGTTTGCTATCGCTTTCTGAAGGTTAAAGTAGGTACATGCGACCAGGTTTTGGTAATTAATGGAAGTACATGTACTTCAAACTAACCAGCTTTTAATTACTTTAATTCTCTACAGGTTAAAACGCTGAGTTTTGATCAAAGCGGAACATATCTGGCTGTTGGCGGGTCTGAAATCCAGTGAGTCAAAAATAATTTCTTACATGTATTTGGTGATTTTCACTATGATTTATTTGAAAACAAAACCGAATTGCCTTGGCCAATAACTACAAACACAGACAATCAAATGAGTCAATGAGTTGATGCAAAAGAAATTCATCCCGCCGACACAAAGCGCAGGGGAAAAAACCTGTCTTTGTCTGTGATTGGCTGAGTCATTCAGCAAGTACAATAATCTGAAACCAAAAACAATACGAAAATACTTTTAATTTTGAAAACCGCTCAATCTACAGAAGCACATTTGACAACTCAAGTCAAACATTGATCCTCTGATGAAGAAGTTAGAAGCTGAAGTAGAAACAATCGAAAATCAGGATTTTCTCAGTGCTTGATAAGCAACTTTTGGTTCTAAATGCAGCTAATTATAAGCACGGGGATTTTGGCCAACTTCACGAAATGTTCATTCAAGTTCATACGCGAACTACCCTTTTGCAACAATACAGTGAGCGCTAAGGTTAGGGTTGTATTTCTGTTATGTTAATTAATCAGTAACATGACATGTATCGAATTAGATGCATCTCTGTCAGGTTGTCTTTAGATTGTCCAAAAGAGGTTAACTTTCATGTTATGTTGTTCTGCTCCTTGTAGGATATATCTGGTGAAACAATGGGAGATGATAAAAACATTCGCAGGTAACTTGTTCATCAATGTCTATATCATAGTACCGGTAGCCGTAAGACACCAGACATTGTAATTGTCGGACATGAAAAAGATGTTCAGACATAGTTTGTTACTGCTCTGGTTTGAATAAATTTGCATGTAGCTTAGTTAGGTCTGGTCACAGGTTTGATGAAACGAAATTTCCGAAAGTCGTTTTGTTTTCGCAGAAATATAAGCATGACTTAGATTATCGATTTGTAAACGTTTTTATGTCCATCCAATATTGTAAAAGCGCCGAAAAAGCACATTTACAGTTTCTCGGCTTTAGAATATTGTCTAAGGGTCGCCCTTTTACGAAGGTACAACTCGAAAAGTTTTTGTCCGATTCAGCTCAAGAATTTAGGTCTGTTTTAATAGAGTTCGATGAACAAAACGGTGTGGTGTCACCGTTTTTCAATTTTTCGACGTGTTTTGCTTTTATACCATACTTTGTCTAAATTCCCGATCAAAAACTTTGATGGAAGATAAAAAATGCAGAACACAATTTATCAATAATACTAATTTTGGATTCAAAACTACATTCAAGGAGCATTAAAATGATGTTTGTTTCATTATCCCAGCATAAATACTGGCGAAATAGCCTGAGTTCGTTTTAAAAAATTGACCGATGTATGACGAAAGGAGAGGAAAGGAACTTTATTTAAGTGTCTAGTCGTTCTAGCGCTGGAGCACTAATTGGGGACACTGTAAATTGAAATCAACAATTAACGTAAATCAAGTCAAATCAAGTCAAATGTTGGTTTTTGAAGAGAGCGGAAAATCAGAGTACCAGGTGAAAAACCTCCCAGAGCAGAGTAGAGAACCAAGAAACTCAACCCACATATGACGCCGAGCCTGGGAATCGAACCCGGGCCACGTTTGTGAGAGGCGAGTGCTCTCACCACTGCGCCATCCCTGTACCCCAAACTCCGAGACCTTAAAAGTTACAATCTTGTCTAGTGTCTTCATCACGGGTGGTCCAAACTTATAAAAGGACTCTTGCGATCACTTTGTATCACCCTAGATGAGGACACTTGACAGGAGTGTAGAAAAGTTGGGTCTTTTGAGCTACCTTCAAATTTCTTCAAACCAGAGTACATGTATCATCAACATGTGAACCTTAATTAAGGCCCGTTTAAACGGTTTCAACATTTCCTTCAACATGCATTCAACACTTTGCTGAACCAAATGTTCGGTGCGTTTGAACAGGTCGTCCAACATTGTTGAAAGCGTAAAAAAATGTTGAAAGCGTACTGAATCAAGTTTAAATCGGTTTAAACTTCCATTCGACATCGATTCAACTTTTCCTTTGTGTTCGATGATGTTGAATGGTGTTGAGCCCGTTTGAACACTCTGTTCAACAATTGTAGAGCACACGCATGCTCACATCAGGTCGCAAAAGTCAATATGGCGTAGATTATCTGGACGAGAGAGGGACTGGTTTCTAGTTCTTAGTTCCTCACAATCAAATTTCGCGAAAGTGTTGGCTCTTTTGCGGGCGCAATGTTGGCGCAATGTTGGCGCAATGTTGGAACCGTTTGAACGACCTCCGCACAACTTTGTTTTTGCGTCTAACATTTGCCCAACATCCGTTCAACTTTTGTTGAACGAATGTTGGTCAAATGTTGAAACCGTTTAAACGGGCCGTTAGCAACTCTCGTCACATTACTTTGTCAAGTTTTAACGGAAAAAGAGATGGGAGAGACTGATAATGAGAGAGAGAAATCATTTCAATGTATGAGCCGTGAACAACAGATGTTTGAAGCATCGTTTCAGTCGGAGGACAATCTCAAACTTGTTTTCTTGTAAACCTCGCATGGAGTTAAATTGTTCACTTTTGATCCTTTTGTACCCATCCAAAGGAGGGAATTCTTCCTCTCAATCTGATTTTTTCTGCATTGTATATTGACCAATGTTAATTCTTCTTTTAGAGCATTCTGGCGTGACGACGGGAGTGAAGTTTGGAAAACACGCTTCGTTCATCGCCTCAGTTGGCCTCGACCGTCATCTTAAGTTCTACTCGCGGTAGAATGGAAGAATTACGCGACAACTTTTCTTTCATTTCACATTCTCGAAAGAAATAATCTCACACGAGAATCGCCGGTTATGCCCTCAAGCAACTGTTAATCTTGTTATTTTCACCGTAGGACCGCTACTCGAAAATGGTTTTGTGTTTTTGTCTTTCTTATTTGCGTTAGAATAGAAGGAGACGAGTCTTTTGGACAAGAGCCTCTGGTCCAAAATATATCATCGTATACTCGAACTTAAATCAACCGTTTATTGGAAATGAAGAGGTTCTTTTAGTATGAAAATTCCCATCGTTTGGGGATAGGCATTATTGTTTCGTGTTCTTTGAGAGTTCAATTTACTTGACAATGAATTGTGCTGTGTGTTTGGTTTTGAAGGAGACACCTTTTACCAAGAAATGCACTCTTACTGGGTACATCACTTAACAGCCCCTGTCGTGTGTTATTCGTAAGCCCCGAAACTTTCCGCCCTAATTTCAGACTCGAAGTCGGACTTGAAAGAAAATGAGTTGTTTATTATTATTATTATTATTATTATTATTATTATTATTATTATTATTATTATTATTATTATTATTATTATTATTATTATTATTATTATTATTATTGTATAGTTTTGGTAAGATGGTCTTTTAATATGTTTGCAAGATAAGAAAGAAGAAAAATGATTTTGAAGTTTGATGTCTGAAAACCTATCCGTTTTGAAGGTACACAGGGACCTGAGATACCCGAAAAGGCAACCTAAAAATTGCGGGACGTTCGCGAAACGGGCCCTAGGAGAGCCTACCAGTCAAACGCCACGAGGCAACCGGAATTTGTAGGTGGTCCCAAATGTCCGGTGTGGCCGAACGTACCGAATGTCGAATTCCGCTTGACGAAATTGCTGTTTGTCGTGTGTTCAAAAAGCTTATGTAACGATATCTGTTTGCCTCGAAAATTATGCGAGCTCGCAGTGGCGTGGGCCGAATTTGTGCAATCGGGATTATCATTGGGCGCATGGAGCTACCGATATTTTGTCGAGTGGAAAGTGCCCAAGAATTCCGTCCTTAACCTAAGAAAAACACCTTTTCATGGGATGAAACTTTGTAATTCTTGTTTTCAACTCTTCCAAACAAATTAAATAGGACTGGCCAATGGAAGGTTACAAATGTTTCCGAAACGTTTTGAGGGAAAAAACAGTGAAACCATAGCAACGGTCTTCCGACTTTGTCCCAGGCTATTTTTGCGTGTTGAGCTTGTTCTGTGTAACGTTGCTGACCACGTTTGCGTGTTAAATACTTACTATACTGTTAGGTTTCAATCGCTGACGACGTTAGAATATGTATGTGTAAAATGCTTGATTTCCGATGTAAATCGTTTGAAAACTGTTTTAGCTTGTAGGAAGCAGTTTTTTAAACATAGGCCTCTATTGTTTGTGAAGAGTGCTCACAGTCCTTTTTTCTTTTCTTTGTTTTAGCAAGTATTGTTAAGAAAAAGTCATTACCCGGTACTACTCTACATTTTTATCAAAATAGAAACTGGAAATGAAGTGATTTCCTGTCTTTATTGCTCATGCGTTTACATGTTGCAAGGATAGCAGCCGAAACGCGGGGACGGGGTCAATTTGTCTCTTTTTTTCCAATCTCCTCGAAGCCTTAAAATTCTGTCTTGTTTTAAGCCTAATTATTATATGCATAGAAAATCGTTAGCCCCATTCTTAGGTTGCCAAGGTCGCTCATGTCACGCACTCTACTCCCTTTCCCGATGGGGAAACGAGCGTGACACGAGCGACCTGGACCGTCTGAGAATCAGGCTAAGGAAATCGTATGAACACGAGTACATTTCGTGATTTATATGCACGTAAACGAGTACAATTTCAATGAGAACTTTCATAACATCACGAGTAACCATAAACCACGAGATGCCTTGTGTTTCCATAGCAACTTCCGTATTGCACTCTGACCTATTTACAGTGTATAGTAAATCGAAGTAAGTCATTGACAACAAACTCGACTAGTCAACCTGAAGCGAGGGGTTTATGAATCACAAAAATTGAAAGCGCCTCTCACTTCAAAACACTTTTCCACTTTATTTATTCTCCGAAATCGTCCCAAATACATCGTGTTGTTTTTAGAACCTTTTGATTGAAATTTCACTTTTTTGTTGGCTTTGGAAAACGGGAAAAGTGGTCGTACTTTGATCCATAACCTTGCAATGGAGGGAAATGGTTTTTTTCGGGTTGACGTCACAGACTGCTTTGCACCGTGATAGTTCTCTGAAGACAGCGATGCAAATTAATTTGTGACGTCAACCTGGTATCAAACCCATTCCCCATCATTGCCCGGTTATTGATCAAAGTATGACCACTTTTCCCGTCTTTTAAAGCCAATAAAAAAGAGAAATTTCAATCAAAAGGTTCTGAAAACAACACGATGTATTTGGGACGATTTCGGAGAATAAATAAAGTGGAAAAGTGTGTTAAGGTGATAAACACTTAAGTTCAACCAGAATGCAAGTTTTCAGATAAATGCCACTTACGGTTAATATTTTATAAACCATTTGAAAACTCGAGAATTAAACACTCTTTTGGAAGGGAGAAGCTTTTGCCCTCCAATGAGAATTTTCAGTTATAATCAAGTACCACAAAAAGAGGTGAGATTTTAAGGAATAAGCAAGGATAGAAGTGTTCGGACTTCCAAAACTCATGGGAAAAACATTTACGGCAGTTCAGGGACCCATGACTAGGAGTGTACAACTTCATGATATTTGTGGGACGGCGTTTTTTACAGAGCGAGATAACTTTAGATTGACTTTCCCGAGAAACCAGACCTTTCCAGGCAATAACAAGTCTTGCATGAGAAACTATTACCCATAGGATTGAGAATGGTCGCTCGCGCAAGCCACATGTTAAGAACTCGTCTAAAAGTAACATGATCTGTGAAAATGCCGTTACATAAACCGTATTCATAAATGGCGGCTAAGTAATTATTCTTTTGTCTTTATGCTAATAATCCTCACTAGCCTCGTTACCACGAACAAATTCAGAAGAATCTTTGCTCCAAAGTGAGGCTAGTGAGGATGATTAGCACAAGGACAAAAGAGTAATTTCTTGGTCGCCATTTATGAATACGGTCTATAGAGTTGTAGGCTGAGCTGTTAGAGAACTTAGAGGAAATCAAGGATTGGGATCGAAAGCACTGAAGCTTGATTGGAGGGAAAGTTTTACATTTTCTCATATCATGAATTTCTTTCACCAATAACATGCATCTGTTTGAAGGATGTGGGCACCACAACTGGCATTGTTTTTTTTTATCTGAGCCCCTCTTTTCATTTCTGAAAAAAGAAAACAATATGATGAATCATGCTCACGAAGAGAAGAGGTCATGTGTCAAATTGTTGCAAATTGCATTGCAACTGTTTAATGCTCTGTGTCTTGTATATGCCATGGACATTTTTGAAGGAAGAAAATCAAATGTTAAAAAAAACTGACACCGACCCCAACTAGCGTTTTATCTATGCTACTATCCGTTGCAAGATTTGACTAACATCGCTTTTGTTTTTTTTCCCAAGGAATGCTTGTATTTACACGGAACAGGGTCGGCCAGCACTGCCCTTCAGGGACGTCTGCAAGCGTGACTTGAAACTCAGGCGCTTGCACTTGATCGCGCGCGCGATGGCTGGCGCCACGCTGTCAGTAGTGGGGTCAATCAGCTGTAAGATCCTCTTCTCTTCGCCCCTCTTGAAGGAAAGGAGAGAAAGGAGGAAAGCGAGGCAGGAGAACACAGCGGACACCCTGCAATTTGAATTTGTGTGTGTCCGCTGCGGCAGAGACTGTCATGCAAGGATCAGGCTGCTGAGCCATTCGAGACGCTGCTCAGCAGTCCCAATGACTACATGGCGCATACCATTGTCTCTCGATACAGAAGGTTGCCTACTAAGACTGGAACAATGGAAGGATAGGATCATGTGATCGGAGTGAAAATCCCATGGTGTGAGATATAGTTTTTGAATTTTAAGGTTCCTTCGAGTACCTTCTAGTCTCCTTCGCAGCCGTTATCAGGGTCGTCACGCAACGACCCTAATAACGGCTGCGATGGAAACTAAGTACCTTCTGACGTGTGAAAAAAGAGGGAAAAAAAGAATGAAATTTAAAGAATGCACTCTGACTTGCTGCGTCATGCCTTGTGCGTTTGATTCGTTCCCGTTCTTTCGCAGACAGGAGTGTTTATTGCGTTGTCGCCGGCATAGCAACAATATTGCCGCTGACCAATGCGCGTCAGTTTCCTTGAGCCATCCCTTGATCGTGTTTTGTGCAAGACTGAAACGGAGTTCCTTCTCCCATTTGGTCACGCTGTGGAAAAAGAACACGCATTCAGCACATTGTTAGGATCTTCCTTCTTTTGGAGAGCATGAGTGGAAGATCGTCAAATTCTGCTGATGAAACTGGCCACGCGAAAAAGAAAGGAGGTGGTTTCCTGGCGAGACAAGCTAAGGCAAAGAAGACAATTACTGAGGAAGAATTATTGAAAAAAGATTGCGTCGCACCCGAGGACGTTTTGAAATTAACGAAGTCCACTGAAAGTAAGAAAAGCCTAGTCAATATATGTGCTTAGTTAATTTGCTCCTGAGCCTTCCCATACAATTGGAATCGTAGATTACTCTAAATAATCGCATATACGAAGCTTAAATGGAGCTTAATGTTACTCGTTTATTATCGTCGTTCGCGTGTTAACTAATTTTCTTATTCCTTTACAATTACAGATTACCTCTGTGAACCAGGAGCAAACGTATACAACATCGATTTTACGCGCTTCAAGATACGCGACCTGGAAACCCAGACAGTGTTGTTCGAGATAGCTAAACCCGATAACATCGAGGACGAAATAATCGACAACGATGAAGATCCAAACGCCGGTCGCTTTGTCAGATATAAGTTCTCACCAGAATTTCTGAAGTTGAAAACTGTTGGAGCAACGTAAGCTTAAGTTTGAAATACTTTTTCGTCATATTTTGAAGATTTGAATAATCAATAAAAGGAAATTCCATGGGATCGAACGACCAGCTCTTTATAATTAGTTGTTGTCGTTAAACTTTAGTTCCATTTTTAATTTGTCCTCCAAGTTAGTTTTTGAAACATGGCAATAATTTCAAATTTTCTCAGTTTCTGAATTTTCAAATTTTGACTTTCAATTTTGCGTTTAATAAACTAATGTTCATTTTCTATTTCTGTTGCAGAGTTGAATTTACAGTGGGAGATAAACCAGTGAATAATTTTCGTATGATCGAACGTCACTTTTTCAGAGATCGCCTGTTAAAAAACTTCGATTTTCAATTTGGATTTTGTATTCCAAATAGCAAGAACACGTGCGAGCACATCTACGAATTTCCGACGTTAGACGTTAACGAAGGTTAGTACCTTTAAAAGTAAACACGAATTTTGGTATGTCTCACTTAAGACGAAGTGATCCAAGTAAAAACTTAGGCAAAAACTTGAAGTCAAATAGAGCCTAGCTTATTTTTAATTTGTAGACATTTTAATGGCTTCATTTTCTTCCTACAAAAATGGTTCTACAATCTACAAAGGGATTTTACCCGCAAAATTATGTAAAGTTGAGGCATGACTTTTTTTTAGGCGGCTATCACAAATACAATCATGCCACTGATTGTTTATGTAAGTGTACACTCAGCTGTCTGCAAGTTCAGGGGGCAATTTATTCCCTCTCTGTCCCAAACTCTAAATTGAAATCAGGGGACTTTATTTTACTGCATTGTGCATAAGCCCAGCCACCAATAAGAAATAATAGTATTGTTTTTTTTTTAATTTCAAAAGTAAGAACAATACCAAAAGCCTTCCTAGAATAATCGTATTATAGCTAAGAAAAGGATTAGCTCTCTTATTTGCCGATATTGTAAAGGTCAACTTACCCAAGATATCTTCCCAAGATCATCCTCTTTATCACTACTGTATCATTCTGTGCAGTTATCAGCATCATGGATTCTGGGTTTTTTGGAATGTTGATCTGTTGAACTATCTGTCTATCTATTTATCTATCTGCCGTCTGTCTCACTATCTATAGAGCAAATGCATAAATGGCCACCAAAAAATATTCTTTTGTTTATGTGCAAATTAGACTTACTAGCCTCGTTTGCATGGACAAAATACAAAAAAAAGGTTTCTGAGAGCGAGGGTAGTCAGTCTAATTAGCGCATAAACAAAAAATACATTTTTGGCCGCCATTTATGCATTCCGTCTATGTGTGTGCTATGTTTGTGTATATGTATTTATATGTCCAATTAATCATTGGCGACAGATCTGTTTTCAGTCCTTTTTTTAAAGTGCTACTATGACCAAAAAATTAATAATTTTTTTTTTCTTTGGATGTCAAAAGTGATGCAAGATTTAAGCCTTGATTTCAAAAAGACACAAGTATATCTTAACTGGAATTTTCTTATTTAATGATTTGACATACTAACTTTAAAATCTTAAGAGAGCTGGATCGAGGAGAAACTGATATCAAAGACTCGCTAGTTTAAGAATGCAATGTGTGTGTGTAAGTGGCTGCATTAATTTGCAGCACTGGAGTTTCAGGCTTTCAGACCTTAAAACTCATGTTTTGCATATATAATAAGCTGCATTTGCACACAAGTAAAATCGTCTGGCTTCAAAGGGTTAATGGGGATATAGTTTTTCAGTGAGTGATTAAGCTAGTGAGTAAATGAGTAGATGAATAAATGACCGCACTTTTCCCTGGATCCAACCCCCTGAGGTCCAATCAGTCAGTTTTGAATGTGATTAGTGGCATTCTGTAAAACTCAAAGTAAACAGCTCAAATTTTGCCAGTCAGGTGTTAAGCAAAGGCACCTGTAAAATCTGAAGGAAAAAAGGAAGTGATTGTTGATCTTAGTAGCACTTTAAAGTGAGCAGGATTGATGTTGTAAGGATTATACTCATTTTTAATGTAACACAGTGACAGGGGGAGACCTGAGAGTTTTTCAAAGAGGGGGTACATAATAATAGTATTATTAACAAGGATGATTTGAGTCAGGACTTTATTAATGAAGGCTAAAAGTACAGTGAAGCAATGCAGGTTGTCTGTACCTTTAACCCATTGACCCCTGAGAGTGAAACTTAATAGATTTTAGTCTGTCTAACCCCAGACAATTTTACTCTTCAATGGGGGGTGTCCTAGGGCATTTGGGGTGTGAATGGGTAAATTACAGCAAAAAGGTACAGTGTAGTCCTGAACAGTTGGTCCCAATCTCACACCCACAGCTGTATAGTACATTTATCTTCTGACAGCTCTGATCCAATAATATTGCCAAGTGGATTTTTTCTCCCCTTGAATTGATGATAGTTGCAGAGAAATAAAAACGTCAATAACATTAGTGACAAATTACTCCTTAAGTTTGGTGCACAATTTCAGCATTAAGTTATAATTTAGGAGGTGGTGTGGTCCAGTGGTTAGGGCTTTGGGTTTCTATGTGGTTGCCCTGAGTTCAAATCCTGTTCTAAACTTTGGGTTGCATTTATGTCCGGTAAATAGCCAAGTGGTTGCCTCCTGCCAGCTGGGGTTCTTAATCATGTTGTTAAGAGTGGGGTGCCAGTGAACTAGCTTGATAGCTAAGTGCACTTTTGCCATAAAGAAAACATTTACATTTATATTTTACATAACTTCACTTGCGAAATTACAATGTTGCCACGGCAACTTTTCCTACAGTGCCAAAATAGCATCTTATGAACTTATTTTGTTACCCATGATATTAATAGCTAATCAAATGGTATACTGATATTCTCGTGAAATTAGTGTTAAATGATTTCGCTTGTGCTTTTTGTACAAAATCAAATAATTTGATTTTGGGACAAAACACACATGAAATTATTCCTTAATTTCACTTATCACCATTAATTGTGATTACCCATACTAATTTAGGATGAAAAAGGCATAGATAATAAGATGTATTATAATCATTTGTCTCACAATGTAGTCACTTAGATTGTAGATCTTGACGTTTCAACCGCCTACTGCTGGTGTTCCACTGGCAATAAGGTCACCTGGTTTATGTGCTACTACATGTATCACGGTGGTTGGTTTATTTTGCTACGTATTTTCCTTTGAGTAGTTTCCCGAGAAGTCCACTTTGAAATTGTTCCCTCAGTGGTTCATTGACGTACAGATCTCCTGCCATGTTTCATGATCAGCAGGAGATCGGTACGTCAATGAACTGCCAAGGGAGCAATTTTGAATCAGATATCTCAAGAAGCTACCCAAAGGAAAGACCGCCATATAGTAGCGCATAACCAGTCAGCCTTATTGCCTAAGGAAGGCCCGCGTTAAGTAGTAGAAACATTGTGATCCAGACAAATGATTTTCAGCCGGGTTACATAATAAAGGCCCCTAGAAATAAAGTTAACAGTACATGTGTTATTTTGTCTTCACAGTGCAAGAGATGATTGATCATCCATTTGAGACAAAGTCAGACAGCTTTTACTTTGTTGATGGCAAGCTTATCATGCATAATAAAGCAGACTATGCATATGATGGATAGCAATTTGAACTAAGGCTACAGTGAAGCCATTATAAATCTGTACATTAAATTTCTTAGAAAACAAAACAATTTATTGTTCTTTCCCCAGCAAGCATGTTCTCTTGATGATTCCCTTACATTTTTTACGTTTCTCCCATGAAGAATGTGGTGCCTTGTTATTTCAAGATAACTGCTTAAATTTGCTGGGTCGTAAAGAGCTCTGGTATTGAATGATTAATTAGCCCTTTCTTGTCGGAGGTACAGGGTGAGGGACAGGAAATTGATGGCCTTACCACTGGGAAATATATATTGTTATTGTAAGGATACGTCAAGATTTTTTCTATCATGCTGTTAATAATATTATACTTCTCATGAATCACCCAGTCGCATTTTTCTGTAAAATATGTTGCTGTGTAGGCTCTTGTTTTTTTCCATAAACTTTTTCTAGTAGTCTCCAATAATTATGTCTGGAGTAGGTGGAAAGTCACAAAACTTTATTTACATAGTGTGAAAGGAATTTTATTTGAAGTCTTAGTAGCCTTTTTTCATTGTCAAATCTGTGTATTGACTTTCATTGTGATGAAATTTAAAAAAAACTAGAAAAGGGAGTTGAAGCTTTGGACATACTTTTTTTTCTTCTGATGATAATACACATTACCATATCATTGCAATCTGTTGAATACTTTGGTTGAGATTGTGAAAACAACAATCTATGAATGTTATCACCCTGGATTTCTTGTACTTAATTGTACGGCAAGTTTGCAAGCATTCCAAGTTGTTTTGATCACCAACCTGTTTAGTGAGTGAAACATACTCATTGCTTACATTGTGTGTTCACTAAGTGCAATGCAACTCTAACACTTTGCTGAACAAGCTAGGTGTATTCAAGACCAAGTCAACACTTGAAGCTATGACCACTAAATTTGAGCAGCAGGAACAAAACACGGGTCACAAGGGCCGGTTCAGGGGCCTGTTTCTCGAAAGTCCCGAAAACTTTTCAGGCCCAAAAAGCCATTTGTGAAAATGCCAACCGCTAATTTTGGAAAGCCGGTCTTTTAACATGTTTTCAAGGTAGCAAAAAGCAAACTGAATGTGAAATTTGTTGTCTTAAATCCTCTCCGTTCTTGAGATACTGAGGGAATTGTGACACCCGAAAAAGGCCCGTAAACTTTCGGGAAACGGGCCCCAGATCCGCTAGTGCATTTGGACCTCTCGGTCCAGATCCGCTTTCAGATCCGCAAGTGGATATGGACCCCTTTGGTGGAATTGGAACCCTCCTGAGAATAAGCACTCTTTTGATTAAGGTAATAAAATTCCTTAGTTTGTAATTTGTTTTTAGTTGTAAAAAACCATACTGAAAGTTAAGTCTAACTTTGCTTTTTCTCCTTATTGAAAATTAATACGAGAATTCACTACTGGAAAAGTTTGGTTATAAAAAAAAAATCTTCTGAAGCCTTGTAGTCAACTAAACTTCTAACAATGCATTTTCCAACCAAAAGTGGCACCTCCTTTCTGAAAGTGCCACTCATTCAAACAACTATCAATAGGAATAAAAGTCCTGCCACGAATGCCTTTAACAACCTTTACTTAAAAAATTAACTGATTTACGTCCTTTTCAGAAAGATTCAAGCATTATAGTATTTCTCAGTTTCCCCATAGTTAATAGAGGCGAATGGTTTGGAAGCTCGGGAAACATCAAAGGGGCAAACAAAGATGCCAAGATTTAGGTTGGAAAGTCCACGACCGTGCACATTCTTTTGTTTTGCGCTCATACACTATGCATGAATTACGTAATCAACATGTTTCTATTGGTTAGTTCCTCAGTACGGAGTAAACAACTGTTGTGTTTTGGCACGGTCAAGGCCAAAATAGAGAGCAAAAACCTTGTCGCGTTTCATAACCAATCTCCTCTATTAACTATGGTTTCCCCAATCCAAAATCTAACTCTGCCTCGATGAACAGTGAAGTAAGCTGCAATGGGGGTCCAAATCTGCGAAGGGGGACTAAATCTGTTAGTGGATTTATACCGGGAGGTCCAAATTCACTAGGACACTGGGTCTATGCTGGGTCTAAAATGCTGGTAACTGATAAAAGGTAATTGGCAACTGGGTAAGGGTTGAATTACTTGTTAGGGACCGGTCATTATTTATGTAGAGGGGGGAGGGAAAAAAGAAGGGGGGGGGGGGGGTCAAGGCTGTTTTAGATTGGCTAGAGGGGGGGGCTAATTTTCTTTTAAACAATTAATAGAGGGGGTCATCATTTCTTGGGTTTTGCAAGGGGTCTTGTCTATGCTTTTGCAAATGGGATTACTTTTACGAAATAAATTAATTTCAAAGATTTAGGTGATGAAGATGGACAACCCATTTAGAAGAATATTGTCATAAACTTCATTGCTTTAAAAGACAAATCCAGATCAGCCTGTTTCAGTGTTTGATTTTGGCTGCATTCAATATCAAAATCAACAAAATATCTGTTGGTTCAATAGCCAATGAAGTAATAAAACATGAATAAGATAACACAAAATATATTGCTTTGCACCTTGGAAAATATATTGGAAAAAATATTTATATTTGGTGTCCAACATCTGAAAAGTGGCACTTTGATTGCAAATCTTGTGGTGGCAACTTTAGAAGATATATAACTTTTCCAGTGCTGGAAAGGAATATTTTTCCTACACTGCATGTACTGCAACAAAACACTACTTTATAGAACCAGTACTTAACCATCACTTTTCAAGCTTGTCCATAATTTGTCCTATTGCTGGAAGGGCATCCAGTGCAAAGAGGCTATCTGATAGGCTAAGCAATGACATTTCAATGATTTACAAGGTACCTTCGTCTTTGCTCATACCAGACATTCGCCATGTGTATTGTTTGGCATTGGCTAGTCATATCCATGTGATGCAAATACGAAAAAAATACAGAAATAAAATCTTAAGTGGAATAATTGGGGGGGGGGGGGGGGTCATCATTGAAATATTGAATTAAGAGGGGGGGGGGGGCTACTTGCCATTTTTAGACCTAAGGAGGGAGGGCCTGGCAAAAAATTTCATCTATCAAAATATTTTTCCCTCCCCACCCCCCCCCCCCCCCCCCCCCTACATAAATAATGACCGGTCCCTTACCACTTACCAGCATTTTAAACCTGCCGCCAGGTCTAAGACACTGGTCACTCGTTGCAGGTTATTACTTTACCTTTTGGAAAGTAACCCAAAAATCCTCAATTTGGTTAACTCTAGGAAGCAACAAGTGACCCATGAAAAGTTACCCATGTTTTAGACCCGCCAGGTCATAAGTCACAGATCATTGTTTTACCAATACAGAAAAAATCCTAAACATTCATTGTTTTTAGGCCTAATGTTAGCATTGGTAAACGGTTAGGGTTGTTTTTGTGTTCCGGGGAAAACAATGTCCTGACTTGTGCCCTGTGTTTTGTACCTGCCCAACCCTAACCCTAACCAGGAGGCGATGGGTTAATATTATTGTTATAGTGCTAGAAAAAAATGACTAGGGAGGCACGGTGGCATCATGGTTAGTGTGCTCAACTCGGGAGCGAGTGGTCTGGGTTCGGGTCCTGGACGGGGACATTGTGTTGTGTTCTTAGGCAAGACATTTTACTCTCACAGTGCCTCTCTCTCCACCCAGGTGTATAAATGGGTACTGGCAAATTTAATGCTGGGTGGTAACCCTGCGATGGACTGGCATTCCATCAAGGGGGGAGTAGAAAAACTCCTACTTGCTTCATGCCATGGAAACCAGGATAAGCTTCAGCCTGATGGGCCTTCCGGCTCGTATGCAGAGACTTCTTTTTTTTTTAAATGACTAATGATGTAAAGGAATGACTGGGCATGGAAGTTGTGGATGTTGAATATCATTTTCTGGTAATAATTTAGGCCATCATAAGAAACATTTGGTGCATAGATTGGTTGACAATATGAAAATGTTCAATGTTCATTCTGTGGCAGAGCGTCCCATAATATACAGGCATGGATCAGTTTCACCATTGACCAGTCAAAAACAATGTCCCCTTCATTAACCCATTGACTCCTGGGAATGAGACTTGACATTTTACTCGTCAACTGGGGAAGTCCTGGGGCTCACAGGCTATGAATGGGTTAACCAGTCAAAAACTATGTCCCCTCCATTAAGTTTGCAATTGTTTTGCTTGTCTCGGGAGTCAATGGGTTAATTGTTATTCATCGAAGTTGTGATGAATTAGCAGGTACTATTTGAGTCAAATGTACTCCTCTGTAAAACCCAACACAAATCAAGTGGGTTTGATGATTATTAAGGACGGTGCCTTCTGTTGTTATTGCGCATACGTTCTGCGCAACTCCAGATACTCAGGTTTCCTATCGGTAGTGCTTACTAATGCAGATTTTTAAACTTGTGTTTTGCATACATAATAAACTGTGTCCACATGCTGAAATTTTAAGCTATTGAGTAAAATGATGACACTTTTCCCTAGATCCAATCCTCTGAGGTGCGGTCGGTCAGTTTTGAATGTGAGTAATGGCAGACCGTGAAATCCAAAACTCTCATTCAAAGTCAATAGCCTTTGGATAAAAACAGAAACTCATAAGGGTTGAAACGTGCAACGCGCGTTCACAGCTTCCGAATATTCAGTGCTAAGTACCATGTTTGGAAACCCCTCACTCCAGTTAATTTCGCGCAATAACATTGGTGGTATTGCGTCGTGGTGTTCTTGCGAACTGATTGGTTGAATGTTTCTCTCTAGTTGTTCCAAATAATTATGGTACTTAATGGTACTTAGCAAATTATTGAATATTCAGAAGCTTGTTTCCCAGTACACAAGGGGCCATTACACGTTTCAACCCTTATAGGTTTCTGATAAAAATCAAAGCTCAAAAATTTTCCAGGCAGGTGTTAAGCAAACACACTTTCAAAATATGAGGAAAAAAAGGAAGTGATTTTTTGATCATAGTACAGTATCACTGTAATTAACAATTATTGGATGAGGTTGAGCATGTTAGCGATAATTATCAAGGCCAAAGTTTGTGTTATCTGCTGAAGCCGAAGGCTGAGGCGGATAACACAAACTGAGGCCTTGATAATTATCGCTAACATGCGAAAACCGAATTCAATTATTGTTTTATTATGCATATTCCTGAGCTGAGCTCCGCCATGACAAAACTGATCAAACTGCTGGTCAGTGTGTCAGGTGACGTCACTTCTGCATGCATAAAACTATTGTCTGTAGGTATGACGTCAATTCTACATATATAAAATCTATTGTTTGTAGGTATGACGTAAGAGAAACAGAGCAAGCAAGAATTAGCTGCGTGCTTATAGCCAATCAAAATCGAGCTGGTGACACCAATGTATAATAATACAATTTGGCTTGCAATAAATTTGTAAACACCCAAACAGATCCGATGCGAATATTTTATCTAGGTAAGCATTTTGTAGGAATCCACTGAAGAGCATTTTTGAAGCACAGCGTTGGAACAAGAGAAAGTTTTTGAGATTTTGAATCATAATTTATGATATTCAGTCAATCACGTCTGTAGTTAGCACTTGGCCACATGATTTCAGTTGAGACAAAGAAACCACAACTGAATTCCCAAATGCCCCCCTCCCCCTCCCCCCGAATTTATGATCAGCAAGTCTGACATGACATTTTAAACCCTTCAAGTTCAACTAGACCTTGCAAATTATAGCATTGTGATAGAGTGAAACAAACTGATGAGACTTGAAATCTCTTCCTCTATAAAGTTTGTTGCCCCAATTTCCATATGCAATTCCCCATGTTGGAACAAAAGCAAACTAGTGGACTACAAGAGAACAAGTCTGTTGCCATGGCATAGAAGTTATATTTTCCTTTCTTAATGTGCAAAAGATTAGGACGCAAGTTTGCACCAATATTGTGCATACAAGTAACTACAATGATCTACAGCTGTACACTAATATAATCATGAATACTATTACACAAACGAACTCACTTTGATCAAAACAATATTATTATTGTAACTGGATCAGATTAAATTCAACAAGCTCTTTCTTCAACAATAAAGGTTAACTTGTGGATGATAAGACAGACATGGACATTCACTGTACAAATAATAAATATTATGCCCATTTCCAGTCTTAAATAGAATGATGTACAAGAATAAAATTATACTTCTCTAAAATGTTCAGGCATCAGTCATAAAAATCTCATAATACAGTTCAACACATTAATTTTTTTGTTTAAGTACATTACCTACAGTATAAAAATACCAGTAAATTCTGTGCTTGGTCCACAAAGTGCTGAACATACTCTAGGTAAATAAACTCCGTTTCATGTTACCAACACATTTTCTCTCCAGATTTATCTACATTAAGATGAAGGTTAGCTTGAGATAGGAAGACTCAAGGTACAGTGACATAATTAGAACTTTCCTTTGTTTTTTGCATTGTTTTTTTTTAAGCAAACTATTCCTATGAACCTACCTTAACATCTGTTTTTCCCCAATATTGGAAAGTAGCCTATCTTGCATAAAGTGGAAGGTTAAGCAAGAAATTTGAAGAAACAAAGAATTACAAAGCATGTCAAGTTTACTTGCAAGGCATGAACAACTTATTTCCTGAGCGCTGAAATACATGTACTCTCCTCCAATGTTGAGAAATTCAGGTAGTGAGCAATGGAGTGATGAGTTTCACGAATGGTTATTCAATGGGAGATCTGATTCCCAGCAAGCTTATTGCTTTTGATTGAAAATGAAAAAAATTAATGGTCAATAAAAGGAAATCCTGCATATTTGAACATGCTCTTGTAAAAAAGTTCTCTTTTAATGAGATTCTTTTCACAGCATCTCTTTTTAGAGTGACCAGGCAAACAACCAGTGATGTCAGAATGGCCATTTGCTAGAATGACCATAAAAGTCACTCAAATTTAAATGAATCTTGTATATTGCATAGACCTTTCAAATGTCCAGGGATATTTCTATTGAGAAAAAACCAGGTTTAAGCTCACAAGACGAATCCAGCCAGTGATTTCTGATAGTGAGCTTTCTACAAATCCAGAACTAACGTTTGTGCTTTGATTGAATTTTAGGTGGCAGTCTCTTTCAGCTGGCCAGACTAGCTGGCTGCTGACACTTAGTGCCATCCCTGGCCATTCTTAATCATTGCCATGTTCAACTCCTCGCTGAGAAGCTTCAAGCTACCTTAATTAACTGGGCATGACAACAATCTATAAAATTTTGCAATAAGATGCTAGACGATGGTAAATTGATTGTCTTGGTCATACTCAATTTTGACCTCAAAAATTCTATTTCGTGAAACTTAAGTGTTTGCATTACTGGCTATACTTTCAGGAGTACTTAAACTATACGATATTTTACAGTTATAAATTTTGAAGGGCTTGATGCACAAACATTGTGAGTGAACTTTTTGTACCTAGATTATCTGCGATGATTCTAATGGTAGTTCATTTATGACTCTGATGTCTGCAAAGTCCTGTTTCAAGTTGTTCGCAATAATTGAAAACAAAAGGGATTAAAAGAATACAAAAACTCTCCTTGTTGCATGCAACTTGCAAGAGTTCCTTACAGAAGATACTCAGTGTTTATTACTCCAAATTTGGCTGGGATGTGACAAAGATAATGAAAATACAAAAACTTTCACTTATAACATTGATGCAGGCATCCCTTCAAATTTTAACGACACATTACCACTGTGTTAGAGCCGATAATACAAATTTTCTTTTGAACGAATGTCATTTTGCTTTCAAATTGCTACCTTCACTTGTAAAATCAGCTGAATTTCACAACTGTTACAGCACCATACCTTAAACACTTGACTACCAACACCAATCATGAAACAGTTGGTTTTTTATCATTTGTATTACTTGTCTTTCCACTTGAAGGAAGCTTTGTGGCATGACTTGTTATACTGAACACAAATTGAGCACAACCAAGCTTTATGTAACTTCCATGGTGTAAAAGGGCTGTTCCTTCCCAGCCAGCACCACTGCCACCAATTAAGTTTGAACTGCTTGTTGTGCAGTTACAAGCCTTTGCAATGTTTTGCACACCAAGACCAACAGTTCTACGTGATCCCTTTGTTTTGGGGTTTTGTCGAACTTGGGAAGCGGCCAACAGTTTGTTTTTGGTGACCTTGGAAGGGTCTAGATCCTTAGATGAAAGAACATGTCTGTTGATTTTGTCCGAAAAGTCGCACGAGTATAACACATTGTCTACATATGTTCCATGTTCACTGTAGTTTATGAGCTCGTACTGTTTTGAGGTCTGTAGAACAAAAGGAATTTTGAATAGCCAGTAATCATCACTACCAAAATTGAAAACATACAGTGACAAGGGTAGAAATAAATCGGATAAACCTCTGGTGTACTAACTCATACCTCATCGTAAAATATAGAACAGTGTTTCTGAGATATGAAGTTGCAATGCCCATATTCCTGGAGACAAACATCCATATCTGGACCTGGAAAAAAGGAATAATCATCATCATAACCTTTATCGTTATTTCATTCGGCAAGATGAAAGAAAAAATTCACTTGCACTCTTTCCATACCCTGCAAGCAGAGGACCTTTGATCTTCCTACATGTAGATAAGTCAGGAAGAAGAAGAGACCTCTGCCAAATTTTTCGACTTTCTTTGATTTGCCGCTCATCCAAAGAAATGGATTAGTCAGTCCAGTTCTGTTTTCTTTTTTTTAATTCTTGAGCATGATCATTCGCCACGTGTCTTTAAATTTTTTTTAAAAATTGAAACAGTGTGAAAAATCTTAACTGGCTAAATTCTCATGAGTATTTTCTCTGCATATCAGTCAAAGAAACTAGCCTGCCAGAAATCTATATACCGTAAAAACTTGTGTACCAGCCGCATCTTTTGCCAAAATATTTGGCTCAAAATCGTGGGTGCAGTTTATAATATAAAAGACCATTGGATGATTGCTTTCAGAGGGAGTAAACTGACTGGTATGGGGTCAAAAATAGCACTAAAAACGTTCCGTCAGTAGAGATTAAACATACTCTTCAACAGATCACTTCAACACTGATCTCTCAACCAAGTGCGAGACAATACCATGCTATTCAGCAGAACTCGCAAGGCAAAGGCCAACTGTTTTGTTGCCTACCTTTCCATGTTGTTTACAACATGACTCAGTCCAGAGTTCCCACTGTAAAATAATGTCTCCATGGTTACTAAGTAAATGTTTTGTATCGTTCCCTGTGCATTATTTCTGTTCAAATTTCATCATTTTTATTAATTTTCAACTGTGGGCTTCAACGATGAAAACAACTGTTGTTAGTCTCAAGAATTCTCGGGTTGCATGTGATGTCATAAAAGAATAAAATACAAAAATAAAGAGCCTTTTGAGTTTTTATCTTGATCAACTACAAGAGGTTTTAAAAATATAATATCTGTTTGCATGTTTTTCAGCTCGGTACAGTTTGTATCGCAGAGTTTTTCACAGTGCATGACATACTGATGGCTTTCGAAAAACATGCCCGTTGCATAAAAACAGATTCCCCTCGTGTCTTTGTGGTCTAAACAGCCAATATACTAGGAGAAGTGTCTATAGAAATGTTTGCTAGTTCATCAGTGTAAGTGAATAATTTTATGTTTTCACTTGCGTGACGTGCAACGCAAGAATTAGGGAAATTGATTCAAAATAAGCTTTTAAAAAGATATTAATTTTTATGAGTTTATTAACTTCTTAAGGTCGCTGCAAATACACAGCATTATATTTCGGCAACTTTTAATATCACGAACAACTGCGAACAAACACCTTTTTTTCTATAGTGCTTATTTTA
>OX421449.1:12860821-12920821 GCA_949126865.1 Montipora capitata | reverse complement strand
TGTGTAGCTGCCAGTGTGGACTACAGCTATAATGATATGTCAAACTGGATTGAAACCAGCGAAAAATGCAGAAAGAAAACATTTTCCAAACCGCTTTCGACCTGAACATGAAAACTGTAAGAACTATAGTTGACGTAGTATCGCCGTGTAGCCACATCGATCCACAGAAAGCACGCGCAAAACGAAGCCTCTCTCACGTTTAGCTAAGTTAACCTGAGTTAATCCAATCGAAAGCTAGTACCTGGTCAGCAGTCAACTTAAAATAAAAAAACAGCTGACCTCAGTGAGCTCTAAGCTTGCCCCCGCGATATGGTGATATGATACTGGTCAGCGGATACCTTGTTTTGACAGGTGTCAATTGATCAAAACATGGATGTCCAATATCAAAGATGTATGCTGTAAACTAGCATGATACCATGGTCACATTGGCATACATGGAGGGGTGGACCGACGGACGGTTGATGACGTCATGACTGTAAAACCAAAATTACTCACATCGATGGGTTACCATATTTTCTTAACTATGGTGCTCCACGCGCGTGCACCTTCGCAGCGCTCCACTATGGAATGAAATGTTAATAGAACCCATTAGGAACTCGGAAAAATCTGAGCCCCAGATGGGATTTGAACCCACAACCTTCCATGATCTAGTTGGATCAAGGAGGGGGGGGAGGGTGATTCAAGAGGGGGTGGGGTTTGCGGGGGAGGGGGTGATTCAGGTGCAGGTGGTTCAGGAGTTAATGAAAATTAATAAATTTAAGATTTATTAAAGGGTTTTCAAGGTCAAAACGAACCCTGTTTAATGGTAAATTCAAGAGGTTTTTTTTATAAAATTATTAATGATTAATGTCTTAGTGACTATGTGTTGTATTATTGGTTACCGTATGACTACCATACTTGTCTCATTTTTGCTGTTGCAATCAACAACTATCGATCACCTCTCACCTCTTCCTGTTCTTCAGATGATGGTGTATTCAAAGGAAGTACATGTAACGGCAGAGGCTCTTGCATTTTCCTTATGTGTTCTGGTAGGAGTTGGATTGGTGGAGATGCGTAATGATCCTTAATTGCTTGTGGAACCTATGATTTAATGACAAATAATAATTGCTTCTTTTCTCCTCCATGACATGCATGTTCCTGGATTCAGGAGGCGACATGACCTAATAATGGTTAGGGGTACAAGATTTGGATAAGGATGCTCTAGACTGTGGATTTATCTACACATGATGGTCCCAAATTCTTATAATAATTATTGAATCCAGCGCATGTTACAAAGAGCCAGCAAGTTGTGTCCTTCCATCTAGGTTTCTCTTATTGACTGTTACATGTTTATTTGAATAGGCCATTGCAGAGTTTATTTAAAAATGAATTATCTATGTGCTAAAATAAACACCTCTCACAAACCAGATTAAGGACGGTGCCTACTATTGTTATTGCACAAACGTTCTCCATTATGTGGACATACTTGGGTTTCCTATCGGTGAATGCTTACTAATACAGAGATATTAAAACTATCCGGAGAGAGCAGCAGGAAATTAGTAGGCACCATCCTTAAAGGCCCGACACAACGTTGAACATTGTAAGCTAAGTACTATAAAAGTCCATGTATAAGCCGCACCCCCAATTTGGAAGCTCGAATTTTGAAAAAAAAAAAAGTACAGACAACGAACTTTGAAGATCCAGTGAGGCTTTTAATGGTAAACAAACAAGGATAAATATTACAGTACAGTTTTTCAAAACACTGACACGGTAGTTGTTACGAGTTTTCATATCAATTACCTACATGTAAGTCTTTAGATAGCGAAATTTCACTTGTCATACCTTTATCTTGCGAGTTCACTATAAAAGACTTACATGTAAGATGCCCTTGATGCCATTTTTGTTTTCAAGATTATCACCTCAAATGCTCCATGAAGTTGAAAATCAAAGACGATTGAAACGATACGCACGAGTGATTAGTGGCCAAGCTTTGAAATGTGGAGAGGAGTCTAGGCATCACAATGAAATGGTCGGCCTTTTGCCTTGCGACTATTCAGAAATATCTTGGTACTTTCTCGCACATGGAAGAAAGATACATATGCGTCAAAGTGATTTGCTGCAGGCGTCATAGCAAACAGCTTTGTGGAGGAATGGAGATTCCCCGTGGGTTGCTGTTCAGTTGTTTGAGTAAAGCAAAATGAATTAATTGCTTGAAAGAACTCTTGAGAGCATGAATCGCAAATGAACGCTCCTTTAGGAGCCACCACTCATGAAAAAGCGAAAAAGGGAATGATCAACAACAAAGGACTTTCAGTTTGTTTTATGTTTATTCAGTGACACAGAAAACTCCAACTTCAGATGTTTCCATAGATAATCCACACCCCTGACTTTTGATTTTAATTTGGAGAAAAAAGGTGTGGCTTATACATGGACTTTTACAGTAAGTAAGTAAAGTCTATTTAACAAGGTACCATGAAATAGCATATAAATACAAATAAACTAGTGGCCCTCATTACAAGATTAAAAGGGTGTTTGATGTGTCAATGGGTTATAACTAAAGGAAATGATAAAGGTAAACTAACTGAAAAAGAGATTTCCAAGATAATGTCTTGAGAGTTACATTAGCCCTTTGTCAGAGCAATAAATTATTGACCTGACGAAGGGCTGATGCTCAAAACGTCATCTCACAAATCTTTTTCATTTGATTAGCTAATGACTTTTTCCTTCTCTACCGACTCTCATCTATAATAGATCTTTGCTTGAGTAAATATCATGAAAAGCGTGAATGAATAAATTGAATTGAATTCAAGGCTGTTGCCAAACAGGAGCCCGGTAGCCTGGGGCTCCCAAAGAATAGCTCTGGGTGCCTTAATTTTTCACAGCAACACCTTTCACTTCATATGTTGGGCTCCTAAGTTCTCAGCGTTCAGCTCTGAGGGCCCCTTTAAAATTTTCTTAGGCAGCAGCCTTGTGAATTGAAGCAAACCAACCAACACTTACCACAGTTGCCCTCCTTCTTGTTGGTAACAAAGCTTTTCTTTTGAAAGAGGGATGTTTCTTTAATCTAGTGTTTGAGGAATTAAAGAAAAGGAAAAATGTGACTACTTGATGATAATTATTGGTAATAAGCCGAGAAACCTTAACAAAGAAAATAGGGCACGTTACCTATGCACTCTTTGAAGAAAGTTCATCTTGATTGTGTGCTGAGAAATGTTACTCCTTAGGTCATTGTAAGCCTGTAATCTCTTACTGAAACGAGGTTCGCGAAGTCCGGGCTAAATAGAACACAAGATACTTGTCACACTACAATGTATTCATTATTATTCTTTTAAATTGCTGATCTTTTCAAAAACAGATCATTCCTGAAGCACAAGACACAAATTTAATAGGTTCAAGGGACAGACCTGTGGCTTAACCATTGAGACATTCAGGCTGTGTTTACAATAAAGTGAAATCAAAACCAACCGCAGCGATTTGCAAGCTTTGCCAGAAATTATTCAATAACATAATTATGTTATACCTCCGCATGCTCAGCATGGTTCGGACACATCCACATGCCACTTGGTACTGTAGTTAGAGGTGGGTTGAGGCAGTCCATGTGAAATGCCAGTGGACAAAAATCACAGTGAACAAGTTGACCAATGAGTTCACTCCTATGAATCAATAGGAAGAAAAACCCTCACACACTGAACGCCATTTGTCTGCCACACAACAAAGCAACAGCATGTTATCGACAGCACTTTATTAACATGACTAACAACCATCAACAAAATTGACAGAAATGGAATATCAAGACAAAAAGCCCAGCTCATAGAGAAAACAAAGAAAATGACCTTAACCCTTTCACACCCAAGAGTGACACTTATAGATTTTACTCTGTCTAACGCCAGATGATTTTACTCGTCAATGGGGAACCCCACGGGGGTGAAAGGGTTAACAACAGCTAGATTCACTCAAAACCTATGTCCCCATTAACCCTTTCACCCCCAGGAGTGACACTTATAGATTTACTCTGTCTAACGCCAGACGATTTTACTCATCAATGGGGAACCCCACGGGGGTGAAAGGGTTAATACCTTACTACTTCCAGGCCAGCAGAGATCCCTTTGTTTGCATTCACTGTGCTGATGGGTACGGGAAAAGAGACCACTGCCATGGGTCAAAACTCACTGTGATTTGACTGCCGTCCACAACCTTGGATGGCATTCTTCAAACTGCATGCCCCATGATCATATCAAGCCTGCTACCTAATGGTTGCCCGGTTGCCTGGGGTGCCTTATTTGCGAGCTTGGGCGACCAAATTTCTGATCGAGTAGCCCGAACAGGCACCTAACTTATCACAAGGCGATTCATCCTCACTTTCTTGTAAATTTGATCCCAGCTGGAGATTAATTAAGCAATGAAAAAAGCGATATGGTTGGAGAGAACGTATGGCAGCTAAGCAATTTCCACAAATAAGTGACTCTTCAACTTGTAAACGTATTCATATTGCTAAGACTTAGTGCTCTCTTTGCGTTACCTCCTGGTAGCAAACAGAGACTGGGTCACAATGTGATTCCCAATATTATTATGGAAATGCTACGTCCATTATGTTCATTTTGCGCACGCAAAGTCAGTTAAATTCGCGCGTGTTAATTTGCGGAAAGTTATGTATAGTTTTGGTGATGTCTGCACTATTTTACGTAAAAAATTTTAATATGCTGCACAAGCGAATCTCCTTTTTCCTAAGTTAATAGCTGAAAGTTTGCTTGGTTTTTTGCGTCTCGTGCTTCTCGTGCTTCTCGTGTTGTCATTCGGAAATTGAGTAAGGTAGGATTATGTAGTCATTTCAGTGATACAATTTAACATGCATTTCCGTGATGTGATGCTTTATCTCCCACTGATCACTGAAGGTTCTTCCCCAACCCCAAAATACCTGAATCTTTACGCGCTTAAGATGTGCGAGTGAAAAAATAGCAAACAAATAAACCAAAAGGCGGTAAATTATTTTCTAAAGTACGCTTTCACTTTTACTATTCTAACATGGAATGCTGATTGGTGACAGAGTTTAACTAAATTGGAAAAATGTGATTGCTTTTATTCACTTAGTTTATAAATACAACGTTTACTGTCATGAGGTACGCACCAGTTTTTTGGTTTAAGTCATCTGTGGCACCTTTACATTTATCGTGTAATTATAACTAAGGCAGACCCCTTGACTCTGGCTACTAACTTTTAATGTTGGCAGCCCGAAGGGATTCCGGAAAATTTTCTTAGGCAGCAGCCTTGGATAATATTATGTTTGCTGATTGTGACTTCAGCCTGGTGTGTCCGGTGCATCCCTTTACAGCATTTCCACTCTTGTTAAGTGAGCCCACACAACGCTATGTATCAAGTGAGGATTTGGTCGCTAAGTAACCACTGCGCATACTCAACACAACGAGTTTCGACCCAAGGCGGAGGCCTCGTTTACTGCACTCGTCAGGCCAGCAAAAGCAAAAAGAAAGGAGACCTCTGCTAGCAGGGAACCTTACTACCATCTGTCAAACAAAAGAAAGAAGCCATGAATCCGAACTAGCTGAGGGGATGGAGGGTGGGGAAGCTGCTGCATTAACGGCCTAAGACACAAACTGAACTGATACCCTGCCACATACCACTACCAGGCCCCTTCATACAGTGTAGGAGAACTTCAATTTCTTGCCTCTTTCGTAAGCTCAGCCGGCAAGAAAAACATTTAAATTAAGGTTAAAATAATGCTTTGAACTATTCACAGGATGTATGCCAACATAGTCACATGCTTGGTAATTTAGGCGATAGTTTGAACCCAGGAGTGGCAACAAAACTTGAAGTAAGATCGTCCAGTTGAGAGTCGTCTTGAGAAGGACTACTGCTAGTGAGATTGACTGACCTATCAACAACTTGAGTGGAAGAGAGCTTCAGACAAGCGAAAATCAAGGCTGCTGCCTAACGGTCGCCCGGTTGTTAGTAGCCTGAGTCATTTTTTCAAGAGCCCAGAATTAATCAATTAACCCAGCACCAGCCCCCCCCCCTCCCCCCAAAGTCAAGTGGTCTGCCTTACTTATCATTATACAAAACATGTAAATGTGCCACAGGTGACTTACCAAAAACCTGGTGTGTACCTTATGACAGTGAACGTTGTATGTATAAACAAAGTGAATAAAAGCAATCACATTTTTCCAATTATTTTAATTAAACAAGGGCGATAGTAGTCAATTCTTGATCCGGTCAGTCACCAATCAACATTCCATGTAGGAAGAGTGAAAGTGTACTTCGGAAAATAATTTACTGCTTTTTGGTTTATTTGTTTGTTATTTTTTCGCTCACACTTCTTAAGTGCATAAAGATCCCCTGTATTTTGGGGTTGGGGAAGAACCTTCAGTGATCAGTGGGAGATAGCATCACGGAAATTCATGTTTAATTGTATCACTGAAATGACTACATAATCCTACCTTACTCGAATTTCGAATGACGACAGGAGAAGCAAAAAGTATTGCTTACCTGTTGTGAGAGCTCCATTGCTGTCACGAAGCAAAAAACCAAGTAAACTTTCAGCAATTAACATGGGAAAAAGGAGATTTGCACACGCGGCATGTTAAAATTTTGTATGTACAAATTAGTGCAGACAAAACATAGTCAAGTAATATTTTCTTTCAGCATTGAATTCAAGGTTAAGAAGTTACATTACAACAATATTATACCATGTTTCACTAGTAAGTCTCTTGAGAGCTAAAGGAATGAAAATGTTTCCTTTGTTGCGTAACTTTCCGCAAATTAACATGAGCAAATTTAACTGCCTTTGCGTGAACATATGGACGTAGCATTTCCAAATGTGGGAATCACATTGCGACCCAGTCTCCGTGTGCAGGTAATGCAAAGAAAGCCCTTAGCAATGTTGAACACGTTTACAAGTTGAAGAATCATTTATTTGTGAAATTTGTTCAATCGTTTGCTTAGCTGCCATACGTTCTCTCCAACCATATCACTTTTTTCATCTCTTAATCTCCAGCTGGGATCAAATTTACAAAAAAGTGAGGATGAATCACCTTGTGATATGTTAGGCGCCCGTTCGGGCTACTCATTCAGAAATTTGTTTGCCCACGCTCGCAAATAAGGCGCCCCAGGTGCCCAGGTGACCCTTAGGCAGCAACCTTGCTATAGTGCCCATAGGCAACATAAATAAGATTACCTGTACACAAGAGGATTTTTAATAATCTGACATCTCCCTAGAATTGTTTGGTCAGGTATCCAGCTTTATTATTGTTGTTGTTGTTGTTTTTGGATCCCACACTATGCATGCTAACTCTTTTGCCTGCACTTCTTAACCACGTACACATGAGATCATGCTTATAGGCAAGGCTCACTCACGTTGAGAGTATTAGTTTACTTTCAGAGGAGTTACCTGCTACAAGCAAAGCAAAGACGCCCAGGTGGAATAGTGTGCTCCTCTTCGTCGCCATTTCTGTACACAAGCAAACAAACAAGAAAATTGTGCTGTGGAGTATAATTGTGGATAATCCCTCACACCCACTGCAGGATCTTCTCTGCCCACATAAAAACAGAGCTTTACGCAGTAGATTCCATCCTTACCATGTCCCAGGTGTCAAAACAGAGAGTTTAAGAAATGCTCTGTTAATAGATGTCTCTTTGACTTTTAAATGAATCTTAATTTAGTACTTTGTAGTTTAATACAGTTTTAACTTCATTTTACAATACATTGTACATTGCAAGTCTTAACCTTTGTTTAACCCTTTGACGTCCAAACCTACGGTGGCCCACAACTGTCACGGCAATAACAAATACCTCACGGCAAAACTAAAACTGTCACGGCAATATCAAATTTCGCACGGCAAAACCAAAATGATCACGGCAAAACCAAAATGCTCACGGCGAAACCATAAAGCTCATGGCAAAACCAAAAACTCACGGCAAAAGCAAAAACCTCATGGCAAAACGAAAAGCTCACGGCAAAATCAAAAACTCACGGCAAAACCAAAAAGCTCACGGCAAAATCAAAAAGCTCACGGCAAAACAAAAAACTCACGGCAAAAACAAAAAACTCACGGCAAAACCAAAAAGCTAACGGCAAAATCAAGAACTCACGGCAAAATGAAAAAGCTCACGGCAAAACCAAAAAAAAAACTTGAAAGGAAAAGCAAAGATAGGCCTATACGGACTCCCAATGTGGTTTTTTGTGGTTGCGTCGCATTATCAGGAGCCTTTAAATTATAGTTTTGTTCTTACAAGCATGTCGTTTAGAGATTTACCTCTTTTGTAAGATATGATCGGAGGATTTGTAAAAATTGTTTTCAGCAGAGGCTGGTTTTCTATGAAACTCCAGTTTTCCATCACGATTTGTTTAAGTTTCTTTACCGCAGGGTGGTATGTAGTGACAAAAGGCAATATTCTCTCTGCAGTTTTATGTTTTTGCGGATTAAGAGCTGATTTTGACATTGCCGCGACAGTTTTAGTTTTGCCGTGAGGTATTTGTTATTGCCGTGACAGTTGTGGGCCACCATACAAACCGGCCTAAACCAGCCAGTCTTAGTATTTTACTCTGTCTAATGCCAGACGATTTTACTCGTCAATGGGGAACCCATGGGAGTCAATGGGTTAATGACCTCAATAAAGACCTCTTTATCAAAAAAAAGCTGCTCAGGACATTGGAGATGTCATTCAATAGGTCCATGTACATCAAACATGATCACATTCTCATTGTCATTCAGTATCAGTGGTTTCAGTTAGTACAGAAAACCAACAACAAGCGTCCAAAACTTCACTCAGAGATGTCTGCTTCTTTTTTTCCAAAATTGAAGTAATTAAAAACAGATTCTTTCAAACCTAAGATCAAAATTCATTTTAACAATGATAACAATTGGTTACTCTACTCAAACCAGCAACCAACTTGAAACCCTTGCAGTATCACGGTTGATTTTACTATAATAATTAGGATAGTACACACACTCTCATTGGTCAATCGCTGTGTTCAGATGAGAGTGTGTTAACACGGCTGTGACATCACATGAATTTTGATTGGTTATGTGTTGTCAGACATGTGTGTTGATTGGCTGGTAGGAAATATGAGCATGTATTAAGAAAAATAATCTGTTCCAGTCAAGAAGTAAAAAAACAGCATTTTCCTTCATTTGTCAAATTGTTTTTGAGAAATATTTTTATAAAAGCAATATAAACACGAAGGGGAGTTGGGAGAATTCTCAACAGTTATGCAAACCCGAGATGCAGTTGAGGGTGTGCATAACTGTCTCAGTTGAGATGAGGCTATGTATACATGGAAAAAGTCCTCCATTGCTTAAATGCAAACTGATCTACACTATTATTACCTTTTCCCATTTTTTACTGGAAATGCTCTCTCTTCAGTGCTGTTTTTTCTTTTCCTATCACCTGTAAAAGACAAGGGTGACAAAAAAACTATTTAACAAATTCCACCACAAAACCATATAAATAAATATCTAAAGTGTATTATGTTGTAAAACCAATGGAACTTTTATGATTACCTGGAAAGAAAGTGTTGCATTTGAGCTCCGGTGGGAGAGTGAATGTTGTTGGATTTCTCCCTGTTGTCATTTTTACAAGTGTTGAAAATGGCGACTCAGGCTTGGAATTCTCTAAATCTTTAGTGGATGTAGAGGAGAGATCTTCAGTGTTATCATCTTCCATTTTGGATTGGTCTTTCCCTTTGCAGTCCTGATCCTGCACAAAGAGTTAAAACCGGAACACTTCAATTTGGAATGATCACATCAAATGTAATTAAAACTAACTGGTAATCTCCTATACAGCTGTACCTGCAAATGTGAAAACGAAATTTAATGCATGTACTACAGGTACAGATGTGATGTACTCTTCCAAGTGCAAATTACTATAATCTTGATTTGAATATGTACATGGACAAACTTCACCTGGTCAAAGCCCAATTCTGAACCAAGTTGTTTAAAACAAGGTTAGAGCTATAGTAGGTCAGGTTATGTAACTTGGCAACCAATAAATTTCTGGTTGTTGACTCTGCTTCATTTAAACTGAGCACTAACATCCAAGAGTACTCCTTAATTAATATACATGTACAGTCTGAAGATCTTATTATTCAATTCTGTTCATTGAAGCAACATAAAATGACACCTCAGCAGACGCTAATGAGAAACACTTGAAAATAATAATTTGATCTGACAAATTATCCCACAGACAAGCTTTTAAAAATGCATTCTTAAATCATTAGTGGATGTTGGGAGAGACAAGATGTAACCCTTTAAGAGTATTCAAACAATACTTTCATCAAGCATTAACATTTAAACACTAATACTAAAAAGTGTTTCATAATAACCTACATGTTTGCTGTACATTCCCCTACCTCTTTTGGTGTTGCTTTACATTCATTACAAAGCCATTCACCATCAGGGATATCATCTTCTTCCAGTGGAGGATCACTGACAAAAGTAAAGTTTAACCAGAGGTTTGCAATCAACGTATGTTACAGAAATGATACACTTCATTTCTACCTTTGTCCCAACTAACAGCATATTTTTCAGCACTGAATCCAGTAGTGTAATGTTTTGTTACAAAGATCATAGAGATCATCTAGAGATGAGAAACAGGAACAATCACAGCTGTCTTTAACGCAAACACCAGTTGTGGATAAAGTTCTACAACGTACATGCAAAGAGACTTCTATGTACAGGTGTAACTCAACAGAATTATTGTGTATCAATAAAATAACCCACTTTAATTGCAAATTAAAAGGAAGAAAATCAAAGATTCGTCCCAGCGAAAAAATCACGCCAAATGTAAAATTCCCTTACAAATCCCAGGTGATGAAAGATAACAGCACCTACAGCTACAATGTGAATAGGATTGTTAAATACTTTGATTTTCTTTTGTGTGTTATCTGAAAAAACAAGGTGTAAAACGACCCTTTAAAAGGGAGCAATGCGGCTGAGGTCATCAAAAGGTAATATTCATACTGAGCCATCAAGCAAGAAATTAGGTTTAATTAATGCTGGTTCTTGATGCGGGCGGGTGATAGCATTTGAAAATTGAATGTTCAAAAAGGGCCCAATTTGCCACAGCTACGATTTGAAATTCCATAGATATCTCAAAAATTATTGCACTGGTGAAGGTTTCCAGCTGAAATTTTAATTACACATACCAACAAGTGAGATGAAAAGCGCACGGACATCGATCACAACAAAGCAAATCGCCTCCTTCCCCACAACTGTCGCAATTATCGTTGTTGACGGATCTGCCTTGTTTTCGAGCTTCTTTATCAACTTTTTTGACTTTTTTGCTGGATTCTTCAGACTGGGGAGGCTGAATTAGCGCTTGAATTCTCTGTAAACGATAGGAAGATGAATATAGAGTAAAACGTGAACAGCTGCTATCAGACAACTAAAGAGTATCTTTCGAGGAAATAACAACTACAACTTATTTTACGCACGTCCATTAGGCTGCCCTCTGGATCCAAATGGTCATAGTCCATCTTTCTGCTTCTTAAGGACTGCAAAACAGTTCCCTTCGTTGAATTCAACCAAAAGATGAAACCTGGCTTTTTTACGATGCGCGAAATTCCAACTCAGGGAAACAGTTCGAACAAATCGCCGCCCTCTTGCTGTTCTCAAACAAGGGGCATTTTCTCAGCCCCTCGTCATTGAAATAACTTTTAACTCAGCTCAGAGATGGCTGCCTTGTCGCTTCGCAAGGCGGCACAAAATAGCTTGCAGAAAACCCAAGATTACGATAAAATGGTATCTTGAAGTTCAAGAAAAAAACCCTACCAAACCTCGTAAAACAGAAGAACCGAATAAGTAGTACAGAATGCGCATGCGTAACTCTTTCAATGCGCATAAGCAAATTATTTCGCGCGTTCCGCGTACTATTTTTTCGGGAAAACTACAGGCTCATAAACTCGCCTCAGATTTCGCGCGGGCAACAGAATGGACAAACTTGCCCCGTGTTCCCTCTTTTGTCGAAACAAACCTGATAGTATTTTTCCTTTAAACCAATAAGACGAGCAACGTTTTAAGCAAAAAAAAGAAATACAACAACCGATTTCCTCGTAAAAAGAAAAGACGTTTTTTCGAACCTTCGCCACGTGAGCACCATAGAGCTCCTCTCCCCTCCCCGACCAGGTGACACGGTGGTCGACTGAGCTGTCACGCAAAATGTGCTCAAATCAAGAGAATGGACCCACTTCATATTAGAACACCATTACTGGAAAGTCACCCAATGACCAAACTGTCTGAGTTTCCCGTTTATTTAAAACTTGAAAATGTACAGCCAGTGTCATCATTTAAGATTCGAGGAGTTGGGAATCTCTGCCAAAAGGTTCGTCATATGTTTCCGTTAACTTAAAATAATATTACTTATGCCCTTTTTCTCCCCTGGTACTCAGGACTGTTTGCCTCTATCGCCAAAAAATAGCGATAATTAATAATAATAATAATAATAATAATAATAATAATAATAATAATAATAATGTGGATGGAGTTTGACCTTCAAATTATTATAATAATAATAATAATAATAATTATTATTATTAGTTGTTGTTGGTGGTGCTACCGTTATTGTTATTAACATATTCATTATTCTTTTTTCTACTATAACCCAGAACTACTCACCATGGGAGGGAAGGGACTATTAAATAAAATAATTAAATTATGGTGATCTAGTTTTTTCTTTTCATCTCTGCTTCAATAATCACCCCATTTGACAAAACCAACTTTCTTTATGATATATTATTGATTGTTATATGTCACAACATGAATGCAATGTGTAGCAATAATCTTTTTAGTGTTTCATTAACATTTCAGGCCATGGAAAAGGGCTGCAATCACATGGTGTGTTCATCAGGTACAGTACCTAAAAACACCCTCACATAAGAACCTAAAATTTAAGAACCTGTTAGGCTGAAAATTTTATTTAAATAGACCCCCTTACATAACAACCAGGTTCTTATTTTTGAAAATGACTATGCAATTTCAGGCTACTGGAACAAATTGTACTTTAAACTGCACAGATCTTACTTATTTTTCATGGTTATGAAATATTAAGGAATCATAGAGTAGATATCTTTTGTGGAAATAAGAACCAAAAAACTCAAAAACTCGGAAACAAATCAAGTACCCCAAAACCTCAATTTGGCTAACCCTTGGCCTAAAAACCAACTTTAGGCCTAGTTAGGCCTATAACTAGGGTTAGCCAAATTGAGGGTTTTGGGGTACTTAATAATTCGTTTCCGAGTTTTTTTTTATGATTTACCTTGGAAAACGGCTGAAAAGCCTTTGTTACCTTCAATTTCATAAATATTCGAAGTTCAAGGCGTTATATTGCATGTGGGGGCCTGGTACGAGTCGTCGCCAATTGGTGTAACACGAACACGCCCTTTGTCTAGTGTTCAGAAATATTATACTCCACAAAAAAACAAAGTGTAAGAAGCTAGTTCTAGCATACAGGAATATTAATAATTATTGATCATTTATTTGGCATGTTAGCTGTGTCCTTTCAACTTTTAATGTGGTGCACCAATAGTGCAGAAGACATCATTTTTTTTACTTGTCCTAACTAATGTCGACCAAGATTCATAATTACTGTTCCCTTATGTTCAAAATGTCTTAAAGGCAGTAAAAACGTGTTTTTTTAATCCTGAAACCTTGAAAAACAAGCTTAAAATTGCTCAGAAAAAAATTGCATAATTTACAATATTTATCGCATAATTGGCCTTTCTAATCGCATAATCTGCCCTGCAAATTTCGCACAATTTGCATTTTTTTATTGCACCCTATCAGAAGGCCTGTACTTAGTATTTTACTCTGTCTAACGCCAGACGATTTGACTCATCAATGGGGAACCCCTGGGAGTCCATGGGTTAAATAAATGTTGGTTGTTGTATGTTTGGCTACAGGTGGCAATGCTGGTCTTGCAGCTGCTTATGCAGCAAGGAAGCTTGATGTCTCCTGCACTGTAGTGGTACCTAGTACAACACCACAGTTTATGGTGGAGAGGCTTCGCGAGGAGGGAGCAACAGTTAAGATTTGTGGAAATGTAAGCAGCAGTTAATCAATCCTTTAAACTCTGAAATTGTCTGGCGTTAATCACAGTAAAAATAATCTATACATGACCATTGGGAGATTTAAACGTTTTGCATTGTTATAAGGAATTTATATTAAACCCTAGCACGTGAGCAACAGTTTCGTTTCTGCTTCTAGTCTCTGTGTTTCATTTTTCAAGATAGTAGACTGGCCTTGGGTAAAGATCAGACTCGCCAACATGGTAGATTTCAGAAAAGTTAATTCACTGTAGCCAGTTTTTGTCTTAAGATTATTTAGAACACTTGTGTGAAAACTTGTTATTATAATGTATCAGTCCTTCCACTAGTAGCTTATGCCATCTTTTTGTCTTGTTGCACAGTCTTGGGATGATGCTGATGCCCTAGCACTGGAACTTGCCAAACAGCCAGGTAATTGACGCAATATTAGGTTATGACCATTGCGATTGAGATTGAGTTGATGACAGGAACCAATTCCACATTAGTTAGCCACCAATATTACTTGCTCTTGATTATTTATTGTTTTGACCTACTCTGGTAGGTGTGTGGTCGTTCTTGTTATTTCTCAGTTTGGCCCAAACATTTAACAGCTTGCAGTTCAATTAAATGTTCATTTGCATTAGGACTTAAGGCAGAGTTTGCATCATAGTGTTTCAGCACACCTGTGGTGTATTCACAATCAACGGAACAAACTATCAAGATGGCAGAACCACGAATTTTATAAAAATTATACAAAAACATTGTGTACCTCCATATATGTTGGATCACATGACCCACAATGTACAGGGCAGCCAAGGAAAAACCTAATTAAACACACCCTCCACTTGTGTGTCCTGGTTTTTTTTTTTTTCAGACTCTCCAGTGAGAGGTCTTTTCTGAGGAGTATTTCTCCAGCACCTAAAAAACCAACAGACACACTGTTTCAGTCAGTCATATTCTGACTTAATTCAGCATCTATATAATAATGGCACATAATAATATTAAAGTGCACCTAACCCCAAAATATTTTTTTCGCTTTAAAATGAATCTTTTGCAACTGTTTGAAACGCATTGCGGCCATTTTTTCATTTTTCTAACAAATCCTGCCATTTTATAGGCTTCGAAAGTTGCGAAAATCCAAGCATCTTTTGTTCACGACCGAGTCAGAGGGGGAGTGGGTCTATTCCTGATCTGACGTCACAAACTGAGTTAAATTGCATTAACTCTTTGTAAAAATGCATGCAAAGTAGATTGTGATGTCAAATCAGGAATAGGCCCACTCCCCTTCTGACTCGGTCGTGAACAAAAGATGTTTGGATTTTCGCAACTTTCGAACCCCGTAAAATGGCAGGATTTGTTAGAAAAATGAAAAAATGGCCGCAATGCGTTTCAAACAGTTGCAAAGATTCAGGTTAGGTGCACTTTAAGTAAACTATGATGTAATGATAATTTAAGATTTGCCATCGTATTCCATTTTTGTTCATTACATTATTTTCTTTTTATTGGTTTAGCATCAACCTTCCTTCCAACAACTCAGCCCTTTTAATTTATGCAACATTCTCAGCCAGTGGTGACTTGAAAACGAAATCATATTTTATGGTGGCAAAAACTTGCTGTGTTCTTACTCCTCATAATAAAAAAAAACATTTTGTTTAATCATGTGCAATCTTAATTTAATTTAAACCCCTCCTCTGTTGTTGCTAAGCGTTTTGAGGCAAACATTCATTGGGAGTATTTATTGATTTGAACTACAGAAGATGGAGTGAAGTTACAAATCCTATAAAATAACTTCAATGTTTATACTCAATCACATGTGATTGATTAGAATATAGATGTCTGAGTCTACAAGTATATTTCATCAAGAGCACAATTTTTACAATCTATGCTTTTTAATTTGTACAGGGTATGCCTACATCCCACCCTTTAATCATCCTGATATCTGGTAGGTCTTTTATGTCCTCTCAAAAAGGTTGGGTTGAATGAAAACAACTTTTAATTTATTGACATTTCATTGATATTCACAGTCATCTTTCTCAATGAATGATGTAATTTCAACCGATTCCAATAAAAACTGTCCAGTGATTGGCTAATTGCCATATCTTGTTATCTCAATCAGAACTGCCTCTGATTTTTCCTGAAATTTTCCGAATGATTAATTGGCATGCTGGATGTTATTGTGACATTTCAAAATCGCACAAAACAGACGCTCAGAATGCTGGATGCTATTGTCACGTTTGCTATTGTGATGCGCAGATTTGGAACCACCACCCAACCTCTTTTCTAGATTTCTCACACTTAGAACATGCACAGGCCACCCACGAACACACATAACACCCAACCATTCAATTAGGAAGCGTCTCCTTTGCCAACGCAATTAATATTACTTATATCACCAGATAATATATAATACTAAAACATTGGATGGCATTGAATGCATGCTCTGATTGGCTACTCAAACTGCAAATATCCTTTGAAATTCACCTCTGAGCAACTTGTGCAGGATTTTGCGCCCCAAATATTGTAATCTTTGAAGGAATAAATGAGTTAAAATCATCTTTTTGTGCCGTATTATCTCACTGTTTTAGTATAATAACTGTTCACCTCTTCTGCTTGGCAGCTCGATACATATCCACCACTAGCCAACTCCACTTCGGTGAATAGTTGTTAATTACTATTCATCTATTCTGGGCATATCAGCAATGCAAACTGGCAGTTAAGAATCTCCCAGTTGACTTGAAAGTTGACTTCTTTGCAAGTTCCTAACTTCTCTCCAATCCTCAGTCCAAAATTAAAATTTTTTTTTCATAATGTTCGTTTTTTTCCTGTGAAGTAAATAGCAGTATTACCATGATTAATGATACCTGCGCTGTAAAGATTGTGGACCCTTCTTTTTTTCAGGGAGGGTGTAGCAACTGTCATTCAGGAGTCAGCAGAACAGCTTCCTGAGAAACCAAGTGCTGTGGTAGTGTCTGTCGGAGGAGGGGGCCTCTTGTCTGGTGTTCTACAAGGCATGCATGATGTAGGGTGGGATGAAGTCCCACTCATTGCCATGGAAACTTATGGAGCACATAGTTTTGATGCAGCAGTTCAGGCAGGAGAGCTAGTTACATTAGACGAAATTACAAGGTAAGAGTCTAAACTTTGAGTCATGACAAACATATGCTTTAAGTTAATGTATAGCTTAATAAATTTATGGTAAAATTTAATTTCAAATCTTTTCATTCCTTGATAATGTAGTGGTCATGCAAGAGATTCATTCCACATGCTTTTAAGTGAGCAACTCATTTCTTTTCTAATTCCTCCCCCACAATGTGCCCATGCCTGATTGGTTAAAGGTCATTTTCGGTCATTTTCTTGTATAAAATTAACTAGGATTGTCATACAGGGATGTTGCCAAGTGCCATGATGGGAAGCCAGCACTTTGACTTCTTAGAGTGACAGTTGCAGATTTTGCTCTTTCTAATGCAAGACTTGTCGATGCTTTACTTGTCAGTGGGTAACCCATAGGGGCGAATATGTCTAAAGAGCTGATGCTTTGAGCCTTCCAGCAAATTTAAATGGGCACATGATTCTGACATCTGTGGACATTGTCTCATGCAACATGTTGTCCCACAAGAAACTGCACAAAACCGTAGTGAAGGGCAGATTGCCACTACGGGACTAAGTTAAGGTGGCTTTCTACAGTTTTCCAAAGAGAAGGATCAAGATTTTGAAAGCAACAGGATGTCTCTTCTGAAGTGTTAGTCACTACAATTGATGTCAATTTTACCCAACAAATAAATGCAAATCACGGGAAAATGCTAAGTATAGTGACTGAACTCCTGGAAGGGGACTGGAAACCAGACATTTCAAAGGCCTTTTTCTCAAAAACTAGCCATACAACCCCACCTTAAAATTTCAGGATTTCCTTAGCAACAAAAAATAATCGTGTAAGAAATAAATAGTTAAATCTGTCGGACAGGTTTTTCGAAAATGGCAAAAACGTTGATTTCATCTATTTTAATAATAACTGAAAAAATGTCTTCATGATAGATCATTTTTAAAAAATGTTGATGGTTTCGTCTTCATACTGTTTACTAATTCCCAAAATTTTAACCCTGATTGTACGGCTAGGTTTTAAGAAAAAGGCCGTTGTACTGTCTAGTTTCCATTCCACCCTCCAGGAACTTGGTCACTATGTTAAGCATTTTTCCCTGATTTGTATTTATTTGGCTTGTCTTTCATGTACCTGATCCAAAACAATTAATGTCCACAAAACAAAAGAACAGAGCGAACTAACAAAACCAAATTAGCAAGGCCCAATCGGAACGACAATGGTCCTTTTGTTCTCCACCATTTTTGTGCGGTATATGAAAGTCTACCCCATTTATTTGTTAGGTAAAATACATTTTACATCAATTGCAGTGACTACCACTTCAGAAGAGACATCCTGTTGCTTTAATTTCACAGATTTCAAAATGTTGATCTTTTTCTTTGGAAAACTGTGGTAAACCACCTTAAGCTCTCAGAGCCTGCTGATTTCTTTTCGATAGTGTTGCCAAGTGTCTTGGTGCAAGGACAGTGGCTTCTAAAGCACTTGAATGGACACACAATCACAAGATAATTAACCATGTATGTAGCGACCAAGAAGCTGTTTTGGCTTGTGAACGATTTGCAGGTAAATGAATGAATTATTTAATTAACTTTCTTTCTTTTTTTTTTGCCACAACATTATTTTAAGTAAAATTGGTATTGTAAAACAAGTAAGAAACAAAATTTGACAGAGGCGCGCAAGGAACCTTGTATGGAAACCACGTGGTTAATAGACTGTGAGCTCCCCCAATGATAGATGGTTCTTTCTAGGTTTGGATGGAACATTTAAGGTAATTCCCTTGAAATTGTTCTACTATCAAACTTTTTTGGAAACATGGCATAATTAACATTCATGATATTAACATAAAAAAAATGCAATAAAAAAATGGGGTCACTGTGCTTGTTTACGCGTCAGCAGGCTCTTAATTGAAATGGGGTATTTTTACTGGTTGTGCGTTAAAAATTCGAATCACCTTCATACAGAATTAGTCTTGGTTACTTGAAAGACACAAAATTTTATTTTGAAAATAAAGCTTCTTTTATTCACATAAGCAGTATTGCTTCATTTACACCGTTTTTTATTGCCTGGTTGTAGGAATAGTGCACTTTTTGGGACAGTTCGGTGGTTAGCTTGAAGTCCTCGCCTTGGCCAAAATACACTCAGTACGGAACTGTTTTCCAAAAAATTCATGTTCTACTACCAAACTTTTTTTCTTCTTCAAATATGTTCTTTATTAGACTGTTCTTAGCAAATACCTGAAAAAAAAAGTCGGGAGTCACCGTGCTCGTTTGAGAGAAAAGGAGCATTTATTTCGCTATTGGGCTTAGTTTGAGGTAAATCTCTTACATTTTTGTACGTGCACGTGCTCGTGTGCGCGCACTAATGACGCGAAAATCGTGCGCAGTAGGGATGCGCAATACAATACTAAGGAATTACCTTAAGCGACACTGGAATGCAATTCACTCATTACCAACGTGGAATCACACTTTGGTCACATCTCTCTCAACATTAATTAAGTAGACAGATATGACGAACCATATGGTGATTCATGATCGCAATCTGCAATACGCATATCGGTAATTAGCCTATTCTGAGCTAAGCTTTTCTTCCGATCGGATGACTCTCGGTATTAAAGCTATCGCTTGGATCCTTTTGAGATAACAATGACTTCTGTTTAAAGGAAGTTGCACTATCCATCACAGGAGAATATCTCAACTAACTTATGCTCCAATGCAAGAGACTACTTATGTCAGGGGTGATTTTGGACGGTTTTCAGAACTTTCAGATTTCTTCAAACTCTGAAAGTAAATTTGCACAGTCCACTGTGACTGTGATCGTCATTTCAGCGTTAAAATTCACATAGGCTAACAAATACTGAAATCCCTGCACAAATTGAAACTATCGGATAGTGACTTACGTGGATAAAGCGGCAGCCAGCGTTTGAACAACTGAGGCCAGAATTGCGCTCTATAATAGGTGCGGTTACACGGGGCACTTTTACCGTGGTAAATTGCCTTTTTACCACGGGAAACTGTATTTAGTAGTGTGACCGACGCTTCCCGAGGTAAATTTCCCGTGTTAAATATCCATGGATACGTCAAAAAGATCAGTGGAAGCACCCATGACATTTAACGTGGGAAGTTGGAAGGGTGTTTTGATGCCCGAGGTACAAGAGCCAATCGCTATGCTGATGAAGTTGTGATTAAATTTCCCGCCAATGAATTGGGTGAGATTTCGTTTTACCTCGGTAATCTTCGTAACGTGTGACCCCTAGTTAACGCGGTATACTAAAACTCAAGTGTGAGGCACCGCGGGATAATTTACCATGGGAAATGGCATTTACCATGGTGAGTGTAACCGCACCTAATGACCGCTGCTTCAAAATCAGAATACGCGCTGCTATTTGCTCGTCCGTGTTGTTACTCTATCAAAGCGGACTTACTCTACTCTTAATAAGTTGTGTTCTTCATCGCATTTTCTCTTCATGTTTTGTTTTACCGGTGTTTTCCTTTTAGTATTCACACCTGAGGTGAACACAAAAACAAACAAGAAACTCTAATTTTGAAGCTCACTTATCATGCAAAGTCCGGTTCACATTCCATGTGGTCCCTAATTCGCGCCCAGACCCTTAGCAGGCAACACCACATGTAGTACTAAAAAGAGGCTCCTTTCGTTTCAGACGATCATCGCATGTTGGTGGAGCCAGCATGCGGAGCTTCATTAGCGTGTGTGTATGAACGACTTTTTCGCCTGTGGCAAGAGCAAGGAAAGCTGGCGGAAATGAAGTCGGTTCTTGTCATTGTCTGCGGTGGAAATATAGTGTCTTTGAAGGCTTTGAAAGAATGGAAGGAAAAACTTGGACTGTTTTCATAAACGTGCGAGAATTTGAATACATCTATCAGGAATCCGAATAGATGAATTGGCGTGAGTGAGTGCTCTTTAAGGATGGGCGAAATGTACCCGAGTGTAGCCGAACTTTTTTGAGGACAATTTTAAAGTTAACAATATTGTAATGTACTTCAGTCGTTTAGCGACTACAATGAATCAATGAATGTAGATAGGGTAAATGTCTTCGCAAAACTGTATTTAATGTTATTCTGTCTTGTGCTCTGAGGAGTTGTCAAAGGGAAACGATTTTAGCCCAAGGTATCAGTCTGTTTACTGTACAGAGAGGGAAATGTTTGTGAATAAAACTGTTATTTAGGTCCATTCCCGACGAGAATAGCCCGCATGACTCTTTTGCCCTTCTTGTGCGATACTGTGACGAGAAATGGCGCAACGTTCCATTTGGTTATTGTACATTTTCTTTAATAAAAAAGAATGTATCGACGACAAAAGAGGGGCTTTTTCCTATGCAGAGAGCTTCGTCTTTCGGTTCAAAGTCAAAACTAGTCCTTCTCTCTTTTGCAGGTTTTGTTAGCAGCAAACTAATTTCTTGCCGGTTTGCTAACGCTGTTACGCATCGGGAAACAACCAGTAAAATGCTCTGTAGTCCCTTCTGCATTGCGAGCTCTCGCAATAAATTAGATTAGACCGCGTGGTTTCTATCTTTCTGACCTCCGGTCCTCAATGTGTCTCACTGCCTATTGCCGAGACTTATCAAGGTTCTCCCCACCCTCCTCCACTGGTGTTGGTTGACACCTCCTCTTTTCCCTCCACCTATCCTCGCTGTCTACCTCTTACCACAACAATCCGCGGATCTTCTTCCCAGAACTTAGTTTCGCGTTGGGTTGATGGTTAGACAGTGAGGATATAGTACTTAGAGCATGCAATTTAGCTCTGGTACTATTTCCTTGCTATGAATTTCCGCCATCTGTTTTTCTTTTTCTCCAGTAAATGGGCCGGCTGGAAAACCAGCATTGCGCATCTGGAACCACAAGACAAAAAGGAGACTCGGTGTTTTGGTCACGAACGATAATTTAATATCAAACTGAACAATGTTCCCCACAAAGATCTTCAGATCATTGCTAGATAAAATTCATTTCAAATGTAGCTCGTCCGTGCCCTATTTAAGGTAAGCACAAGTCGGTGATCTTTACATCCTGAACGCCAAGTGTAACTTTATTTCCTGAAAATAAGCACACAAAGGTCAGTTACAATACTGCTGATGCCATAATTAAACCAAACTAGGTTTAATAGCGATGTCTTGTTCCGGGCACAGCCCAAAATCGTCCATCCGGAAATTAGAAACCAGTGAAAGACATCTCACTGTTAAAAAGTTAACTAGTCACTAGTAACTGATCACACATGAGTTAAGTTCGACTTGTAGAGCTCCAATTAGGAAAACGAAGAGCAAATGGAATGCGAGCTTCCAATTGCGCGTGCACTCATCTCCAGACGTGCTCGTCTTCATTTGGGTTCGCATGAGATCAATTAAGGTTAAGTTCTCCCGGGGCCTGTTTCTCGAAAGTCCCGATAACTTTTCGGGCCCGAAAAGCGATTTGTGAAACTGCCAACCGCTTGGTTTGGAAAGCCGATATTTTAACATGTCTTCAAGGAAACAAAAAGAAAAAATAATGCAAAGTTTGACGTCTTAAATCCTCTGCGTTCTTGAGATACAAAGGGAATTGTGACACCCGAAAATGGCCCGAAAAGTTTCGGGACTTTCGAGAAACGGGCCCCAGGTCCCGAATGCCATCCCTTGATACCCGAGTGTCTGATTTCTACAAACGACATTATTAGTATACGTTCCCCTTTGTCGAACGAAATAATCTACTTGGAGTCTCTAGGTTACACTACCAAGCAGAAAAGCTCTACTTATTGAGGAGCTTTGAGGTGACTACAGATCAAATCAAACGTTGGTTTTTGATCAAAGGGGAAAACCGGAGTACCTGGAGAAGCATATAGCGTCGGGTCAGGGAATCGAGTTAAAGTAAACAAGAAATTTATTCCTCGCTACAATTGTATGATTTTCGCTATCCTATTTTTTTTGAACAATGAAAAGAGAAGTAGGAGGATGGATTAAACAATGCCTAATTAAAGATATTTACTCACGATAAAAAGCGGCAAACTCCATAGGAAATCAAAACACCAGAAGCCACTGCAACACAAGCTCTCCTATAACCAAAAAACAAAGCACCACTCAAAATACACCCCTCGTTGTATGAGGTTCGAACAACTTCAACCAATCTCGACCCCAGAGCTCTTTTGCGCACGACTGCCAGGGATGAAGCAGCGTAATGAACTTCAACAAAAAGATAAAGGCCGTGTGTGGCGACTCACCCTTCTGTGGACTCCGGACAAATTTTTTCTGCCATTTCCTTCAGCCTAGTGAAGCTGTCAGCGGTGTTTAAGGTCCTTACACGCGGGAGTTCCTCTGCCGCGGGCACATTAGACATGCCTTGCTTAGTATCCATCATTGGATTTCTCTCCATGGCAACAGGTGGTGCGCATTTCTCCGGCCTTTTGACCTTAACCGCGGCTAACTGTTCTGCGATTTTATGTACACTTCTGGAGCGTGTAAAAGTTAACGAGACACCATCGTTTGTTTCAACTTCTGGGACGAAATACTTCTCGTTATCTTCACTATCACTATCACACATAATATCTTCTGCTTGATTTGTATTTTCTTCTTGTTGCATAGTGTGTCCCATTTTCTGCTGCGTCGTGTGCTTATTTTCTGACTATTTCACAGGGAAAAGAAAGAAACAAATTAAATCGCCTACTCTCTGCTTAGCGTTACTGCAAAGTGTATTGCACCAAGGGAAAGTAGAGTTCATGTCTATACATAATTTGAGAAAGAGTTCTTCAACCCGCCGAGTTTGATACAACAGACAACACAACATTTAGATGACCACACTTAAGTGTCCCTGTGAGCAAAATATCAATTCTTATTTTTCTTTGGATTTCAAAACTCTGTGAACTAGACACTAAGCTACCAAAGTTTTAAGCCTTGATTTTAAAAAGACACCTGTCATTTTAAGTGGAATTTTCATATTTAATGGTCCACCATTACAAACTTTAAGATCTTGATAGAGCTGGATCGAGGAGAAAATGACTTCAAAAGACTCACTAGTTTAAGAATGCTATGCGTGTGTACTCTGCAGAATTAATATGCCGAACGGGCTTTCAGATTTTTGAACTTGCGTTTTGCATATATAATAAGCTGCATTCACACACAGAAATTTTAAGCTAGTGCGTCTTTGACGTCAGTTTTCCCTGGATCCAACGCTTTGAAGTCCAATCGGTCATGCAGTTTTGAACGTGAGTAATGGCGGACCGTGAATTTAAAACTTACACTCGAAGTAAACGAGAGACAATCCAAAGCTAAAAATATTGTCAGTCAGGTGTTAAGTTGACACTGTGTCAAAATCTGAAGAAAAAAAAGTGTTTTTTTTTATCACAGGGGCACTAATTTAACGTCTATTTAATGATTCAGCCGCATGGAAGAAAGTTATCATAACGTAGAGCATTACAAACAGTACTGCGGAAGATTAGAAAAAAGCCTGTGTCCAATGCGAAATTGGCTCACCTGCGAGTCGAGCGGTTCATTCATTTCCAACATAACCCACAATAATGGTATCAGGGACAATGTAATTAGGAGGCCACATAAAATTGGGTAACCAATTTCGTAGGGCGAGTGCCTCTTCCACTCTAAGAGAAAAAAAGACTCGTGGATAAAAGGGACACAGAAATAAAGATACCCGAACAAATTAAGTCTCTTCTTACATTCTTTTTTACTTAAATCGACCGAATCCCGACAAATTTTAACATCCCTGAGTTGGCGGGAAGCAGATCAGTTACGTAATCATAAGCGCAGCCGAGACGTTTAACGGGGACTGCTCAAATAAATTCCAGGACAGGGTTGCTCGAAGATGGTTATCGCTAACCATCGATAAATACCAAGGAAATCTTTAGGGTTTTGTACCTCTTGACCAACGGTTAGCGCTAACCAGGCTTCGATGAGTTTTTAAATTCTTAAAACTGTTCCTGTTAATTTTGTATAAATTAAGTAAGGAGGAAATTGATGTTTGTCTCCCTTCGGACTTAGGGGGTTAAAAATTGTCAGAGACTGAATTGGGCATGCACCGGAAGAAGAAGTTGATGAGACCAGGAAGATACCTTCTGAAATCCAGTGCAGTGCTGCAGCAAAGTTGAAAACTGAAACGGTTAATAAAGTAAATGAAAATTAAATAAATTGAAGGTATTTAAGGGGAACAGCTGATGAGCAGTTAATTTGACGTCTAGAAAAAGATAATATTAACTAGAATTTACAATAACCAATTCAGAAGAAGCAAAAAGCGTCTTGGCATTTTAACCGGGAACATTTTTTTCTTTACTTCTCTTACGCCCAGAATAGAAAACTGTGGTTACTGAATGTTGACTGACACATCACGAAACGGGCCAGTTAAATAATTCGTTATGCTTTGGGATGAATCACTTTGCTCAAGTGGTCTTGCCTGTATGACAAAAGGCGATGCAAACACAAATGCAGATGCTGAACCCTTTGTAACGCAAATAAATTCATGTTAAATAATGCGACGCAAAAGCAAGAGCAAGGTAACAACTGTTGTCGGTTAAATTCGGGCTCAAGATGAATCCGTTTTTACCTACAACAGGTCAAATTGGTGATCCTCATTTTACCTAGGCTAAACCAGCTATATCAACCCCCCAAAAAGGTACCTTCTCTCCAGCTCTGTCTTACACATCTCTTTAGTGTTTCTTATAAAAACGATTAATAATTGATGATGGGGAAACAAAAGAAATGTTTTATTAATCAATATCTATCTGTATTTTTGATACAGCTTTCTCTTCATTTACATAAATGCTTCTTTCAATTTTCACGGTTAAAATGTCTTGAATCACCAAAAATACCTAGTGTACATTAACACTTAAATGCTGACATTTCATACGGCACAATACAATATTCGCGCCCGTATTGTATCGGATATAAAATGTCTCGCCTTCGGCTCGACATTGTATATCCGATACAATACGGTCGCTGATATTGTATTTAGTACTTACAGTTTTTGTATTTTCACACACTTATCCATTCAGTCTCAACATGACACCATAGTAAAGGAATAAAGAACTGTACTATGCACTTACCGGTCTCGAACTCGCACCTCCAGATCTATAGCCCTAAACTCCAACAACGAACATGCTCAACCCAATACAGTTCTTTGTAGCATAAGTCAATTGATATCCATGTGTAATGACCAAAACTAATCCTAACCTGACCCTGATTTTTAATTCAGGCTCCAAATAAAGTTTCTTGCGTATGGCAGCCTAGGTAAAATGAGGATCACCAATTTAACCTGAGAGCGGATTTTACCGGCAACAACTATATCAGTGCTGTGCCATTTCGATAGTTATTGAAACCGGCAAAATGGCGTCAGTGTCACCTGCCATTTTTGAAGAATGATTCCAACTGCGCCTGCGTACTTTACCTTACTTGCGTTTGCGTTCTTCAAGTGAACGTCGCTTGCGTTTCGTATTTGCGTTGCACTTGTGGACCAGGCTGCCCTTGCGGTGCAGATTTCACTTTCTCGCGGTGCTATCCTCAGAGCGATTTCTTAGGAAGGGGTTGCTTCACCCATCTTAACTGGTATTAGTTGACACCTCCGTTCTATCCTCGCGGTCTACCCCTAACCGCAGCAGTAGTTGCATCCAGAAGAACGCCGAAGCGCATTATATCAATTCAAAATGATCACTGACAGAACACCGTAGAAACGCACGATGCTCTATGTTTGGATTCTCCACTCAGTTTGGTATTTTCGGACGAAGGGAGGTCGAACACTTGTGGTAGCAAGCTCTAACTGGCATAACCATGAACGTTATAAAAAATAAATCTCTCACCTGCATCGCTTGGACATGTGTAATGCACCGGGAAATCATCGGGCTCTTCCGCAGCACCGTAGGAATCCGTAAAGAGAGTAAATAACAAATAATTCACGAAAATCACTCTAAACAGCCTCGGCATCTTAATTTGCCGACAATTGCTTCTTTCAATTAATTTGGGTGAAAACTAAGTACACATTGAATGACCTTCATCTTACACGAATCAAGAATGAAGGACTTTTGATATAACTTTTGCTCAAATGACGTCATAAAGGGGCCGTTTGATGACGCTGCTTTTAGGCAACTTTTTTCATCAGAACCATTAGTCTTAGGACTTCTGTGATTTATGTAATTTCAACAATTTTCATCAGCAAAGCTCCTCCGGTATAAACCTCGGACCCTGGACACTGATGGCTTGTTTGGCCATCAAATGGAGTCCCACTTCTATTGTACTGCACAGCCTCAGTGCAAATAGTTCTTCGATCGACGCGACAAGATTTGAAAAAAATTGCATCACCGGCGCGAGCAAAAAATTGCTCGTGTACCCGCGACTTAACTTAAGCACGCGCGTTTTTGAGACCCGAACGGCAATTTCGCGTGCCAGGACGGTGGTGTCTCCCAGATTTTTATACTAATCATTTCCAATGGAGAAAAGATACTTAGCAATGTAAATGTGGTTGTGTGAAGACAAGTTAAAAGGAAATACAGCTCATGTCTGGTTGCCGTCCACGTCTCAAAAACTCGCGTGCTTCCTATTACTGTTGCCTGGCGACCGCCCGCTGACTGAAGAACCCGAGGACTCTGGGTACGAGAGTTTTTTCAAGTTCAAATTGAAGTTAATTTTTTTACAATAAATTAAAATTTACACTGCATGTAAATTTACATGCATGTGGCTATGCTAATAAAGCCGTGTGGTGCAATTATATACACTAGACAGCAAACTCACAAGATACGAAAAAGAAACTTGTCAATGCATAATGCAATTGCGTATTTTACAATGACTGCAAAATTCTCCCGCGCTCATCGGCTAAATTTTATTGTCAATATGCGGACAGATACATAAATTTATAATTTATGCGAAACTGACGTGATATTGCTCGCGTCAGATTGAATGATATTTAAGTTTCTCGCATTTTTGTCTCGCGTTCTTCTCGTGTTTTGACTTAATTTTGACCCCTGTGCCTTTTTGTTATTGTAAAAAACAAATTGATGTCAGTTTTTCATGCGTCTGTCCTGTTAGTGACAATACATAGATATACATACATACATACTTAATTGACCGCTCCCCATAGGGGCTTTTCAGGGCCAATGAAACACAACGAAACGACAGAACAGAACAACAACTGTAAAGAATCCCAACTGGCTGGAGGCAAACCAGTTGGCTATTTACAAGTGCAGCTGAGAAGTTGAACCAGGGACTACCAGGATTAAATTCAACGAGCGGTCAGAGCCGGTCTTGAACCCGGGATCTCCGGATCTCAAGGCAAGCGCCCTGACCACTGGGCCACACTGCCTCCAGTAGGCAATGAATTTCGTCATAACATTGAATTTCGTCATAACAATGAATTTCGTCATAACATTGTCAAAGTAGTCTGCGGATGCACGAGGCGATACTTTGACAATGTTATGACGAAATTCATGATCAATAGTCGAGTTCACGCTCTTGAGTGCATGATGGGTAATCAGGACAAGAGGGACAGAAATTCAAAGGTTTCTAAGGAAGTTCAAAACGATGAATAGTATTCATGATATGCAATTTGGGGGGTTTTATTTTCCAAAACAGAAGATATGCGCTCAAGGGTGCGGCAGAGTAAATTTGGAGAGAATGGCTATTGTAGAAATTATTTCATTAAAAAGAGTTTCTGCCATACATTTCAATCAGAAACCCATAAGAGTTGAAACGTGTAACGCGCGTTCACAGCTTCCGAATATTCAGTGCGAACTGATTGGTTGAAAGTTTCAGTGCTAAGTACCATATTTGGAAACCCCTCGCTCTTGTTGTTCCAAATATGGTACTTAGCAAATCGAATATTCAGAAGCTTGTTTCCCAACACACAAGGGGCCGTAACACGTTTCAACCCTTATGGGTTTCTGATTTCAATCCTGTAATTCCAAAGGCACAAAATTGCAGAGAATGTATGGAGACAAAAAAAGCAATATTTAGGAATTCCAAAGAACGGATACCAAGTCTAGTTCATCTCCGTTGTGAACATGAACTTATTTGTTTGGTTTATGAAGGCGACAGTCTATAAAGTAGAGTCATGTACAGTATACTTTGCTTTGAATTTCCATACAAACCTTTGCATTTCCCATGATGATGCAATCAAGAGCGTGAACTCGTCTATAACAGGACAGACGCATGAAAAACTGACATTAATTTGTTAAATAGACAATTGTTGGATACTATAATAATGATTACCCAATTTTAATATCAACGAATGGGCGTCAACACAAGCATTCTCAACTGAAAGTACCGTAAGCGGGAATTTTCGAATTCGTTTAAAAGAAGAAAGGCGCTTTTGAAAGCGCGCGCCAGTCAGGATGTAGAGAGTTCCATCATTTAGCTCCAATGTCAGCAAAAGACTTTCAGTCGCGATACACATTGCACGAAAAATTCCTCAGTATAACCTGCTCGGACATAGACCTTTCTTGTTTTGCCGCCGGCTTCTTTGCGAAAAGCGAAAGGCAGTGTTGTCGGTTCTACTTGCCGAACGCCTCGGCTTGCGGTGCTGTAAAGAACGTTTGCATCAAGGCGACTAACACTTGTCGCCACGCTGCGTAGAAGCTTACGTAGTGTGACCGTTCTACTTCAATTTGTGTCGCAGCGTTTCTTTTAAATCAGACAATGAAAATATTGCTCTGAAGTCATATGATCATCTAGAGCGAGACAAGCTGCAAGAAACGTCACCATTGTAACACCTGTCGAACAATACGTTTCGCGACCTGGGAACTTTTGTCACGAGAAAGGTGGGGGGGGGGGGGGGGACAAATCACTAGGAAAATTGCCATATGTAATAGCGCCTTTAAATAGCCGCTTGATTTTCTATCGTTTTAACCCCTTTCAACTCGTCTATAGTTTTCCTTTTGCTGCTGTGAAACATTTTGTGATAACAATGATAACAAACAAGCAAAAACACATCCAAATCGTTTCCCCGTGATAGTGCACACGTCAGTTCGTTTCTCATTGCTTGTGCCATTAAACAAACACCGTTAAATTTGTTCGTGTCGTCGTTAAAATATACTTTTTTTGATGTTTCGAGGATTATGTCGAAACGTAGCGTGAACCTATGGAACAAACAGGGTGAAGGTGGCAGCTTTTGTAACGTATAACCTGATTGGCTCGCTATCCTGGCCAAAAAGCAGCTTACAATAGGTGGTTTTCACGTGACGTCATCGTCGCCATGTTGGTGGACGAAAACAAAAGATCTCTCATTAGCTTCTTTTGTTCGTCCACCAGCAATTGTACATTGCAGCATTGTTATCTTTGTCTCTAGAGTTTGGTTGCAAACCACCTATAGCAGGTAACGAGAGCTGCAATACACTACTGAACAGAGGTGTCCTTATAATTAATAGTCGTATTTGTAATGATTCAACATTGTAACCACTTATAACTATATCTTTTGAACGAGCTTGGCAAGCGATCTTGTTATTGCACATTTCGACTCAGTCAAGGTTCTGAAACAAGAAACAATGAGGGAAGTTTAAAACTAATCTCTTAGTAAGGAATTGCCATGGATAAAAAAAAATCATCCAAGCGCATAATTATCATCACGCCGCTACACTCCTTGAAAACACAACAAGCGTATAAGAGAGACAATGGACCTTTAAAAAAACACAGGTGAATCCCATGAATTGAAAGGTTGTCCCTGTGACCCGAGACATATCTCCGAACTGACCAGCAGGCTTTGTGGTATCAAGTTATTTCTCGGGTCACGGTTAATTTGCGACATTTTTAGCATCGCGTTGACGGCAATGAAATATGCGTTTTGCCAAAAATTAAAGGAACTTGTTTGATTTTACCTCGTATCCTTCCTGTTAGCTAGAGATATCAAGCGATCTCCTTTATAGAAAGAGACCAGTTAGAATATGAGAATTTGCGTACTTTTTTATAGAAAGCAGCGGCCTCCCGTCTGCCGTACCACGCAAACGCTCTGCAATCCCTCCATTGCCGGCGGGAACCTGTGAGGAGAGCACGGTTGGAGCGGTGAAGACGGCACTCGCCTCAAACCAGCACGAATCGATCAGATTCGTACCGGGTTTTTGTTGTAGGCGGGATGACTTTGTTTTGTTGGCCCGATCATTCTCCTTGGCTTTTCTCTCGGGTTTCTTCCATTTTCCTTCCTCGCCACTAAATCTGCATATATATAACTCCATCTGTGACGGCCAAAGTAGGAGAGTACACTGTTGTGTCAATAAAGGGATTAGATGATTCTACGTTTTGCATTCCGCCTACAGCTTAATTGTCCTTTACGACGTCAGCGAGCGGGCCCATTCTTCTCAGAGCCTTGGCCGCTTGGTCTCGCTGCTCACACTGCAGGGAAGCACAACAGAGCGCGCTCGCAAGAAAACACAGAGGGAACCAATGCGCAACAGATCCTTAGGTAAAAAGAAATAGTCTCTCGCAAATAGTGGTTACTTTACTGTGTCAGTTTATTCCTAAAAGAGGAGCCCAGAAAACGCACTCCAACGCATTTTGCTTGGAACTTTCATACTGAGTTTATTATATAATAATGACGGGCAAAGAAAGGTATGAACCTATAAAATACTTTGATTGTTGTAATTGTTCCGACTGCGAGATTTTGTTTCAGCATGCTCCATTTTACTTTACCACCCAGAGCCTGCATGCACTGGCCAATGCCTCAAACAAAGAAAGAAAGAATGTCGCCACGCAAGCGCTTTCGAAGATGCCCATTTATTTCTTCGGTTGCTGGACTGAATGATTTTCAATACCGTATACTATGTCTTCTCTATCATCGATATCTACATGCTACCAGAAATGAATTTGCACTGGCCTGTTCTTTTGGTGCCAAAAACGCACATCAATGTTGGATCGCTTCCATTTATCGGTATTTCCCAACTTATCTCCCTCTGACTCTAGGAAAACATTCGCTTCATCCCTTTTTTCAACGGATATTTTACGCATTATTTTTTAAGTCTTGTTTTTATTGTGTTTTTGCGCTATATTTCTGCGAACGGAAGGAACAGTCTTAAAAGGTGCGATATTATTAAAACACAGACTCGGCTAATATTCAAGAGTGTATTGTAAACCGCTTACACTTTCTCCATTCATAGTTTTGTTGTTCCAGTGAGCTTTAGATCTGACGTCAGTCTAAAGCAAAGTCAACAATGAATTTTGAGTAAATTTTCAGAACTTCTCGGAATTTCAACCTTTCTATTTCAACCTTTCAAAGCACAAAAAACAAGGAGATCATATTGCCTCAGATAGCTGAATGGAGAGCCTTGGCGCCGATAACCTCCACATAACTGACAATAATTCCTAGACTGGCTCTTCAAAAACTGTATGGCTGCCAAAGAAAGAGGGATAAAAGACCAACTTTGGTATTTAAAGGCGGACCAATTGACGGTTGGTGAATGATGCCATTTCCTCCCACTAAGCCACAAAAAGAGCAGTGTTTATACCAGTAATTTTACTTCCCTGTCAGAACGGGAAAAATATCATTTTGAAAGGTCATTTTATAAATCCACGAGATCCCAAAAGAATGCCGATGAAACATAATCGTTGTCCCCACCATATATTTACAAACTGAAACGGCAATGATCTCTGACCTGTTTAAACAAGACTCTTACGGTCATTCGTTCGCCGCTAAGAACACAATCTTACATTTTAATTGCATGTTTATTTGGGTGTTGCTCCATTTCCTCTCCTTCCGGCGCTTGTCTCTTTAGTGGCAGCGCCTATTAGCATTCGATTAATTTTGCCCCGCGATGAAGGAACGAGGAGATTCCGTGAAGAAAGAGCGAATTTATGATGCTGATGGCTACACTCGGAGAGCTGGTTGTTTATGTTTCAAAACAGACAGCGAAAAAGAGGTGGGTTGTTTGCTAAGTTTTGCGTTGTGTTGTAAATAATGTTTAATGTACTGGACTACAGTAAAAGCAGAATTCTTGTTTTTTTTAGTTCAGACAAAGTTGGCGAAGACCCTTGAACTCGTTTTCGACGAGTTAAAAGGCACTTTCGAACTTAGTTACCACTTGCAGTAAAATGTGATCTTTTCTCAGCAGTTTCTTCCAAAAAAACGTGACTTTGCACGTCCAAAGAAAACTCACTAAGGCTTCACTGAAGTGAACTCTTCACAATAACGTAACTCGAAAAGATCTCCTTGAATTCGACAACCACGACCATTTTAAACTCATTTAGGCCCGTTTTAAACGTCGCATTTTGCATGTGCCGAATCTAATGCAAATGAATCTAATCTAATGCAAATGAGCGGAAAAAAAGGGATTCGTCGTCTTGTGACTAATTAAAGATGAAATTAACAAAGTCGCACGTTTCAGGGCCGGGTTTATTGGTGAAGCACAGAAAATGCACTTTGAGGCTAAAGTGAGGAAATTAATAGTAAATTAACCATGATTGACTACGAGAACATACTGCTTAGGCTCAGCAATAGCAACATCAAGACTTCTACAAAATCGTCTGTTTTTTCATTTGTCCTAGTAAGTTGATAAAAATTGAACTTTATCTTAATCAGGTTTTACTGGTGACCAGTAATCGGTTTCCTGATAAGTGGATAGTACCAGCCGGAGGTGTGGAGGCTGGGGAACAGTATCTAGATGCAGCCATCAGAGAAGTATTAGAAGAAGTGAGTTATTTGTTCAGAAATGAGAACTAATGTTGTTTTGGTGAATTCAAAATAAAACCCGAGGACAATTTGTCGGTCGTGATGCGTTGCTGCACGCAATTCTCACCAGGACGAAGAGTTCATGACCTCGCCCACCCGGAACTGATTTAGTTGCTTAAAATAACTTGCACTCCATTGTTTACATTCCGAATACCTTGAAACACACTTACCAACGGCAAAAGATAAAGACAAACCTGATTGTATTCTTTCTCGAATTTTAGGCGGGTGTACAAGGGAATATTATACGACCTCTTGGGTTGTTTCAGGTACTGGAAGCTAAGGCTTATATTGCTGTAATTAATAAGAGCGTACTCCGTGAGTGTTCTAACCTACGATCAGGCGTTCTTTTCTTTGGAGAGGAAACGCGCCTAGCTAAAGAAAAGAATGCCTCATCGCTGGCTATGAGTGTTCAAAAGGTCCCATTTGTTTTCTCCGTTTACATTAGAATGCGTTTCCTAATTAAGAGTCGTTCGGTCGGAGTTGAAGAAAGGCAGACAATAAAATCAGGGGCTGCTAAAAAACACGGTTCGAGCTGCGGAAGGGTCGAGTGGTAGGGGGCAGAAAGCAGTGTTAAAAATGTGATATATCTCCCTCCCAGGCGAACAGATAGCCTTTCCGGTGGCTGTCACGTACGTTTACTCTGGGGTTGAAGTTGAAAAGAGAAATCGGAAATGTTTACGGACAAAACCAATGTTTACATTTCAGATTAAAAGTTTATAAAAATATTTTTTTTTAAATTAAGTCATTACCTTCCTTATATCTTTCTTTTTTTAAGAATTCTTTCAAATATTTGGGTCGGTCGGAAGACGGTAAACAGAAAAAAGGAAACGGAAGGTATTTGGAAGACACCCATCCACCGCAGGGATAAATACTGATCTTGAGTGCTTTTTTGAAAAAAAAAAGTGACATAAGACTCCTTTATAAACACGAAAAGTAGCACGAAATCCTAAATCGTGACAGGATACTGGGTGCCTTTTAAAAGATTCAAGCACACCTCCAAGGGAATGCCGCTTAGCATCCCAATTATGTTTCATAAGAATACATAGTTAGATTTTATATCCGTTCTGATGACATGTCTTCAATATTCCAGGCCTTTCCTTAAAAAAGAAAACACACTGATAGGGTACCAAGATCTGGGAGTTGCCTCTCCATATTTCAGTGATATTTAGTGCTAATTTGTTTTGAGTTTATTCCACGAAAAAAAAAATGAATACCTTCCCCACTGAACAGTCGAGTAATTAAGATTTATCTGCCAGGTGGAGATGAGTCGTTGAAACGTAACATTTTAATATTGATAATCCTGCTTATAGAATGACATTGGCAGAAAAAGGACAATGGTGTATGTTTTGATTGTAAAAGAGGAACTTGATTTGTGGCAGGATGCAGCTCAAGGTTGGTTTATTGAGTTGTAAGAAGAGACGTATGAACGATTTCAGAAACAAATTTGTTTAATTAACGTTCTGTAAATTCTCAAGAGTTGCCTATTGTTCAGTGGCCGCCTATTCGAAACTACTCAAACACCCTCAGGGGGGTAAACTGTAAATATTTATTCCTCGTCAAGTTTTCACATTTTTCGTCTGTATCACTACTAACAGTTGAAAAAGACTACAGTAATTCTCGATTATCACTTGTTCTACAAGAGATGATTTTTTAAAATCGTAGAATGGGAGGAATCGAAAGAATCGTAGAATCGGAAAATGATCGTAGAATGGGATTGGAAGAATCGTAGAATAGGACTGCTCTCTACAGAACCACAGTTTTAGAAACTAAACTACTGCTTTATGCATCTTTCTTGAAAAGGTTCCTGAGTGTTATTCTCTCTGAAATATGCTGGTAAGCCCAAAATGAGTCAATATAAAACATGTGCAATAATGTTTAAATATCATCAATGTTTCATGTCCAATGCAGTTAAGTCAGCTATCTCAGTACAACGTTTTGAAATCCAAGAAAAAGTCGATAGCTCTCAAACGTTTAGCTCATGTTTCCAAATGTCAATGATTTCAGGTCGAAAAAGAAGATGGTTTCCAATCCACGAAGCCTGGGAACTCCTTGCTCATAGACCAACGCAGCAATCTTATCTGCGAGAGCTTATTCACTCTAAGTGGAGAACGGATCAGTACGCACCCACTTGCGAACAATATTGTTTCGTGCAGGCCTTTCCCTCCATGAATTTTTAATTCAGAGAAAAATATTGCAATTCCGACTTATTTTAAATTTTTAAGAATAAAGAAGAAGATCTTTTTCATGTAATTTTTCTTTGTTGAAGAGTTGACGGCTAGATTCACCAAAATTACCAGTAAGTACTTTCTTTTAAATAAAATAAAAACTGGTAAAGAATTTGCATTTCACCCTTTCTGCAGTTTCAGTTCGGCTACATCCTTGTTTATCTAAAGGAGAAATAGACCAGAGCTTGAGGCTACGTTATCTTTTAAATGAAAAGTTTTGAAATGACTAATTTTGAAAATTTTAGGGACTTTTTTGTTTTGTAAATACAGTTGTAAATATATTGGCTTGGTAAAGAATGTCGTTTTCTTAAAACCAATTTTTAGACATTGTGCATTTTGATCATGAAGTTGATATAATAATGTCAAATATGTAACATCAATTTATGTGACATCGACGAATTTTTTGAAGTCGTTAATGTGTGTTTATAGGTTAGATTACCAGCCGCTGTTTCGGTAAATGAACCAGCGCTCACTCCCGAAAGTCGAGCCTTGTTTATGTTGCGGAAATCGTTTTCATGCACATAATACTAGAAAGCTTTACAGGTTTGGTGTGGAACAATTTTTCTTTATAATTATTGGTACAATAAATGAAGCTGGCCGAGGCAACTGAATGTGGTTGTGATGCGATCCAGTTCTATTTAATGTTTTTAAAAAGCATGCTGAACTTTGCATTAAAGCGTCCGATCGCTCTGCCAACAAAAACAAACTTTTGCGTAAAACAACGCCATCAGTTAAAGTGCCTATGAAGTAAATTCTATCTTGTTCTAATGTAGTAGCTTATCATTTTCTGATTTCAAATATGCAAGTCAGCAAGGCAGCAAAACATTCACATTGATACGGTATATATCCAATCCAAAGTTCTGAATTTAAAAGTGCCTCCATCTTGCCCGCGACCAAAAGGATCGTATAACAAAGCTGTACTGTGACGTAGGAAATGCTTTCAGAGGACACGAGTGTCGTAGCGGACAACAACAAGCTTAAAAAATACTTCACAGGCACTATTAAGTTACTATCGTATAACTCCCATAAAGTCCGGATAGGTGTGTGCCGCAAAGCCTGACCCTATTTAAGGAACAATCCAACGAAAATTGATACCCTATTTAAGGCCCAAATCCGAAAAATGACACCCTATGCAAGGGAAGAACAAAATCGCTTTGGCAATACTTTAACTTTGACAGATCATTTGTTTTCCGCTTAACACCCTGCTATTTTTGCAGATACAAATTTAGGCACCCTATCTAAGGATCACACCGGGACACTATGCCAACATAGCCGAAAAGGATACCCTATTTAAGGATCGAGAACCTCCAAAAACCATACCCTATTCCGCGGCACGTACCTATATAGCCCATAATTATAAGGGAGTACCCCCCCCCCCCCCCCCGGGAGGGAAAGTCACTGCTTTCTATGAGAATGGCTGGTTTACTGGTAACACTGAGCACAACAACTCAAAGCTGAAAGAATGCAAGGTCAACTTCCTTCATGATACATCAGACTTTGTTTCACCTGATGACTGATGGTGTTGAAGTTATTTTGGAATGATCATTAATAAGAAAACCGTTGTTGTGATATACAAAATATTCCCTAAGTATTTTGGTTAATTACGTTTGTTTTCCTTTACTTTATGCTTAATTCATTTAAAATACAAATGGGCACAATATTAGCGTTCTTAATCCGCGCTCAGCCTAAGGAATTTTCTTAATATGTCACTTAAAATTTTGGTTAATCTCAGCCTCAACGTTCTTATAAAAAAGGTTCTTATAAAAAAAGAGTGTATACCAAGAATTTTGAATTAAAAGGATTTGTCGAAATATCCACGGCCTCTAAAAGCGAGGGTCCGAATCACGCTATGAAAGCGACAGGTCGCAGTGAATTTTTTTTTGTTAGATAATGATTTCCTCACGCAAATCGTGAAAAAACGCCGCCTTGTGAACGCGTCTACGTTTTGGCACACGCTAGGCCTCGATCCATCCAAAAGCATGGAACTGAATTAAAAATGCCACTGATCGAGATTTGGGATTTGTACAAGCCTTTTGACCTTCCACAGGGACGGAACGATAAGGTTAGCATAGCTGCATGGCGCCGTAGTAAAAGCAATTCTCCTCTCACCATCAACTTGCCTCTGCTTGGCGTCATGTCGATTGAATTTGTTGGCTTTTCACTCTGCGGGGCATTAGAGCTCTAATTCCCTGCTAGATAAGCTTGAGACGTTTAGTGAATATTATTATTTCGTAATGTGAAGATAAATGTTTAAATGTAAAATCGCTGAAGTTACACCTTTCGAAAGCCGCAGAATATAACTTGAATCAATTACATACGTCACTTTTATCATCGCAAAACAGAGCCAAAAGTTGCAATTGACCAATATGGTTCTCCATTACATCTTCATAACACGCGAGGCAAGTCAAAAAGGATCATTTACGCGATATTACTCAAACTGACCTTTGTAATTACGATTTGCATGTGAAAGAACGAGCAACAATGATCAGTCAAGTGACCTCCACTAACTGAGACGATGTGGCAATGTTTAATTTGAAGTGCTGTGTTATAACACTGTCAATACCGAGACGTACTTCAATCAAACGGCTGCATCATATGAAAATCATACAGTGGGATGTCATTGACGTATTTGACACCTAAAAGTGCGATAATTGTGAAGGTCAGGTCCACATCTAGCCTGGAACCAGAGTTGACTCTGCTGGAACAGGCTAGTCCACATCCAGAGTGTCTTTCGTGAGGGACCAATTGCAGAACACACTCGAGTTTATAACAATCTCAATGCTGTCCATAAGTGAAAAGTGTGAAAATTATCTGTGAAAGCAAATCTAAATTGTCTCAGGAGGCAGTGCGGCCCAGTGGTTAGGGCGCTTGCCTTGAGATCTGGAGATCCTGGGTTCAAGACCCGCTCTGAACACTGGTTGAATTTGTTCGTGGTAGTCCCTGGTTCAACTTCCCAGCTGCACTTGTAAATAGCCAACTGGTTTGCCTCCGGCCAGTTGGGATTCTTAACAGTGGTGTTTCATTGGCCCTGAAAAGCCCCTATGGGGAGGGGTCAATTAAGTATGTATTGTATTGTATCATGTCTCTGCCATAATTTGTTCTGTGGAAGTCGAACTACAATAGGAAGAATGTTGACTTGTGTGTTGTGTAATTAAGAGCTGAAAAGAAGGTTGCGTCCTTCAAAAGACTCATACCACGCGAATTATTGTTTTCAAATGATGTTAGAAAACCAAGACAGGGTCAAATAGGCGCAGCATTATGCACGGTGTCGCAACGTTCTACGAAGTGGGCGGTCAATGATTACAAAAAAAACATGTGCCCTTTGTCGATGTAGGCCCAGGCATCTTGTCAAGATTTCAGTCTTCGCCTCAGCTTCTGACCTCCCGTAAACATACATATTGTTCGAAAGCATCAGTAAACCTTTCTGTTCCTAAGCCTTAAACAGTTGGTTATTTATCTCCACTTTCCGTTTGTTTTTTCCTGAAACGTCCAAACTTCCGAATGTCCTCGAATTTCATTCCACTGAAAACTGACCGCTGCCATCGTAATCGGCGCAATCTATTTGTGCAAGAAGGTCAATTACACACAACAAGATACAACATTGCCTGACAATTGAAATGTTGCACCACGTTGCATGGAAGGTTTGACCCCAATTAATCGCGCAGCTCGCCGCAGCAGGGTAGCCTAATAGACGCAACATGTTGTGCGTAACAGTGATGTTGAGTGAAATGCATTTGTTTGACCAGGGCTCAGTTTGGGAAAGCAGTCGGACTTAGAAATGTGCACCTGTTAAACAAAGCTATACGAAAAGTATTCAACTGTGGCTTCATTCAATGACCTAAAAAAAAGTTAATGATCTAGAATGCGCTTCTTTTTTGCAGTTTGCTTATTTCGCAATAAAGATAAATGTTATGATTTGATATTTACTGAGATCATATTTCACTGTATCTCATTGGTCCGCTCATTTCCGGACGTACGTGCTTCGTTGAAGCGCATTGAAGCACAATTCAAGCTTTTTCTATTCCATCCATTCGTTGCACGAGGTTCAGCTCTCCCTTGGCTGCAATGAAAGAAAAGAGGGATTCCGCGAAGAAAGACCGCACTTATGACTCTGAAGGGTACACGCGAAGAGCAGGGTGTTTATGCGTCAAAACAGACAGCGAAAAAGAGGTGTGTAACTTACTTTTTTCACCATTAATAGGCTCATGAATGTCTAAATCGTACGCGTACATATTACTTTTCTGTCACGGTATACAATATAATTACCTTTGATAATACTAAGTCGATGTAAACGAGGTTACGTTTATTTATTTTCGTTCAGTACTCCGAGCTTTCTCTGCCGACATAGCGGACACAACACACTGACAGCAATACAAATGATCCATAATAATGAAGAACAACAAGTGCACAGATTTACAATAGCTTCCAGCAGAGCAGGCCGACTTTGTTTTAACAAGTGCAAAGAACATTTCAATTTTCATAACCTCTATGGAACAAGCCATAGCCAATGTTACATAGCCTGCGTAGCTAGCGAGAGGCAAATAACGGGCGGAGAGTGGGGAGGGGAGGGGCGCTTTGCAATTTGTCTCCCGAGCCAATTCCCGCCAGTTAAGCAGGCTAACAGTTTCCTCGGGTTGGTATTAGTTACCTCAAAGCAAAGGGAAGATATATGATATGTTATTTATTACATGAAGCCTTTTAAAAACTTTAACCGGAAGACGTTGCCATTGGTTGCTCCAAGTGAAGATTTCATCAGTATTTCACGAAATCTTAGTGTGCACGCCAAATTTGAGAGACATGGCTTAACTTGCATATAAGTAAGTTTTCGCGTCAGCCCGGCCTGTCAAGAGAAGCGCAAGCATGGCCTCACGTACCGGAAGCCGTTTTAGCTTATTCAGATAACATTTTCTACACACAAATACCGTTTATTTGCACTTTTCAAAGATTCGCAGTTCTTGGCTTAACTGCAGAATACCCTGCCACTCCAATAAAGTTCTGCGTAGTTGGCTACACGGTACGCAGAAACCAATAAATTCAAGTTGAAGTATGTAATTTATTCAAAAGAGTATTTCTCGTTCAAAAGACGCGACTCGCAAATTAAACAGTGATCGATTGTGAATTTTGCGGTTCGGATAACTATATTTTCCACAAGATCGTGTGAAGAAAATAGCACTCGTTTACTGATTAGCCTAAGCGCTCGTTGCAGTGATTATAGGCCTAAGCACTCTTTAAACAGCTTAGCTTTCAATTTACGGTTTGGTTAACTACACTTTTCACGCGATTATCTCACTGCGTACTGCGTACCGCGTAGCCAGCTTCTAAGGGCCGATTTACACGGTGCGATTTTTGTCGCATGCGACAAGCTCACGAAAGCTTTCGACATGACTTACGATTGTCGCAGCGTTTTAAAACATGTTTCAAAATGCTACGACATTTTTTCTGACATACACAACAATCGTAAATCATGTCGTGGGCCTGTCGTAAGCCGTTGTCGCATGCGACAAAAATCGTACCGTGTAAATCGGCCTTAAGATAGCCTTCCATCTTGAATTGAGTATCTTCCGCATACCGCGTAGCCAGCTTCTAAGATGCCATTTTCAATTCGCAATTAATGGTTACTTGAATAAATTACGTACTTCAAATCCAATTTTGTTCGAGTGGCAGGGTATTCTGCAGTTTCTTCTCAGCCGCTCTGTTTGGGGCGTGCGTGTCACAGCGCTTTGAAGCCCGTTATCATTTTTGTATGTCAACAGTCAGTTCACACAAGGATTCACGTAGGGTTCTCGCAGTGACACAAGGCAACAGTGAAATAGTAAGCCAGCTTTCAATCATAGCTTTTCTCTCTCAGAGCCCTTCAGTTATTTTGCGTTTTTTAATCAGGTTTTGTTGGTGACAAGTAACGGGTCTCCGGACAAGTGGATTGTACCAGCTGGAGGGGTAGAGAATGGAGAACAGTATGATGAAGCAGCCGTTCGAGAAGCGTTGGAAGAAGTAAGTTGGTCCAACAGACCTTAAAACCAATTTCAATGAAACGACACAAATTGAGTTCAGTTGTGTCCATGGGCAAGTTTAGTCGCATTCTTTCCTAGCACGAGAGCGCAAAGTGATTATATTCTAGTCAACTTTGTCGATCAAATGTTTTGAAGAAAACGTTCGAGAAATTCTCAGTAGACTGTCACCTTTTCCATATCAAACTTTTTCTCCCTTGACATAAATCTCGTTGGCCCGCCTACGTAATCAGTCTAATAATTGAAATCAGGCATCTCTGGCCAGAATGGGAACCGAAGCCATTTTTTTCCACATCGTGACGGGTATTTGTCTTTCTGTGTTCCAGTTACGCCCACTTCATAAAATACAATATCATAGGTTCCAGTGGCATGTCGAGTACTTTTTGTTTAGAGAATAAGAACGATGACTAATCATGCGAAAGTCAAAAAACGATTTTGCTGCGGTGTGAAAGTGAGCTTGGTTACTTAATTCAGTTTGAGGCTATTTGTATCCCATAATGTTGATAAACATCGACAATGACACTTCAATGAACCTTGTTTACGGAAGCCGGTAAGGGTCACACGTTGTCGCTTCCACTTTGTCGCTTCCATGTTGTCGCGTTAAACCTAAAGGCGGGGACTGTCTTGTCGGCAGTGCTAGTATTTGAGGGAGAGTACTATCACAGTTTTGTATCCTTTCGATATTTTCATTTTACGTTCTCTAACCCCCCCCCCCCCCCCCCCCCGCATCTTCCAAGTTGTGGCTCTCACGTTGTTGCTGCCGAGTTGTCGCTACCAAGTTGTCGCCTCCAAGTTGCCGATGCCGAGTTGTCGCTTCCAAATATCTAAAGGATACAAAACTGCGATAGTACTTCTCAAAGACTAGCACTGCTCTCGCGACAAAGTGGAAGTTCTCTTCCGTTGAAATGGCGCACGGTCGAAGCCCCTATATTTCGACTGCGCGCCATTTCAACGGAAGAGGAAGCGACAAAGTGGAAGCGTGACCCTCATCGGTTTGCGTACCCTTGAGCTCACAGGTGGAGTCAGACCATATATTTGATACAATTTTTGTTGAGGGTAAGGGGTAATGATGTTAAATATCTTTCTTTGTTTATCTGCCATGAAGATCATAGAGAAAAATAGCATTTTGTTTTTTGCGCAATATTCTAGCTCGTTTTATCCGTCTGCCACTTATCAGTGAGAAAATGGTAATCAAGCGTTATTGACTAAATTGCAGGCTGGGGTGCGTGGAAGTATTGCGCGACCTCTTGGGATGTTTCAGGTGTGTTTTACCTTCTAACTGCTTTTGGTTTTGGGCGCACTTAGTGTATTAAGTCACTATTAAATTTGAACAGTACGCAGAGTTTACAAGCAGCTATAATCAACAATTCTGCGGTTGTGTAAAGAGGAATGGCCAATGTCGTTTCCCCTTTACTCTCTTCCTGTTCTCAAGCAATAGAGCGAGTTCAAAAAAGGGCACTCTACATAATCTACCCTGAAGCTGAATCATATGTGCATGCCTCACAGTTAGGTGAATTAGATAGCTTGGACAATAGAAGAGACTACTTGCGTAATAAGTACATGACTCAAATGAAGTCTCCTGGCCACCCTTTACATCGTCTGTTACCTAGCCCACTCTTGAATGACCCTAAGTATTATCTAAGGTGTAACTCGCAAAATTACTATCTTTTTAAGAACACGATAGCTTGTAGGACGAAGAGAGCGGAGAACCTTTTTACGTTTACATATTTTAGTTAGTTTTCTTAATTGATGATTCTACTATTTTCACTGTAATTATTAGTTGTTAATTCTATTATTATTAGTATTACACTTGTAAATCCTAGCTCGTTAATTCAGTTTTTCTACTGCAAAGCAAAATTAAGGATGATTAATTTGTAACGCATTCCCGCACTAAACGAGGTGATAGGCGCTACATAGTGCTAGCCTTACTTTGGGTCTGTTGGTCTGTGTTGTTAACCTTTTTTACTCAATTAAAGACCATTCTTTGCACACTTTGCTTTCACTGAAGATGCTATGTTACCATAATTTTGTTACGAATTTACATGTCACGCATGAATAGCATATTCAAAACTGAAGATTATTATGCATTTAGCACACTGAAACTTCCTGTTTATTATTCAACCAAGTTAATGGTCATTTGTTTTCATTCAAGGACGACATAAGCAGAAAAAGAACAATGCTTTATGTTCTGATCGTAAAAGAAGAGCTTGAAGTGTGGCAAGATGCAGCTCAGGGTCAGTTACAATATCTCTTAGCATTATATTGCTTATTTACAATCGTGTTAGACGCCCTTTATGACAACATGAGGCGAGTATCATTGTACGCACATCTTGCGAACGTACTGTTTTACTGTCCGTTGTTTTCAGCATTTATAATGACAACCAAGTGTAAACACAACACGTTTTTTAACAGTCCCGGCGTCAAAACTTGTTGTACGCAAACGGCTCTTTCTAAAAAGAAAGATTTGCCCATAACGTTTTGAACTCAGAAATTATATGGTTGCCAAGTTTCATGCCTTGACAGTTTTTGGTTTAGGGGTGCAAAGCCTGGAATAAGCCTAAGAAGCTGATCGAGAAACGTTCGTTAATCGAACACTGCCACTAACTTGTCGGTCGTTGTTCGTATTTCATTATTTTTTTGCTTTTTCTTCTCTTGTTAATGTTTTAAAAGTGCAGTTCAGCTTTTTGGAAGAGAGGAAATGGCTTTTAGGTTCTTTTTTTTGATAATCGAGCAGCATCAGTGCTCTAAAAGATTTTGAGTCAGTTTCAGCTCGGGCCTCTCCCTTGTTCAAGTGTCCAAGGTGCTCTGCCGTGACTAAAGTTTATGTCCTACTTTCAGGTGGTCGCAGAAGAGCTTGGTTTTCGGTCCACAAAGCCTGGGATTTGCTCTCTCACAGACCTTGTCAGCAGTCTTATCTGAGCAAAGTTATCCATTCACATTCAAACTCAGAGCCTGTGAAATGGTCTAGTTGGACATTAACAAAAAGGCCTTCACACTGTCCTACTGTATAAATCTGTCCACTCTTGAAGTTCAAATTATGATGTGAAAAGAAACATCTCCCAAATTTAATTATTTCAAATTGATATTGACAAGGAACGAGTCAAATGAGGCTTAAAATTGTAAATAGTTAATTGACACGCTTCAGACTGGGTTGGTTAAGTCTTAATGTTTCGCGATTTGTAAAATTATTGTATTCATGTTTGAAGAGGCCCTCATTATTAAAAGAATTAACTTGTGTTTAATTTAGTTCCTGTTCTTTTTCTTGCAGTTGATTTGTTTTAATTACACGAATTTCTATGCTCACGGACCAACATTACAATGTGGCTCTTTCATTTTTTACTTGCCCAATGCACCATTACTATTCCTAATCAAATCCAACTAATGTTCTCTTATGCCAAACCCGATAAATGTCTTGTGGTGCAGTATATCTAAAAATTATTTTTTCAAGATAAAAAGGGGGGTTGGGCGAAGAGTAGTCTGAATTGAGTTATAGCACTGAGAGCGCTACCTCGCTAATTGAACTGACTAAGCTGGCCGTGGAACCTTTCCAACTATGACACAGTCACTGGCATCCTCCACACCGACGAGGCAGTATAGAGTCGTCTGCCTATTGTGACTCATCAAGCCTGTTTCTGGTGATCCACTTCCCTTTTCAGAGAATATCCGTCTAGAAATGCTAGGGCCTTTGTCTCAGACCTTCCCAGGGGCATTGGCAGGAACGTGAGTTCCTCGTATGTGGCCCCTTAAGCGAGCTTTCACCCAACCCGTCCTTAGTCTTGTTCAGTTGAACTATTTATAGTGTCACATGTTGATTGTCGCTCAATTGTGGGATTATTCATTCTGTTTAATATGTTTAATATGTGTGCAGTCAAGCCATTCCATTTAGAATGGTCTTTCGTCTAGTTTACAAACACAAAAGGTCTTTACTAGTGTGCTGTTTTAGCCCCACTCCGTTAATGTTCATTTTACGCATGCGCATTTAACTACGCAAAATACAGATTCCCCCATCGCTCGAAATGACAACAAAGCTTAAAGGGCTTGAGTCCAATGCATAAAAATATGGCAAAGTAATTCAGTGTTTGTTGTCTTTGAAACGGTTTTAGAAGATAGACCAGGTTTTCAGAGAAGGGGAAAGGTCTTTCCGTTTTTTTTTGCGAGAAACAAACAGCAAGCTCTAACAGACCTTAAGCCACTTTCATCTTCCCTTGTTTCAATGATGTTGGTTTTCGCTTTCTTAGGTGCCTTACCGTAACTTAAGTTTATGTCCTAATTTCAGGTGGCTGCAAAAGATAATGACTTTCGCTTCACAAATCCTGGGATTTCACGCGGCTTTCTCACAGTCCCTGTCAACAGTCCTATTTTAGCAAAGTTATCAATTAACATTTGAAATCAGACCCTGTGCATGCAATGGTCCAGGTGGACATTAACAAAAAGGCCTACCGATTCTACTACTCTGTATAAATCTGTCCCATCTCCATGTAAAAAGTTCACAAGTGAAAACCTCCTTATGCAGCGATTCTTTTCAAACTTATATTAGTGATGAAAGAGTGAAATGTGGCTTAAAACTGTAAATACTCAATTGAAACGCTCCACATTCTGTTCATTACCTGATACCGTTCCGCTCTTTGTAAAACTGAGTACATGTGAGGAGGGGCTCTCGTTATTAAAAGTAGCTGTTAGTTCCTGTTCTCTCCTTCGCAGCTCATGTTTTTCAGATCACCATCTTGTACGCTCACGGACCTACATTATTACTCGTCTCTTCGATTAGCGTGGTTCTTCCTTTTCGTAACCGCGCATTGCCCCATTTTTCTTCCTAATTGATTCCAAGCACTATCCTCTTATGTCAAACTCACCCAAAAAAAAGGGTCTGGTGGTGAGGGCTATTTCCTAAAGTATACCTGCAAAACATCCTTTTCCCAAAGAAAACATTAAAAGGTTCTTTTTTTTGATAATCGAGGAGCATCAGTGCTCTAAAAGATTTTGAGTCAGTTTCAGCTCGGGTCTCTCCCTTGTTCAAGTGTCCAAGGTGCCCTGCCGTGACTAAAGTTTATGTCCTACTTTCAGGTGGTCGCAGAAGAGCTTGGTTTTCGGTCCACAAAGCTTGGGATTTGCTCTCTCACAGACCTTGTCAGCAGTCTTATGTGAGCAAAGTTATCCATTCAAATTCAAACTCAGAGCCTGTGAAATGGTCTAGTTGGACATTAACAAAAAGGCCTTCACACTGTCCTACTGTATAAATCTGACCACTCTTGAAGTTGAAATTAAGATGTGAATAGAAACACTTCAAAAAATTTAATTATTTCAAATTTATATTGACAAGGAACGAGGCAAATGACGCTTAAAATTGTAAATAGTTAATTGACACGCTTCAGACTCGGTTGGTTAAGTCTTAATGTTTCGCGATTTGTAAAATTATTGTATTCATGTTTGAAAGGGCCCTCATTATTAAAAGTACTTGTGTTTAATTTAGTTCCTGTTCTTTTTCTTGCAGTTGATTTGTTTTAATTACACGAATTTCTATGCTCACGGACCAACATTACAATGTGGCTCTTTCATTTTTTACTTGCCCAATGCACCATTACTATTCCTAATCAAATCCAACTAATGTTCTCTTATGCCAAACCCGATAAATGTCTTGTGGTGCAGTATATCTAAAAATTATTTTTTCAAGATAAAAAGGGGGGCTGGGCGAAGAGTAGTCTGAATTGAGTTATAGCACTGAGAGCGCTACCTCGCTAATTGAACTGACTAAGCTGGCCGTGGAACCTTTCCAACTATGACACAGTCACTGGCATCCTCCACACCGACGAGGCAGTATAGAGTCGTCTGCCTATTGTGACTCATCAAGCCTGTTTCTGGTGATCCACTTCCCTTTTCAGAGAACATCCGTCTAGAAATGCTAGGGCCTTTGTCTCAGACCTTCCCAGGGGCATTGGCAGGAACGTGAGTTCCTCGTATGTGGCCCCTTAAGCGAGCTTTCACCCAACCCGTCCTTAGTCTTGTTCAGTTGACCTATTTATAGTGTCACATGTTGATTGTCGCTCAATTGTGGGATTATTCATTCTGTTTAATATGTTTAATATGTGTGCAGTCAAGCCATTCCATTTAAAATGGTCTTTCGTCTAGTTTACAAACACAAAAGATCTTTACTAGTGTGCTGTTTTAGCCTCACTCCGGTAATATTCATTTTACGCATGCGCATTGACTACGTAACATACAGGCTTTCCCATCGTTCTAAATGACAACAAAGCTTAAAAGGGTTTGAGTCCAAGGCATAAAAATATGGCAATTAATTCACTTTTTCCTGTCTTGAAAACGGTTTTAGAAATCCAGACCAACTTTTTAAACGAGGGGAAAGGTCTTTCCGATTTTTTTTCAGAGAAACGAGGACCGAGGACCACAACTTTATCAACAACTCTAGTTCACTGTCACGTTTTTCCCTCGTAGAAAAGGACTTTTAACTTTATCTTTGTATGCTCACAGAACTAAATTATTACTCCCCTCCTCGATTAGAGTGGCTCTTTCTTTTTGCACTCGCCCAATGCACCATTTTTCTTCCCAATTGATTCTAAGCACTATTCACTTGTGTCAAACCTGCCCAAAAATGAAACTCCTAGTGCTGAGGGCTATTTCCTAAAGTATATCTGCAAAATACCTGTTTCCAACGAAAGAATTAAAGGGTTGGGCGAAGAGTAGTCTGAATTGAGTTAAACCCTGTTTCTATTTAAACCCCAAAGGAGAATAATATGTATGTTTTATAAAGGAGATTACGTTTTAATGGGGTGAGGAAGAAACAATACAGTAAAAACTGAATTGTACCTCTTTACAATAAAATCAAATATGCGACTACAATTAAAATGTATTTTTATCTGCTTAAAAGTTTTTTTAGTTAATGAAATTATTCTTTCGAGCTCTTAATATTAAAGATTTTCCAAATCTTAGGGTCTTAATTAACACTCGGCTGAGCCAACCCCCTCTGCTTTCTTAACGCGTACGGAATATTACTTGAGGGAGCTGGTTGGAGGCTAAAAATCTTTTAAGAATTAAGGACTACTTATAATAGATTGAAATAGCTGTTCTGTTAATATATAAGCTCTCCTGGTGGGCCCGAATGGGCTCCAGCCCTGCAAGCTGAAGGGCGTCTGAGTAATGCACCCTGAGAAAAATACATGACAGGGCTCTCCTTTGCACACTTTCTAGCTTCATTATAGGGAAATTATTGTTTACATTTTTGCCTCATTAGCACAGGGCTAACGTTTTCTGATCAATCAGCCCAGAATAGTCTAAAGTACTCAAAACAGGCCATTTCCGAGTTCTTGCCTGGCTCCTCTTCAAAGCGAGGCTAAGTGCGAAGTTTTGTTATGAAAATTAGTTTTCATTCTTATGTAAAGTAGAACTAATTACCATCACAAAACCTTTGCACTTAGACTCGCTTTGAAGAGGAGGTAGACATGAACTCGGAAATGGCCTATTGAAAAGTGCATCGCATAATCAATGAGCTATCTCTGAAAATCTGAACCCGATATACCAGATATAATCTCTGAGCAATGATGCTTCGAAAAAAATTCGAAATTTTACAAAGAATGTTCTTTTACCTTTTGCCGGAAGTCAATTTGTAAATAACAGGATGCCTTCTGTGAACAAACTCACATGCTAATGCAACAAAATGTAAACAAAGACGTCAGTAAAGTTTCCCTTAATTATTGACTAGACAAATATAAAAAAAGGAAAAAATAAGTATAGTTAAAGTCTTTAATTATTATGTACACTGAATAAATAACCATTTATGGCATGGCAACAGGAGGCAACACCCTTCAGAACTTAATGAAATAATTTTGACCCTTTTCGACCAGCGGGGTTTTTCGAAAAAATGAAAACAAAAGATCGTGAGAGAAGTGCAGTTACATTCACTTTTTTCAAGTCAAAACAAATGCAAGCACTAAGCAAGTTATGCTAAAAGTATTTATACAATAGACTAATTTCGATATAATAAAATTCAGTCCTAAACAAAACGCATCATCTCGAGGCTCTGGGGGAATAAAAATAACGATTTATATGAGTTTATTACCCAGAGCCTCGAGATGATGCCTTTTGTTTAGGACTGAATTTTAATATGTCGAAATATCGGTTACCAGAGGTTATGTTGATATTCTATTTGAATTGCAAATAATTCACAAAATTATTCATCATTTATCATCTAGTCTATAACGCTTCCGTACAATCACCGCGGTTCTCGCCGAATTCTTCGTTTTTCTTTCACTTTGTGCCTTGACTGGCGAAACGATAAATTGGTCCCAGCTACTGGTCTGTTCATGACAAAAGCTACAGGATTTGTGCGAATGAAATTCAAAGAAAACAAATAAGAAAAACGTTGAAATATCGACAAACAGGCATGTTTACGTGAGCTCATTTCTTTGGGACCCTTTGGGGGAGGGCAAGTTCAGGTTCTGTATGTTACGCCTACTATTCCTGATAAGAGATAGCGATATTTTTTGTTTTGACGTCACATTCTTTTGATATTCAAATGCAAACCACGGAACAAAAGAAGTCATTGTTTCAACAGCTAATTAGGTTCTGGTTGGCATACTAATAACAATGGATGACGTCACGAAAAGTATCGCTATTGAACTGAGAGGCAGTGAGGTCTGCTAGGGGTATTGTTTATTTATTTTATTTTATTTACACTTTATTTAAAGAAGCTGGCGCGGAATAGTTGAGGTAACTAATGAACTTGTGGCCCTCAATCTAAAAATTCTTATAATAGAAAGTGTACATAGAAATGTGAAAGCTAAAAATACCATGTCAATAAAACTAAGAATATCCATCTGATAAGAAGACGAATTGTAAATAAAAATAAAACATGGCTTGAGAGCCAATAATGAATCAAGTGTTAAACTATAAAATGGTGAAGTTTCCGTCGTAGATAAAAAAAGATTGTTTCTAAAATTGTTCTTAAAAGACTCTAATGATACAGAATCCCTGAGTTATAGACTTAAGCTGTTCCAAAGTTGACAAGTAGTAACTGCGAATGATCTACCGCCTTCAGTCACACGATGAAATCTTGGACAAATAAAATTAGTGTTACCATATCTTGTAGCACGATTGTGTTGCTGACTATTGAGTATTAAAGAGCCTTCAGTATATAAGGGTACTTCACCCTTGATACGTTTTTACGCAATACAGCATTTAGCTATTTCGATTCCTCATAAAAAGGAAGCCACTGAAGTCTATTGAACAGCTTGACACTAGACGCCTGATTGTCAGCATCATAAATTACCCTGGCCGCTCATTTTTGCAACTTCAATACACGACCTAGATTCTCCTTGTCACAGCTAGTCCAAAAAATACAGCTAGTCCGAAATACAGCGGTTGTTAATTCAATAAAATGTGATCTCGGAAGTCTAGACGTTAATGCAGAGTTCAAACCTTTTGGTTCAAAATGCTAAAATAGTTTGGTAACCCAACGATTTGAGAAATTTTGGTTTTGGTTAAGAAGTCATCGTACGATCGTTCTTACGTTCGTTCAACTCTTCATGTAAGTCCGTAAGCGAAATGTCGCACTGCTGGAACACTCTTTTTCGGCGGGAGATTTGTATTTGCTGGAACCCGCGTACTTTTGGCGGGAAGTTGCTTGATGGGCGTATTGCATTTCTGCATAACATTAATGCATATTTTTCTGCATTTGACACCGAGTAAACAAAGAAAAAAATGCAAAGGGAACCAAGTATTTTTTTTTTTTCATATATTGTACAACAAAGAAACAAGAAAGAAAGAAAGAAAAACAGCAAGCAGGCCACAGGTAAGCACAAGAAAACAGGCGAAATATCAGTGACACACAAAGGGACAGAGAGTAAGAAAAGAGCCTGAATTATAGTGATTAGTAGCATAAGAAAGTTCAAGCACGAACACGAAAAAACAAGCTGAATAATGGTGACGAAAAATGGTGAAAAGAGCAAGGGAAAATAATCTTATTTTTACTAATGAGCAGGCCGGACTGGCCGTATGGAAAGCAGACTACTTACAAAAATTTAACTGAAACATAACTAAATATTAATTGAGGACCTTCGCTTCCAGGCTTGCCGATATAAATATGTATGTAAATGAATGTATTTTTAAAAGCTATTCATGTATTTCTTTATTAATCTTACATTTAGGTGATTTGTTAAGTACGCACAGTGTTATCTAAAATTTTCAAACTTAATTAAATAGACTTTCTCAGTTACTAGAATGGAATAGGAAAGCAGATTATTATTGCAAACTATGTCCACTGTCTTGATGGGCTCAATGTAAAGGACCGTTTTAGTAGAACATTACAAAGCTAATTCGATGCCTTGCAGAGTCTAATAGAAAGAAAATAAATCACACAACGTTGTGCTTACTTATTTCAGTTTTCGTTCACTTAATCAGAAACGAAAAGATTGTGGCTTCCAGAAAATGCTGCATACAAATGAGGAAATGAAGAAGTACAACCAGATCGATCAGAAAAACGTTATCAAGCTTCGATCCTCAAAAGGTAATCAACAAACGCTATTTTAACACATTCTCAAAAGGCGAATTATGCACCAAGATATTTTGAGGGTTTTAGTTTTTATAAGGTGGGAAGCAAACTCAGCCAATCAGATTGAAGGATTATCAACCAATGAGAAGAAAAACCAAAACCAATCTCGACTTGCACACGCGATTTTTCCCGCGCTTTGAGTAAGTTACTCGGAAAATTGCTACGAATTCGGATTGGTTCGTTTCGCTGTTTGCACCGGCTGTGATTGGTCGAAGTAATTACTTTGGTATTTGTTTTACAGCACTCAATTGAAAACCGCTCTATCAGCTCGTTTGATAAAACCAAATTTCCTTAATTTGCCTCTCCACCTCTAATATCTACCTCTTTCGACTGAAGACTCTCTCGTACTTCATCCACGATCTGAACCTAAACCTCCCGCACACTACCAACGGTGCCAGCCAGATATGAGCGAAAGATTCCCGCTTAGTTTCAAGAATGTTATTAAAATTAAAGTTCCCAATGAAGAAAACCTCAGGAAAACGCAAAGAAGTTTTTTCCTCCAGTTAATTTAAGCCTCGTCATTCGGACGAGGCTCTTATCCTCGTTATTAAAACGAATTGAGGTAAGAGTAATTTTATGTCTTTTCTTCATTTTTTTCTACGACAGTGATGCTCCATATCAGAGTGAAAATAACAAGCAGGGAGAGCTGAGAACAAGCTCCGCAATGTTCATTGTCACTGCGTGGGTAAATATAACCCTCCGTAGTTGCCAATTCTACCGCACATGCGCAGCGACGGAGAAAATAGTGCGACTGCATTCAAGCTTTTCTCTGAGACGTCAAAGAGCTCCATGTTGCTAATTTTTCTTCTCCACTTTCTGCTTTCAAACACGTCCTTTAGAAAGTTAACAGCGTCATTGCTGGTTTCAAACTCCTCGTGCACTCACCTACAAGCTTCGCACAAGGTGGATCACTAAAGAACTGTGAAAGGTAAATAAAACACAGATGCGGAAGGCCAAGTGAAAAACTATCTTTTTTTTTTACAAACAATTATCACTTCCAAAGGAAAGTAAGGGCAATTTCAAGGCAGGTCTAAACACATACGATGCAACAAAATTCAGCAACGCTGTAGTGCTTTTTTACGACAAAGGAGACCTAGCAGATGATTCATCAGTTTATTGCGCTTCGACGAAGGAGAAGGGCATACTATTGGTATGTACTTTAAGCCGGTAGGGTTATTTAAGTGTACCATAAAGCACGCAAATTGTTATCAACCATACTATTCTTGCGGTTGCTCGCGATCTCAGGCTTGATGCTATCCTGCGTTGAGAGATTTTCGTACGAATGCCTCGACCTCATGTCACCGTGTTGGTATTATGACTAACGCATGCCAATTGATTCGATCGTGTTGCTCGTCAAGGTGCCGCTGTGTTCGTAGTGATTGATGGTACAAGTATTTCGATCGTGTGGAAGCCTTCCGCCGAGACTTGGCGTCATTTGGCATGTAGAATTACACAGCTAGGAAAAGAAAGACGTAGAAGATTTACTAACTTTCACAGATACCAATAATTTAAAAAAATCAAACGAGTCAATCTGACAGAATTTGCAGCGGATAGTGTAGCCGGCCCTGATTGGCTGAAAAAAGACGAAATTTTTGGACCGAGTGAAGAAACCCCAAGGCAAACAATAGTCATGGCAACGTCAATACCAGATTCAAATAATATAACGTTAATTACCGAGAGAAAACAAGACATGAAGGAATCTTATTGCTCTGTGACGCCCTATTTTTATTGCTGCAAAGTGATAATTAGGCTAAGATTAAAAAAAAAACTCTTCCCAAAGCTTTTAGGGCGGCGGATTCAAAGCTGCCTTCACAACTGGAAAATGTTAAGGTGGCTCTGAAGCCGCCCCAAAGAATTTTTATCTCTTTTTATCCCTTATATCTTTTATCTCAGCCTGATATAATTACTTTCTAGACATGAAACATGTGGGTCGCCGATATTGTTTTTGAGATATAAGCGTTTAAAGCCAAAATATAGGGTGTTTTAACACAGATTTTTTTGTTGCTATGGCAACCTGTCACGTCGCATCAGTGAGTACATCTCGTCAAGCAATTACAAGTGTTTCGTATGGTACCATGACAATGCCGTTACGGGAAACAGAGTTATAGAGTTAATCGTTCTAATATAATAAGACATCTCCTCTACAATGTTGAACTTGTTTGAGTCAACTTAAGACGGAAGCCTGGAATAGAGTTAGGTGTCCGCAAAGTCTTAGTGTACAAAGCTTTCAAGATATCACTGTTGGCAATACTACTTCTGTTCCGATCAACTGTCGAGATCTTTGATCCGGGACAGTCAATACCGTGTTTAGCCTTCTGCAGCAGTCACATCGACCAAATACTGCTTTAAACGCTCGCCTGTATTTAGGAATTCTCCAAGCATAAATGAACGGATTGAAAACACAGTTAACTAAAACGATCGTCCTTGACAACGCAAAACAAACGCGAAAATTTCGTGTCCCTGAGAGAGAAAGTCTAACAGCAGACATGTTTACACTGATATAATAAGGCATGGAGGTTAGGTAAAATAAGACAAGAACCAACAGAATGCCTGACAACAATTTCCGCTCGCTGTTTCTGCGAACACAGGTACTCGGGTTAGTTCGAGTAACAGATAAATTTCCTACTGTATTTTGATTATGAAAACGGAGAGCAGTGTATGTTTTCCAGTAAACTACAGGAAGAATAATTAAAGGTAGTGTTAGATGAACATGACAATAAAGGAGAACGAACACACGATAGGAAACTGCCAGCGAAAGACAAGCGAACAATATGGAATAAATCCAAGTGAAGACCAAAAACACTTTGACTCTCAAATTGTTAAAGCAGGCTTTATGACGGAGCGGCGAAGATATTGCGTGAAAACGTTCCACAGACATTGCAGATATTGTGCAGATGGACACTATACATGTGACAATCCCGAAGGTACTTATCACAATTCTAGCTCCATAAAGGTCTTCTCTTGTTCTTCCGTTTAACAAACTGATGTTGTAATAAATGCCTCCGCAGCCAGGCACAACTGCGGCTAACAAATCGCACACTCCTAAATTTACCACCAATAGCGACACTGGTGAATCTCGTACCCGATACGCAACAGGATTTCGGAAGACTGCAATCAGGAAAACCGCGTTGGAAATCACCGCTGATATTGCAACCACAAATATCAAAATAATCTGTGGTAAATAATAAAAATGCTTGCTAAACTTGTGGTAAGATGTTAAATTCGCCTCACTTGAATTGAACATTGTGGTGAAAAAATACAAGTTTGGGTCACTCTTATGAACTCAGCAAGCGGATCAAAGAGCAACTGATTTGTGGCGAATATTCTTCTTCCGTATGTTATGCTTTGGAGATCAGATTAGAAGTAATCTTGTGTTTTGTTAACCCTTTGTTGACGAGTGATTTGTACAAGCCATAGGGTTATCAATCGAGAACTCTTAAAACTAAAGACACTTAGCTTTTTCGGAAAGTCTAACCTGCATAAGACGATAACTGAAGCTAGTCCCTCATTTAAATTGGAGGTCGAACCTACGTCCAGTCGAATTCTTTTCCGGATGCTCTACAACTGACCTATCAGTGACCAAGAAAACGCAATTTTACCGGTCGTATGATGTCTCTTACACAATTTGTAGAAGTTCAAAGGAATCATTAGGCTACAAATGTTTTTACTAAGGGAGCCACTTTTTAAAAAAAACTTAGGAAGAGCCAAGAAAAGCCTTTCAGAAGGACGGTGTCCGGAAAACAGATGACGATTTCCCAAAGTGTTTAGAAATAAGAATACTTCACAGCAGCTGCTGAGATTTTTCATAATATCAACCAAGAAAGCAGCATTTCGACGAGAAATTTAAAGAGGTCCCTCTTTCATTTTCTCTTGCTAGAGACTAACTCAAGAAGTCGCACAGACCTGTGATTGGGACGACCATAAACAATGTGTACATCCAATGTGTACGTCACTATCACCGACCAATCAAATGCCGGAATTATGCGCCTTTGACAAGCGCGCACGCTCTCGGCAGAGAGCGTTGAATGGACTTTGACCGGTTGATGGATGTTGCCTTAGTTCACAAGTAACATGGGTTACATTCCGTCGGCATTGTACTGCACCGGCCTCAACGACAAATATAAAGGGAATTTGTTTAAATGGTGTTGTAAGCTTGTCATCTCTCTCTTGGTTGAGTAGTACTTTATCACCTTCTTGGCTGTCATTTCTTCTTGTATTTTTTCTTGTACTCTGCATACATTCTGCCTTTATCCTACCTCTCGCTGTCAGCCGGAGAGAGATGTGGCCAGCTGGCAAATTTTTATCGCAAAAGTGGCAGGATTTTGTCTGCAAGGACAAAATGCTCGTTACCAATAATCGCAAATATCGCAAGAATAACAAAATTCCACAAAAAAGAAGGAAACAAAAATGAAAGGGGTCCTTGGCAAGATGCAAACTGATATCGCAAAAGCCGCAAGGATTTCCCTTTTTTTCCTTCTCTTTGTGAAATTTGTTATTCTAAGCTTACTTGCGATTAATGGTAACGCGCATTTGGTCCTCGCAGACAAAATCCTTGCGACTTTTGCAGTATTTCTTTAATTGCTAGCTGGGAAATTTTTGCTAAACGATTACAATCTTGAGATATTAGTTATTTTGCAGTGTCTGTGATTTTTGTAAGCGGGCATTATGTCCTTGCAGACGAGAACTTTGCAATTATTGAAGGTAACTCTTTTGCTAATGCTTTCAACCTGGACATAAGTACGCTGTCACGGTCTCTGAATTCTTCTTGACTGTGAAACTCCCGAAGCCGTAGTAGTTTCGTTCTGATCTTTCTTCTAAATAGTAACTCAATAGTAACTTAGCAGGAACATTTCCTGTAGTTGAATGTGGTGTGCTGCGTGCGATACAACATCAAGAATTTATCCATCTCTGACCTTCAGTCACGACCATGTACTTGACGGAGCAATTCTTAAGTGTTCCGGGATACTGCGATTTTGTGTTTTGCCTGTAGCCATTAAGGTGTTGTTCGTCTATGTTCGATTCCATTTTCCCCGGGGAAAGTTTGATGTGATTGCTGACAAACTGCGGTCCATTATTGGTCCTTAAATAACGAGGAGGGCCATGAGTGACAAACATTAGTCTTGGACATTAGTGATCGTACGATCTTCTCACTTTGCAGGAGCAGTCGTGGCTCAGTTGGCTAGTGCGCGGCTTTCGGAGCGAGAGGTCCCCGGCTCGATCCTCGGTGACTTAAACGTCTGTTTCGACTTTCCTCTGATCCGTGTAGCTATAGCTTTAAATACCCGTAAAACGGAGCACTGACAGAGGGAGGGGGGTAAAGGGCGCACCGTCGGCTTCCATTGATACCAGCCTCGTAGCTGAAGGAACTACCGACGTTAAATAAAGTGACTTTACCTTTACCTTTTACTTGTGGTTGACTAAGAATCTGCTGTATTTGACGACTACAACAGATATGTAATCCCCAGAAGGTAGTGGGTCCAACAGGTCAGCGACTAGATGTTGCCAGAGTGCAGACGAAAGATCTGTTCGACTCATAGGCTCAGGTTTTAAACTAAGGCTGCTAAACAAGCTGACAGCCTTCACAAGTTTTACAAATTTCAAGCAAAGACACAAATGACCGTCATCGTCACTAAAATGTAGGATTCCCAGAGATTCCAAACAAATAAGTAAAATTACCATTAGCCATTCGTGTAATTGCCAGTTTTAAGACCGTTTATTATTGGTTTGGTATTGTTACATGGAGTTAGGTCTCGAAGTCGCATACGAACAAAGGTCTTTAAGTATTAATATACAAAGCTTTCAAGGTATAGCGAGTTTCAATTGAGTGTCGTAAAACCAAAACCAAAGTAATTAATTTGGCCAATCAAAAGGGATGGAGAGAATCCAGTAAACCAATCAAAACTCGAAGTAATTACACGTAGCCGACACAAAGCGTGGGAAAATGTGCACGCGTGAGCCATGATTGGTTTTGGTTTCACTTTTGATTGGTTGAAAAAATAGCGCGAGAACTTTGAGCCAATCACTGAGTGAAGTAATGCAAAACCAAAGCAATTCGCTAATTACTTTCGACACTCAATTAAAAACCGCTCTATCACCGTTGGCAACACGACATGTGTTCCTGTTAATTGTAGAGTTCTTTGTTCCATCTTCATACCCCGAACCGTCCGCACAGTGTTCATCCTCCTACAGCAGCCACATCGACCAAAGACTTCCTTAAATGCTCGCCTGTATTTAGGAATTCTCCAAGAATAAATGAATGGATTAAAAACACAGTTTACTAAAATGATTCTACTTGACAAACTAAGAAAAATTTCGAAGCCCCTCGTCTCTGCGAGGGACGGTCTAAGAGCAGATATGTTTAGAGCGATATAAAAAGGCATGACGGTTACGTAGAACAAGACAACAACCAACAGAATGGCTGACAACAATTTCCGCTCGCTGTTTCTGTCAATACAAGTCCTCGTGTCCCTTCGAGCAACAGTCAAATTTCCAACTTTATTCTGGTTATGAAAACGGAGAGCAGTGAATGTCTTCCAGTTAACCACAGGTAGAATAATTAAAGGTAGTGTTACATGAACATGGCAATAAAGGAGAACAAACACACGATAGGAAAGTGCCATCGAAAGACAAGCGAACGATATGGAGTAAATCCAACTCAAGGCTAAAAATGCTTTGATTCTCAAATGGTTATAGCGAGCTCTGTGACGGAGTGGCGAAGATATTGCGTGAAAACGTTCCAGAGACATAGCAGATATTGTACAGGTGGAAACGATACATGAGATAACCCCGAAGGTATTTATCATAATTATAGCTCCATTAAGGTCTTCTCTTGCTCTTCCTCTTAACAAACTGAGATTGTAATAGATTCCTCCGCAGCCAGGCACAACTGCGGTTAACAAATCGCACACTCCTAAATTTACCACCAATAGCGACACTGGTGAATCTCGTACCCGATACCGAACAGGATTTCGGAAGACTGCAATCAGGAAAACCAGGTTAGAAATAACTGCTGATATTGCAACCACAGAGATCAAAATAACCTGTGGTAGATAATAAAAATGACTGCTAAACGCGAGGTAAGATGTTAAATTCGCCTCACTTGAATTGAACATTGTACTGAAGCAAAACAAGTTTGGGTCACTCTTGTGAACTTTGCAAACGGCTCAGCTAAAAGACCAACTGATTTGTTGTGAATATTCGTCCGTATATGTTATAGTCAATTTGAGCGTGGGAGATAAGATGTAATCTTATTTTTCATTAACCCTTTGTTGACGAGCGATTTGTAGAAGTCAAAGGCGATTACCATTCAAGCATTCTCAAAAGGAAACCAATCAGAAAAAAAAAACGGAGGAAGAGCCAACAAAAGACTTTCAGAAGGTATCCGGAAAACAGATGACGATTTCCCAGTGTTTAAAAATTAGGATAGTTCACAGCAGCTGTGGAGGTTTTTCATATTATTAATCAAGGCAGCGACCAAGAGAAAATTAC
>OX421449.1:12838321-12850821 GCA_949126865.1 Montipora capitata | reverse complement strand
TCAAGAACTCTTGAAACTAAAGACAGCTATTTTAGAAAGTGCAACCTCAAATAGGAAAGAACTGAAGTGAACTGAAGTGTCGCATTTCAATCAGAAATAGAACCTACGGCAAGCTAATTTCTTTTTCGGATGCTCCACACCTGACCTATGACCAAGAAACGAAATTTTTCAGGGCGTATGATGTCTTTTAGACAATTTGTAGAAGTTCAAAGGAAACGTTTGCGCTAAGGACTGTATTACGAATTCAAGAGCAATTTGAAGGACATCCGAAATGCTTATAACAAGGGACGTTTGAAGTTTAAGGTATTTCGCTAGAGTATTTGCGAATACCCTCACTACAGGGTACGAGTTACACAAGGAAACCAAATTAATTTCTCTCAAATTAATTGTCTCCCCGTAGAGACTTACCAATATGGGTACCGATATAAGAAGGCTTATTTATTGGGTGTCAATTTTTGGATTATGGCCGTTACCATGGCAACATCACATCTTCTGATAGGCAGACATATTCCTATTTTTGGCCTAAAATCTTTAATATTTATACTTTCCTAAGGTGAATATTTTTTGTTCTTTGCCACATCATGGAAATAAAATTGGCAGACATTTTCAAGTAGTAAAAAGTCAAGGACGTTCCGACGGTTTTGCCAATATTCCGGAATTTGCTATTTTTAATGGGTTGCCAGTATGGCAATCCCAGTCGGAAAGTGGGTGGGATTTGTTCGTTTCATTTTTTTTATTTTCCGTGTCGGTAAAAGTCTTGCCTGTCACTCCCCTGCTAAGTGGTGTCTTTGTGCATAGAGCCTTCTGCGCGTATTTTCTTAGGATCGAGAGGGTAGTGGGAAATGCGTAGATTTCTCTGGTGGACACAGTCAAACGATTCACTTAACCGGCAATGCCGTCGAAAGTCATGTAACGCGAATGGCGTTTTAGTGGATCTTTGAACAAAATATACCCTTATGAAGCTCAATAATGGCAAGTCATTTGGATACTGAGCAAGACAGGTGGTGCAATCTTAAAAGCGACGAGTAATGGACTTCGACAACAATCTGTCGCCCGTCGAGCCGAAATCAAAGTGAGCTGTATTTCTAATATTTTACCAAGTGTGCTGTAATGTAGAACACTGAAACCAAATGGAAAATTCTCTGGTAACTTATGGGTTCAACAAAGACAGAACGAATCGAACACCTTAAGTGGATCTGTGATCAACTCTGCACAGTCTTCAGGTAAAAAAAAATAATTGGAAATGTGACAGCCAAGAATTATTTGAAAGAAAGCTTGTCGTCTATTTTGTGCTTCATTATTCAAGGAAACGGTTCTTCATGGAAACGGTTTGATCCTGAAATTTTAGTTTGTTGTAATATTGCGCATATTTGACACGATTGAGTTTTTTCTCTTCACGCACGTAATGAAATAGGAAGGGGTTTTTGCCTCTAATAGCAAATATGTTGTTTGTTTCAAAACTTTGTTCGCTGGAAAAGGTGGCCTTTATGAATTCATCATGTTTTATAATATGCGAGCTTAACGGGATAGTTTTTATGGCAATAGTAAAGCATTTTCGTGTCAAAATGAGGTTAGCGTCTTTCTGTTGTGCTAACTTAATTAAATATAAATATACATTCTGCCTCGTGAGTTTGTTATTCTCGTTAACCAGCAATGGCGTCGAAAGTCATTGCAACGCGAATGGCGTTTTAGTGCATCTTTCAACAAAAGATGCTCTCATGGAGCTCAAGACGGGAACGTCAATTGGATGAACGACAGGCGATGATGATCTGGAATCTTAAAAGCGACGAGTAATGGACTTCGACAACAATCTTTCGCCCGTCGAGCCGAAATCAAAGTGAGCTGTATTTCCAATATTTTATCACGAGTGTAGTGTTTTGTACAACACTGAAACCAAATGGAGTGCACCCTCACGGAGGGTCTAGTTCTATATATATTCGTTTAGCTCTGACCGATTTCAACAAATATAGGGTATTTTATAGGAACTGTACGTGGTAAGAACTGAGCCAATTCTTAAGAACTTTACCGAAGGGAACGCCAGAAAATTAGCAGTTGATTTTACAGATTTGGTCACGCAGACGTCACAAAATCAGAAAAACAAGCGATATTCAGGCTTTACGCGCCATACTAGTGCCCAGCTTGCGCGCGGCCCTAAAACTCGAGGGAGCCTCCTTAAAACGTTTTAAATGAATGCCTGACATCGCTTCGGTCACATAGCGCATGCGCATCTAGTGCCAGTCCCCAACCGTGTGTTTCAATGAAAAAAACATCTAAAAACATAGAACAGTGATTTTTGCATCGGAACGGAACCTTGTTATCATTGTTCATAATCTGTAGCATGGGATTGCTGTTTGTACAAAAAAAGGAGGAAATGTGTAAGAAAATTTATGAAAATGAGGCTTTATGACATCATAACTTCCCTGAAAAAAAATGCTACAGATTTTTCTTCAGAGTGTTTATGCACCGTTGCAATAGTTTTCAGAGTATAACAGGATAGGCTCTCTGAGTCTGTTTTGTTTTGTAACACGGAAGACCATGAGTAACAAACATATTGGACATTGGTGATCGAGTGGCACGATCGTCGCAGCTGTGGTTGATTTGGTAAACTCCATCACAAAAAATCTCCTGTAATAGTCGACTACAACAAATATTTAATCCCCAGAAGGTAGCGGGCCCAACAGGTCAGCGACCAGATGTTGCCAAAGTGGCGACGTAAGATCTGTACGACTCATAGGCTCATCTGTATACTCGTAGTTTTAAAGGTCTTGCAAACTTTGTCTGCCTCCTTCAATTTCAATTTCCGGCCACCACACCTTGCTCCTTAGAAGTTGCTTCGTTCCCACAATGCCAGGGTGACCGTCATGTGCTACATCCAGTACGCGACCCTTTTGGTTCCACGAAGCACAAGTTCTCCAATTGCATTCAATTCACCTCGCACGGGTATGTACTCTTTGAATACAATGGCGTGCCATCTCCCATTTAAGAGGCATTTTCGCATATTTTACTCTCTCGACTTCACGGGTTGTCATGGCAACAGGTGGATAACCCACATCACATACTCGTCTGTCTTGTCTTTCTGTCCTGAAGGTGACTTTGGCTGTAACAGGCTTGACGGGGAATCTGCGATGTTCCTAGGTCCTGGAATGTATTTGACTGTAAGCTTTTACGGTTGCATCCTAAGAAGCCACTCCTAGATCGTGCCAAAGGTCTTTGATTAAGGAGAAAAGGAACATTCTAGAGGTTCGTGGTCAGTTAGTAGCTCAAACTAAGCACCAACGAAATAGGCATGACATCTTTCACATGACCACACAATGGCTAAAGCTTCCTTTTCAGTCTGAGAGTAAAGGTTTTCTGTATTAGTCAAGCTCCGGGTTGCGTAGCTGATACCTCGCAGCTCCTCGGAGCTGTTGGACTAACACAGCTCCCAAACCAACTGGGCTTGCATCAGTACATTCTTTTCCAAATTTCCGAGTGTCTTGGCACTAGCCAATCGTTTCTTCAACTCATCAAATGATTGTTGCTGTTCCTGACCCCACACAAATGGCTCTCCGTGTTTTGCAAACTGGCCTAGAGGTGCTGATACTGTCGCAATGTCAGGAATAAAACGTGCGCTAAAATTGACCATACTCTGGAAACTCATCACTTCGGCAGCGTTCGTGAGTTCACGGGCATCAACGACAGCTTTTAATTTAACATCAGCCGGACTATTTCCACGCGCTGACAACACATGATCAATGAATTCCAGGTGTGTCATCTCCGTTAAATTGACATTTGTCGCGACTAAGCGTCAATCCCATGCTGTTCAAAACTGTCACTTCATTCTCAAATCTTTTATCATGTTCCTCCTCAGTGTCAGCATGGACTGTGACATCATCAAAGATATTGCGAACACCTTCTTTGTCCTGTGGGTCGTGACGGAGGACCTTCTGAAAGATTATCTAAGCCATCTCGATCACGCGAAATACCAAAAACATACACACTATCACTTTTCTCATCATCCTTAACTTCCACTTGCCTTACAATGTGATCCAAGTCCCATTTTCTTCTCCCATCTTGGATCTTCGGTTTGAGTTTTACACACTCTTTCTTTCTGCACCGTTTTCCTCCAGAAAGGATACGTTTAACACCGGCCTTATGATGATTAGCTCGTAAGCAGGAAATATAGGGGCTCTGTTACTAGTTTCTGAGAGAAACTCAGTAGTAACCAAACCGCTATATTTCGACCACGCGCCATCTTAAACGGAAGAGCCTATGATGATCCACCTTTCCACAACAAAAATATCGAACCACCCCTAGTTTTCCAGCTCTTGAGTTTTCTTGTCCACTGGTCTTTGCGAAAACACTATTCACTTCGAAGAGTGAAGTTATCCTTATCAATTTGAACAATTGTCTCTTACAGTCACCTGAAAAATGCAGGTGGTGCCAAAGGGGTTTGAAGCTATGACCTCTGTGATACCGGTACAATGCTCTACCAACTGAGCTATGAAGCCACACGGTTGAGAGGAGATCTATTTATTCATACAAGAAAGGATTACGTTTTTTCGCAAACGTTGGCTGTGTAGCACCTGCTTTTGAACAGACTTAACTGGTTCTCCACTTCCCCCCCCCCCCCCCCGGGCTGTGGGAATGGAGACGGACAGAAGAGAATCTGAGGAAAGAAGAGCTTGGTAGAAGCTGGCATGGATCGTGCTTCCTTTTCTCTTAATACTAAAACAAGTGTAAAATAGTAAAAGGTAAAACTGTTAAAATGTTTGACTAAACGTTTTCGATCTTGCGATCACTCTGAAGATGATCGCAAGATCGAAAACGTTTAGTCAAACATTTTAACAGTTTTACCTTTTACTATTTTATAATTTTACTGGCGAAATGCATATAAAACAAGTGTATTCTCGCTACGTCAGTAACCTTGTCACTGTACTATGAGCATAGGCGTTCCGTTGCAAATTTTCTTTGCAACTATCCGCTCAGCTTGATAGATGCCGAGAACGTTAGGTTTTCTATCGCAGAATATTCGGGTACGAGAAATCACGGCAGTTCCTAGGCTCTTATATTAGGCCTCCGGTGGACAACTACGTTTCTCCATCTTCACAAAGAATCGAATATTGTGACCGAAGGAAAGAAACTGGAGTATTTGTAGAGTTTATTGGCAGGCCAAGGGGATGCCGACGGATCAAAAAGCACCATATCACCCATTTGATAATCTGACCAAGAGTTGTGTGTTATAACTTATTTGTCCAAACAAACAAATCTAACAATTGCCCATTCTGTAAAGCAAAATGAGAAAAGTTAACTGTTTCATAAAATGTCCATTGCTAAATATGCGCATGTGCGACTTCAGGAAACAAAACAAGAGACAATAGAGCTCTGCGTTCATTGTTTAGTCTGTCACCAAGTCAAGATAATAAGCTTCGTTCTGCGTTCTTAGCAATCTATGATCCAAGCACTTTCTAAGCGTTCACGCATGTTGACGCACGATATGAACTAAAAGTAAATGTCCCGGGAACAAGACGCATTCTGTTTGCCGTTTCGCGGAAACGTGATGATTAATCTCTCTATTCTTTACCCCTTTTCCAGCGGCGAACAGTTCAAAAGCCAGTACCCATCTTGACCCAGCGTGGCAAAATTCCAACCGTCCATCTGAACAATCAAATGGCGTCAATCCATTCACATCACTCAAAACTACACTTGTCATCTTCAAGTAAATACACACAAATGACCGTCCTCGTCCTCAAAATATAGGATCCCCACAGATTCCGAAGGAAATAATTGGATTTAACCACACTCGTAATCTCACTCCTTTTTTTCTACACATGCGCATGTCTTTTACACAACTTATAAGGAGGGTGGAGTGGGAAGGTTAGAACACGGATACTACTGACTTGGCTGAATTTCGTGACAAAGCCCATTTACAATTAACTGTATATTCAATAAATAAATAAATAAATCCCAATCGATCAAAATCTATCCTGAAAATATCAAATAGGTTATACAGGAAGTAAAATTAGCATGACTATTTTAAGAAAACGAGGAATCCTTTCAGTTTATAAAACATGTTTCGACAGAAACTTCTGCCATCCTCAGTTATTCAGAATACAAGGCGATGGATGCTGATTTTAAAATAAGTAGAAAATGCTCATGTGAAACTGATAGTGACAACGGAATGAAGTATAGCGTAAAAATGTGGTAATTAAAAAGATAGTTTAAGATTGTTGATTGTTGTTGGCAGAAGTTTCTGTCGAAACATGATTTATAAACTCAAAGGTTTCGTCGTTTTCCTAAAATTCTTTACTTGTCTGCTACTATCAAGATCATTTGGAGGCATAACTATTCGTGTAATTCCCAGTTTTACGACGGTTTATTTCTCTGGAAGCCTTTTGGTGTCGTTGCACAAAGTTAGGTCTTCGAGTATGAACGAAAGTCTTGTTATTGTACAAAGCTTTCAAGATATAACCATAGGCAACTCGACTTCTTTTCCTGTTAATTGTCAAGGTCTTTCTTTCATCATCATATCCCGGACAGTCTCCACAGTGTTAAGCCTTCTACAGCAGCCACCTGGACCAAAAACTTCCTTAAATGCTCGCCTGTATTTAGGAATTCTCCAAGCATAAATGAACGGATTAAAAACACAGTTTACTAAAACGATTGTACCTGACAAACCCAAAAAAATTTGATAGCTCCTCGTCTCTGCTAGGGACGGTCTGACAATAGACATGTTTAGAGCGATATAAAAAGGCATGAAGGTTACGTAGAATAAGACGAGAACCAACAGAATGGCTGACAACAATTTCCTCTCACTGTTTCTGCGAATACATGTCCTTGGGTCTCTTCGAGCAACAGTCAAATTTCCATCCTTATTCTGGTTATGAAAACGCAGAGCAGTGTATGTTTTCCAGTAAACCACAGGTAGAATAATTAAAGGTAGTGTTACATGAACATGACAATAAAGGAGAACAAACACACGATAGGAAACTGCCAGCGAAAGACAAGCGAACGATATGGAGTAAATCCAACTGAACGCCAAAAACACTTTGATTCTCAAATTGGTAAAGCGAGCTTTATGACGGAGTGGCGAAGATATTGCGTGAAAACGTTCCACAGACATTGCAGATATTGTACAGGTGGACACGATACTTGCGACAACCACGAAGGCACTTATCATAATTTTAGCTCCATAAAGGTCTTCTTTTGTTCTTCCGCTTAACAAACTGATATTGTAATAAATTCCTCCACACCCAAGCAAAAGTCCGGCTAACAAATCGCTCACTACAAAATTTACCACCAATAGCGACACTGGTGAATTTTGTACCAGATATCGAACAGGATTTCGAAAGACTGCAATCAGGAAAACCAGATTAGGAATTACTGCTGATATTGCAACAACAATGATCAAAATAAGCTGTGTTAGATAATAAAAATGCTTGCTAAACGTGGGGTAACTTGTTGAATTCGCCTCACTTAAATTGAACATTGTACTGAACAAACACAAGTTTGAGTCACTCTTGTGAATTCTGCAAGCGGATCAAAGAGCAACTGATTTGTGGCGAATATTCTTCCGTATGTTATACTTGGGATATAAGAAGTAATTTTGTGTTTATTACCTTTGTTGAAGAGCAGTTTGAGCAAGCCAAAGGACTATCAATCAAGAACTGTTAAAACTATCGACAGCTCTGTCAGAAAGTCTAACTTGAAATGACAAGTATTATTGCCGATAATCATTGAAGTCTCGCATTTAGATCGGAACTAACGCATAGCCGATTTCTCTTTCGAATTCTTCACACCTGACCTATGACCAAGAAATTTACAGGACGTATGATGTCTTTTACACAATTTGTATAAGTTCAAAGGAAGCCTTTAGGCTACGAAAATTTGTGATAAGGAAACCAATTAGAAAGGAAGAGACAACAAATTAAAGCCTAGTTTCAGAAGGTATCCGGGAAACAGATGACGATTTCCCACGATTAGGATACTTCACAGCAGCTGTGAAGGTTTTTCAGATTAATAACCAAGGCAGCGACCAAGAGAAAATTAAAGAGAGACATTTTTCATTTTCTCTTGCTTACGACTTAATCCAGAAATCGTTTCTCTTGCTTTCGACTAAATCCAGAAATCGCAAAGACCTGTGATTGGGACCGCAATAAACAATCACGGTGTACATCCAACGTGTTCGTCACTATCATTGACCAATCACATGCCGGTGCAATCTCTGGATTGACACGCCTTTGACAAGTGCGCACGCTGTCGACAGAGACTCAGAAAAACGAGAAACTTTATTTAAGTGTCTAGTCGTTCTAGCGCTGGAGCACTACTTAGGGACACTGTAAACTGAAATTAACAATGAAAGCAAATCAAGTCAAATGTTGGTTTCTGAGGAGAGGGGGAAACCGGAGTGCCCGGAGAAAACCTCTCGGTGCAGAGTAGATAACCAACAAACTCAACCCACATATAACGCCGAGTCTAGGAATCGAACCCGGGCCACATTGCTGGGAGGCGAATGCTCTCACCACTGCGCCACCCCTGCACCCCAACTATGAATACCGGTTGATGGCTGTTGCTTCAGTTCACAAGCGACTCACTAACGTACTCTTGCAAAGACACACTACTTGAGGCTCTTTTCAGTTCAGTACTTAGTAAATGTCATAAAGACGGAAGCCGAAAGAACTACGATGGCCGAACGCAAAAGACCTCACAAATCACGCGAAACAAATCGGAATTTAGAGTAAAGTGGGAAAAAGAGTGGATAAAAGAATAGTCGGCAAGCTGTGCCTGACTCACACAATCCTCGCATAAAGCACAGTACATAAAGAGTAGTAACCCAGTGATAACACCTGCTGCCTTACAGTATGATCTCCGTACTTGAATTCGAAAAAATCAGTGACTTTCTTAGTGCTTTATAGTGCGTCAATCAATGCAGCATTTACGTCTCCATAGTAACGTCTCTCTGGAGGGACCGACATTCGCACACGAACTACAATGCAATAAAAAATGGTCTCAACCAGGTAGGCTAAGTCTTGAAGTAAAGAGTAAACTAAAAATATATATATTTTTTTACCTGGTAGAATTGAAAATCATGAGGCTTGTGGGACCGTGTGTGACAAGAAACACAAGTGGAAAAGGCAACCAGTTGGATTCGGGACCGCCCAAGACTAAGAAGACCTTAGACAGCAATGACCAGAACCAGGTTGCTGACCTGCGGTTTTCGTTAAAACAATAGGGAGCTTTAGCAACGACGACGGGAACGGCAACGAGAACGTCTTGTAAAAACATAAACTCTCTTGCGATCACTTCGCAACTGTTCCAAGCTTTTTAATATGACAAAGGTGTGGCAGTCCCTCAGGAATGAAACCGGTATTAGCGGCACTTAATTTAGGGGAGAAAAATGAAAATTTATCTCCAAGTGCTAACGTTCTCCATAACACTTCAAACTTGGTTATTTCACGTTGTTGCTTTGCTGACGACGGCAAAGAAATGGACAAAAATGAAAAACGCACATGCGGGGCGTGCAAAGCTATTGTTTTTTCCTACTGAATATGCAAATTTGTGACGTTCTCGTTGCCGTCGCCGTTGTCGTTGCTAAAGCTCCCTAATGGTTTGCTGGGGGTGCTCAGTCTCGCGGGCTCAGAAAACCTGGTTGTGGTCATTGTTATTTAAGGTTTTTCATAAGACTATCTCTGGTCGTCACAGCACGATTCGAACCCAGGGCATTCGCATTCTAATCCATCGCCTTCCACTTGTTCCGAGGGCATCCTTCCGTTTCATCGAAAAGGAAAGATGGTCACAGAGAGGTAATTAAGATGATACAACGATCAAACGTTTTCAACTTTTAGGCAACTTTTAGTTGATGTGATACCTCTGGGAGCTCAAACCGAACACGGTTCGAACGGGGTCATTCCTTTGATAGCCAATACCCAAGCAGTGAATTTATGCTGGGTAGCATGTCTTGATCGAACAGACACCTGACAAGGATTGAGTATGAGTGAGTGTCCTGCGACGATTTAAATTATGATGTCGAAAACACTTTTAATTGCTGAGTGTTGACCTTTGATTAGGTAAAATGGATGGTAAGAGTACGTGGAAAGAAAAGGCTTGACCTTAACCCACTAGTGAAATTGTGGTCATTACAAAGGGTCATGGCCCGGAGTCTGCTAATCTTGTATCTCTCGTGGAGTTGTTTCCTAAGACTGTGAGTTTTCTCGCCAGGTATTGTCTCCTTCAATTCTAGACAAATTGATTGGGATACTTCAACCTTTTTTAGGCAATTATGCGACGCAAAGTATATTTCACGGCACAACTGGCCATTCCACACCCTCCGGGCCCCTCCCCTCCCACTCAGTCAGTAAAACTAGGGAGCCTAAGCAACGACGACGGCGATGGCAACGAGAACGTCATCTCAAAATATAAATTCACCTTTTTGATATGACAAGGGTGTGGTAGTTCCTCAAAAATGACATTGATCGGAACGGCGCTTAACTTAAAGGGAGAAAATGAACGTTTATCCTCAAATGCTACCTTTTTTCATAAAACGTCAAACCTGGCTATTTCACGTTGTTGTTTTGCTGACGATGGCAAAGAAATGGACAAAATTGAAAAAACGCACGTGCAGGGCGTACAAACCTATTGTGACGTTCTCCTTGCCGTCGCCGTTGTCGTTGCTTAAGCTCCCTAATACGGAGTTTAAGATCTACGACGCGACGATAACGAAAACGTCATTTAAAATTGCAAGTTCAGGTTTATTAATCTTTTTCGTCTTTATGTCGGTTTGTCTAACTTCTAGAAACTAGCGCAACTTTCCAGGAACTGAATTAGGAGGTGCGGTGTTGAAGCTACGACAGACAATTCAAATTCACTGCCTTGTGTTCACGTTCTCCGTAAAACTTGAGAATTGGTCATTATCCATCGCAGATTTACAGAAAACGTAAAAGAAATGTACAAAAATTAAACGAGCCTCGTGCAAGCTGGATACTGAAAAACAGTGAAAGGAATAAACAACATTTTATCTGTCCAAAGGCAAAAGGCAAACGAGAGCAAGGAAGCTCTTGATGCTGGTTAACATGCAATACCATGCAATCAACTTAAGCCGGCAAAATGCGCAAACGCTGTGGTGTTTTGTTTGGACAAAATGTGGTGTAAATGATGTCACGTTGGTTTTTGCGCGGGAAAAACATCTCCGGAGCAGAAAAGAGAACTAACAAACTCAAACAGAGGTTCAGTGGGAAATCGAACGGGGGCACATTTGTGAAAGGCGAGTGATCGAGACTGCCCTGCTCCCTTGAAAAAATCTGGTTTGACTAGGGCTGTTACTAATGCATGGATTGCTACCGTGATTTTGGTGAAGAATGTTGAGAAAAATCGAACACAACGCACATTTTTCAGATGCTGTCTTCTCGAGTGTCTGATCTTCGACAGGCAATTCCTGGGAGAGGAAAAAACAAAGATATCAACATCGGAGAAGATATGGGGTCCTTCTGCAGGTACCGGAAAGCATTGTGTTTTTGGTCACTTGGGATTAGTCTTTATTTGGAGTTGTTTTGTTTTCTGTCTTTTGTTTCTTTTGCTTTACGTAATTTCTGCTCCGGTACTTGCAGAAGCTGCCAAGATATGACAGACTCGAAAATTCTTCAGATGCCTGAAATAGCAAAATATTAACCAAAGCCAACCTGGACTTGAAGCTGTCTAATGTACTCTCTGATGTATCCTTGTACGTCTCCTAGTTTTTTTCTAACACATGATGAAGGCAAACACAAAAAAATCAAATGAGCCAATAAGAATTTGCAGCAAAGAGGTGCAACCTGGAAGTGAGGGAAAACACGACGTTCTGCACTCATCTCTGATTGGCTGAAAAAGGCGCGAAATTTTTGTACCGAGTGAAGTAACCTAAAGCAATTTTCATGGTAGCGTCAACACCAGAATTCATTCATGATATTTTACTCTGTTATTCAAATAATGTAAGACATTGGGGGTTCCAACGACAATGAACGCTAATTAGCAGGAGAAAACACTGAGACAGGAAGGACTTTTCACAAAAGTGTCATATTGCAGTTTTTCTGTTCCGGCACCGATCTCATCTAACACATCAAAAGTTTCCAAACGAGGCTCCTCCTGATTCTAAAGCATTAAGGAAGGGAAGGCTTTCCTTTGACTACACCTTAAAAAATTTAAATATTGCAAATGGCGAATGTGTTACATTTCTTTCAAATCATAATTTAAAAAACAGCTGTTGGGATGATACTGCTTAACACTAAGAACTGAAAAAGGGAACGCTATCGAAGCCTGCATTTTGTGGTTAATGAGAACCTTAAAAAAACAGTTATGAAATCAGGAAATCTTGAGAGACAATTGGCAGGAAAGAAAAAAAGGAAGGCAGGTATTTAATATTAGTTTCTCCGAAATCATTTTGAGATTGATTTTTACCTTCTTGATATTCGTTTTTCCTATCATAGAATCGGCTTAAGTTATTTTGGCATTGCATAACATGTAACCCATGGGAAAACCTAACGCATACA
>OX421449.1:12825821-12833321 GCA_949126865.1 Montipora capitata | reverse complement strand
GTTATGAAAACGGAGAGCAGTGTATGTTTTCCAGTAAACCACAGGTAGAATAATTAAAGGTAGTGTTATATGAATATGGCAATAAAGGAGAACAAACAGACGGTAAGAAACTGCCAACGAAAGACAAGCGAACGATATGGAGTAAATCCAACTGAAGGCCCAAAACACTTTGATTCTGAAATTGGTAAAGCGAGCTTTATGACGGAGTGGCGAAGATATTGCGTGAAAACGTTCCACAGACATTGCAGATATTGTACAGATGGACACGATACATGTGACAACCCCGAAGGTACTTATCACAATTCTAGCTACATAAAGGTCTTCTCTTGCTCTTCCTCTTAACAAACTGATGTTGTAATAAATCCCTTCGCAGCCAGGTGCAACTGCAGCTAACAAATCGCACACTCCTAAATTTACCACCAATAGCGACACTGGTGAATCCCGTACACGATATCGAACAAGATTTCGGAAGACTGCAATCAGGAAAACCAGGTTAGAAATCACCGCTGATATTGCAACCACAAAGATCAAAATAACATGAGCTAGATAATAAAAATGCTCTCGAAACTGAGGGTAGGATGTTGAATTCGCCTCATTTGAATTCAACATTGTACTGTTTGGGTCACTCTTGCGAACTCTGCAAGTGGATCCAAGATGCGACTGATTTGTGGGGAATATTCTTCCGTATGTTATAATAATTATAGTCAACCACGAAGATCAAAATGACCTGTGGTAGATAATAAAAATGCCTGCTAAACTTGGGGTAAGATGTTGAATTCGCTTCACATGAATTGAACATTACACTGAAAAACAAAACAAGTTTGGGTCACCGTTGTGAACTCTGCAAGCGGATAAAAGAGCAACTGGGTTATGGCGAATATTCTTCCGCTTGTTACAGTCAATTTAAACGTGAGAGATGAGAAGTAATCTTGTGTTCTATTAACCCTTTATTGATGAGCAATTTGTATAAACCAAAGGATGATCAATCAAGAAAACTTAAAACTAAAGACAGCTATTTTAGAAAGTATAACCTGAAATAGGAAGTAACATTGCCGCTGACTGGAGTCTCGCATTTCAGTATAAAGTCGAACCTACGGCCAGCTGATTTCTTTTTTAGATGCTCTACAACTGACCTATAACCCAACAAAACGGAATTCGATCAAGTTCAAAAGAGGGTAGGCTACAAACGATACTACTAAGATGCCCAAGTTAAGAAAACCTGTGGAAGAGCCAACAAAAGCCTTTCAGACGGCATCCGGGAAACAGAGGACGATTTTCCAAAGTGTTCAGACATTTGAACACTCAAGTAACAGCAGCTGTAGACTTTTTTGGATTACTAACCAAGGCAGCGGCATTTTGACAAAAACCAGCGACAAAAAGGAAATTGCAAGTTAATGTCTATAAACTTGCAAAAAAAAAAGGAACTAATAAATACAATACAACCTTTATTTATACACTATAATGAATTCAAAGCTAAAAGCCTGTGGGGTCGTGTACGAAATTACAAATTAGTGATAAAGTGCTAAAAACTATTAAAACTACATTCAATTGCAAGGGAATAAAATAAAATCATTCATAAAAAAATAGGCATTTTAACAATTTAAGAAGACAGTTAAAAATATATGAAATTCTCAGATCTATTGTTGATTATTTGCAGGGCTAAAACGTTGAAATTAAAATCGTTAAAAGCATAACATTTAACGACATTTTTCAAAAATGATTTCATGTCCGTGCAATCTAAAATAGAACATTTTGAACGACCTAAGGCGTTCCAGAGGACAACCCCTCTATAGGCAATGGAGTTTTCACCGTATTTTGACCCAAAAGTCGGAGCTATCAACCCATTCTTCATTCTTGAAACAGATCTGTTGCCGTGGGTTATCAACTGGTCAGCTAAAGCGTGTGGAAGCATATCATAGAGACCTTTATAAAAGAGGTTAATTATAGAAAGTTTATATTGATGCATTAAAGTGTTCCACTTTTCAGTAGCTCAAACGTCAAATGTTGGCATGTCCAATGGCAAACCAAAAATGATCCTGGCAGCCTCACGGCAATGTTGTCTTTCCCATGTCTTAAATAATTCCGTCTGACTTACTCTCCCCTTCACACCCCGCACAGTCTCCAGTGTTTAGCCTTCTACAGCAGCCACCTGGACCAAAAACTTCCTTAAATGTTCGCCTGTATTTAGGAATTCTCCAAGCATAAATGAACGGATTAAAAGCACAGTTTATTCAGTAAAATGATTGTACCTGACAAACCAAAACCAATTTGATAGCTCCTCGTCTCTCCGACGGACGCTTTAAATAACAGTAGACATGTTTAGAGCCATATAAACAGGCATAAAGGTTACGTATAATAAGACCAACAGCTGTTTCTGCGAATACAAGTCCTCGGGTCCCTTCGAGCAACAGTCAAATTTCCTACCTTATTCTGGTTATGAAAACGGAGAGTAGTGTATGTTTTCCATTAATGCACAGGTAGAATAATTGAAGATATTGTTAGGCAAAAGAAGAATTCGTAATTCACTCGCCTTCGGCTCGTGATTTACGAATTCTTCTCGTCTTCTACCAACATCCCGCGTGGTTTATCAGCCTATAAACCATAGAAACTTGTGGTCTATTGCTTACTAAGTAAAGTAGAACTAATTACCATCACAAAAACTTCGCGCTTAGACTCGCTTTGAAGAGGAGGCAGACATGAACTCGGATATGGCTTATTGAACATTGTACTAAACAAACACAAGTTTGGGTCACTCTTGTGAACTCTGCAAGCGGATCAAAGAGCAACTGATTTGTGGCGAATATTCTTCCGCATGTCATACTTGGGAGATAAGAAGTAATCTTGTGTTTTATTACCTTTGTTGACGAGTAGTTTGTGCAAGCCAAAGGAGTATGAATCAAGAACTATCGACAACTCTTTCAGAAAGTCTAACTTGAAATGACAAGTATTATTGCCGATAATCATTGAAGTCTCGCATTTAGATCGGAACTAACGCACAGCCGATTTCTTTTTCAAATGCTTCACACCTGACCTATTACCAAGAAATTCTACAGGACGTATGATGTCTTTTACACAATTTGTACAAGTTCAAAGGAAGCCTTTAGGCTACGAACATTTGTGATAAGGAAACCAATTAGAAAGGAAGAGACAACAAATTAAAGCCTTTCAGAAGGTATCCGGAAAACAGATGACGATTTCCCAGGATTAGGATGATCCACAGCAGCTGTGAAGGTTTTTCAGATTATTAACCAAGGCAGCGACCAAGAGAAAATTAAGCAGATACATCCCTCATTTTCTCTTGCTTGCGACTTAATCCAGAAATCGCGAAGACCTGTGATTGGAACCGCCGGTGCAATCTCTGGATTGACATGCCTTTGACAAGCGCCCACGCTGTCGAGAGAGACCGACTCAGAAAAATGAAGGATTGTGAATACCGGTTGATGGCTGTTGCTTTAGTTCACAAGCGACTCACTAACGTACTCGTTCAAATATCTAGTAAATGCCATAAACACGGAAGCCGAAAGAATTACGATGGCCAAACCCAAAAGACCTTCCAAATCACATGAAACAAATAAGAATTTAGAGTAAAGGGCGGGAAAACGAGTGGCTAAAAAAGAGAGAAGAGTCGGCAAGCGGTGCCCTGACTCACACAATCCATGCAGGAAGTACGGTACATAAAGAGTAGTAAGTCAGCGATAACACCTACTGCCTCACAGTATGATCTTCGTACTTGAATTCGCAAATATCAGTGACTTTCTTAGTGCTTTTTACCGCGTGAATCAATGCAGCATTTACGTCTCCATAGTAACGTCTCTCTGGAGGGACCGATAAAGCTATGACGGCGTTGATTTGCACCTCAAGTACAATGCAACAAAAAATAGTATCAACAAACTAAACAAACTTCTTTTTTTCCCGGGTAGAATTTAAGTCATCAGGCTTGTGGGACCGTGTGTGACAAGAAACACAAGTGGAAAAGGCAACCAGTTGGATTCGGCACCGCCTAAGACTAAGAAGACCTTAGACAGCAATGACCAGAACCAGGTTGCTGACCTGCGGTTTTCGTTAAAACAATGGTTTGCTGGGGGTGCTCAGTCTCGCGGGCTCAGAAAACCTGGTTGTGGTCATTGTTATTTAAGGTTTTTCCTAAGACTATCTCTGGTCGTCAAAGCACGATTCGAACCCGGGGCATTCGCATGCTAATGCATCACCTTCCACTTGTTCCGAGGACATCCTCCCGCTTCATCGAAAGGCAATGGAAATGGTCCCAGAAAGGTAATTAAGATCATACAACCATCAAACGTTTTCACCGAACACGGTTCAAACGGGGTCACTTACCCAAGCAGTTAATTTATGCTGGGTAGCAGAGTGGAAGAGAAAGGAGATGGTAAAGAGAGGAGAGAATCGCATAGTGGTGTCCCACCGCGTTGTCCGCTAGGATTGTAGCTCTGCAAATGAAAGTCATTTCATGCACACCCAAATTTGATATAAAACTAGAAATCCTCCCGTTATGTCTATGCGGATTAAGCGTTATTATGAGGGTGAGCGCAGCTGTTTATCTTTGCATGAGGAACAGAGCTTAGGGGCCACGTTGTGGCGTTAATTCTTTGAATACCTGCAGGAGATATTAGTGATGGTAACGTTAAGGGGGGGTGGCACTTAACTACAGAAAGACAATGGTTGCTAAGGAAGCGCTTTAGTCAAAAAGCCCTACGAAAAGGTTGCATGGATGGTTCAATGCAATCTGACATCACTTCAATCAGAAGGCGCATGCGCAACTTGTTCCAGTCCTCTGCCGTGTGTTTCAGTGAAAAACAGGTGAAAGCTCCCAGGAAACGAAAGTAACAGGCGTTTTTTTCACCGGATGGGAACCGTCCCATCATTTTTCGTTATTTGTAGCATGGAATTTCTATTTGGACAAAAAATGAAACTGATATTTTGAAAACTGTATCGAAGAAGAGCCTTATGACGTCATACTTTTTTTGAGAAATAATTTCATTTAAAGTCCATGCTACAGATTTTGTGTTAGAATGTTCTCATACTGTTGCGTTTAAAAAATAGTGAAAAACATAGTTAACTCGCTGAATTTTTAGGCTTTTCTGTTTTGGTCACGTGATTTACCAAATATGCTTGTGAGTCGAACCATACAAAGGAATGATAAATAGAACACACTTGACAAAAAAGGATTACTGTAGAGTTAAAGGAATTCGAGAAATGACTATTTGAAGGGGTCCATAGCAACGGTTTGGTAGTTAAGAGCCACCCCTCCCCCCCCCCCGCCCCCCTCCTCCAACATCCCTCTAAATTTTGGGATTATAGTAAGGGGACACTTCCTGGTAGGATATTCGGTTGGTTCCTGTCTTCAAAACTGTTGGGCGATAAGGACTTGCCATTCACAATAAACAATCACGTGTTTACATGAGAGACTTAGTTTTACTAAGGAAGTACTATTTCTTTGTTTTTCCTGGGGTTTGTGAATACTGCTTTTTTGCGCAAATTTTGTTGCTACAAAGTATTTTGAAGTTTTTCAGTTTTCCTTCTTAAAATGGGAAAGTTTGGGAGAATCTAAGACCAAACTAAAGGCAAAATCAATTGGAATAAATCTTTATTGATCGTCAAATAAATTACATCAAAGTATAAATTAATCCGGAATAATCGGACTTTGAACAACTAGCCTCTTCTTGGCAACTCTTTTAAATAGTTATTTTTAGTTTTAGTTTTTATTTTTTAATTACAAAAGACAATTTTACTGCTTGGCAACTTAGGTATACTCTCCACATCGGTAAATAATGCTGCATTTTAGTGTGGTTTAATATCTATTTTTTAGCGGAGGTGGGGGGGTGGGGGGGGGGGGGGAGGTTCAACAAAATATCGATGAAACGTGTTATATACGCTACCTTAATCTCACAAGATCGCACCTCAATTAACGAACTCGCTAAATCGTTTCAAAAAAAACATTTTAAACCAAATCTTCCCCAATATCAAGAGTGGAGGTGCCTTTAATTCAGATTTAAAAAGAGACGCCCAATGCATCGTTCATGGTTATCAAATCAAGAAATACCTTCTTCCAGATTTGGCTATTATAGCACGCGTATTAACGGATGACAAAGTGCACGCGCGTACATGGTTTCGTTCTGGCGTCAGATTGTTCTCTTTTCTCCTGCTTGTGTTGTTAATTTATCTAGTCTGCTGCTCCCACCGCATTGTTCACAGTTATCGTCTAGGGAAATGTAACCCTCCTCATTAATTAATCCTACCGAATATGCGCAGTGACAGAGAAGACAGTGCGAATGCGTTCAAGCTTTCTCTGAGACGTCAGAAAGCTCCGTGTTGCTAATTTCCTCTCCACTTTCTCCAGAATCGCATATTGCTCCAAACACGTCCTTTAGAAAGTAAACAGCGCCACTGCTGGTCTCAAACTCCTCATGAATTCGCCTACGGGCTTCGTGCAAACTGGATACTGAAGAAAAGTAGAAGGAATTAATAAACAAAAACAGATGACGTAAGCCACCTTAACAGCATTTCACCTCTCCAAAGGGAAACGAGAGCAAGGAAGCTCTTGCGGCTGGTTAACACACATGCAATTAACTTAAGCCGGCAAAATGCACAAACGCGTGTAGTGTTTTGTTTGGACAAAATGTGGTGTAAATAATGTCACGTTGGTTTTTGGGAACTAGCAAACTCAAACAGACTCAAGGAAGGGTTACGTTTTTGCAAACGTTGGCCGTGTAGCACTTATATTTCAACAGAATTAACTATTTTGAGGGTAATGTGAAGTGCTATATTCTACCTATGTAAACCATGTGAGCGTTAGCCCATTGGAATTGGGCCCACATAAGGACAGAGAAAAACTCTGACCCTTCCTTGTGCTTGTACATATTCATTGCCGTGAAATTGTCATCTCCCGTCTGACCTTGTAGCTCAGACGGTAGAGAAGCTGTGATCTAACCCGAAGGTTGTGGGTTCAATTCCCACCCTAGTCAGAGTTTTTCTCTGTCCTTGTGCGGGCCAAATTGCAATAGTAGGGTTAACGCTCACATGGTTTACATGGGTAGAATAAAGCACTTCACATTACCCTCAAAATAGTTAATTCTGTCAAACAGAGTCAGTCGGGAATCCAACCCGGGACACATTAGTGAAAGGCGAGTGACCACCCTGCTCCCCTTGAGAAAAAAAAAAAAGGTTTGACTAGGGCTTGTCACTAATGCATGGATTGATACAATTTTGGTGAAAACTGTGGAGAAAAAGTTTTGAACTTGGAAGCATTTAGGTGTGATCACTCGCAATGAACCACCTGTCCCACACAAGTGTTGAAAAAGAGAAACTACTCGGCCGCGAAACACCAGCGGAACTGGAAAAAAACTCTGCAGATGTTATTCGACACGGCCACCTTAAGGACGGTCCCTGCTAATTCAAAGGATTTTTCTCCCCGTTTATGAACAAGCGGGAAAAGCAGATCTTAACAATTGTTATTGAAATCCAAAAAGAAAGTTGGGGGTAAAC
>OX421449.1:12810821-12813321 GCA_949126865.1 Montipora capitata | reverse complement strand
CTCTTAAATACACCTTGTGTGTAGCACTCGAATTGCCTTCCACATCTGGGACAAATCTCTTCTGTTATTTTTCCTTCGCCGTATCTTTGCTTTAATTCCTGAGCAATGGCTAGCTGGGGATTCTGAGCAGCTATTGGTTCCAGGCTATGGTAATGCAGCTCTGCTTCATGGCCAAGTAAGGCCATATCTCTAGTGGCTTCGTTTTCATAACCAGCTCCGGGGTAGATAATATTCAATCCCGTTTCTCCTAAGCTTGATACTACCGCCACCGGGATTTCAAACATGTTAATTAGGCCCCATAAAGCAATCCAGTCACCCCATTCACCGTCCATAGCCATCCTTCTCAGATAGGGATCCCATGCTCCGTGTTTGATAAGTTCTCTGAAATGAGTCCCGTCCGGGGTTGTTGGATTACTACGGAGGTAATTTACCAAGTCACATCGCACTTTTGTGGCACTCTGCGAGACTCTTCACGAGGCGTATTAGCTGGTCATTCATTGCATGGAATAGACAGTTCCCATCTTTGGGGGCTGGAGGATGGCGATATGTTAATCCTGCCTTTCTTAATTCCATGTCCAACCGACTCTTTGGTGATTTACCTTTGTCTGAAGCTTGCTTAATTAAGCCTAGTTTTCATATGTCAGGAAAATCCCAGACGATCAGGGATTTTGCAGTTTCCCGACCGTCCCAAATCTTGCCGACATATCGGAAAATCGCCAGATGCTTGTCCTAGATTTCCCCTACTGTGACTTTGGCGAAAAATGGAAAGTGCGCCAAAAATTGAAACATGCAATTTAGAGGATTGGTAACGAGCTAAGAACCATCGCCGACGTCCCTGAAAGTACAAATTTGAGTTTTCATATGTCGGGAATGATCGCCGACGATCGCAAAAATCTGGGACACGTTGGGAAAATAGAAACGCCTTAGCCTAGTTTTCATATGTCGGGAAAATCCCAGATGATCGGGGATTTCGCTATTTCCCGACCATCCCAGATTTTGCCGACTAATGAAAACCATAAATCGTAGACATCCCCGATAATCTGCGATGGTCGGGGACGAATCGGAAAAATAGAAAGCGTTTCTATTTTCCCGACGTGTCCCAGATTTTTGCGATCGTCGGCGATCATTCCCGACATATGAAAACTCAAATTTGTACTTTCAGGGACGTCGGCGATGGTTCTTAGCTCGTTACCAATCCTCTAAATTGCATGTTTCAATTTTTGGCGCACTTTCCATTTTTCGCCAAAGCCACTATAGGGGGAATCTAGGACAAGCATCTGGCGATTTTCCGATATGTCGGCAAAATCTAAGACGGTCGGGAAACTGCGAAACCCCTGATCGTCTGGGATTTTCCCGACATATGAAAACTAGGCTTAAGCAAGCTTCAGACAAAGGTAAATCACCAAAGAGTCGGTTGGACATGGAATTAAGAAAGGCAGGATTAACATATCGCCATCCTCCAGCCCCCAAAGATGGGAACTGTCTATTCCATGCAATGAATGACCAGCATATACGCCTCGGAAGGGTCTTGCAGAGTGCCACAAAAGTGCGATGTGACTTGGTAAATTACCTCCGTAGTAATCCAACAACCCCGGACGGGACTCATTTCAGAGAACTTATCAAACACGGAGCATGGGATCCCTATCTGAGAAGGATGGCTATGGACGGTGAATGGGGTGACTGGATTGCTTTATGGGGCCTAATTAACATGTTTGAAATCCCGGTGGCGGTAGTATCAAGCTTAGGAGAAACGGGATTGAATATTATCTACCCCGGAGCTGGTTATGAAAACGAAGCCACTAGAGATATGGCCTTACTTGGCCATGAAGCAGAGCTGCATTACCATAGCCTGGAACCAATAGCTGCTCAGAATCCCCAGCTAGCCATTGCTCAGGAATTAAAGCAAAGATACGGCGAAGGAAAAATAACAGAAGAGATTTGTCCCAGATGTGGAAGGCAATTCGAGTGCTACACACAAGGTGTATTTAAGAGCGGAGGAGCATTGCAGGTCTACGCAAATGATAGCGTTTTCTGTAATAGTTGTTTAATGGACGACTTTTAGTCAAGGACATGGGAAAAAACAAAACTGCAGTATTGCATGTTGAACCAAAGCTTATAGGCTAAAACATTGCGTTCTAGTTATTAATGTTACGATTGTTGCTAGCCGGGCCCGGGTGGCGTCCTTTTCGCCTCGTCAAAGAGATCAGTGGGCCGTTTCTCGAAAGTCCCTAAACTTTTCACATGTCACAATTCCCTCTTTATCTCAAGAAGGGAGAGGGTTTAAGTGTTTCACAATCCGCATTTAGTTATCTCGAAAAAACATGCTAACAGTCATCGGGACTTGTCGAGAAACAGGCCCCTGGTCACAATCGGTTTAGAATTGCGTCCAAGTTAGTTTTTGATGATTGTATCCGATAATCAAGGTCAATCAAATGTGGCAAATTTAAACTATAATGAGGCAGAAACCTGTTGCTAGCCATGCATGATTTAAAGTGATTTT
>OX421449.1:12768321-12805821 GCA_949126865.1 Montipora capitata | reverse complement strand
ACTATGAGGGAAAAATTTTTTGTTAGTACTACACTCCAGACACTATAAATATTTAACCGAAAAATTTAAAAAAACAGTGAAAAAAATGTAAGCGTCAAAGGGCCTTTAAGTGAATGTGTCAAGATGCGTCCTGAAAGTCAGGAGATTGCCGATTTGTGTACACCAGGGGCTGTTCACATGGTGTAAGGAAGATCCAAGAGGCTCGCCGGGCTTTACACTCAAGGAGTTGTACTTCATCCTCAAAACGATAAAATCGTCCTAGTTGACATAATTTTTATACGAAGATCCTGATGTTAAGAAGATCTTAGTACCATTTGAGCTACTTTCACTCAGAAGGTCCTTGTCCCAGAGACAAGAGAAAATAAAACCATAAGGAGTTCATCAACTTCGTTCTACCAATTATGGATCATAACCCCAAGGCAATTTTCTCCATCTTAAAAAAACGAAAAACTTTTTCGTGCTCTAAGGCCCGTTTTAAACGTCGCATTTTACATGTGCCGAATCTAATGCAAATGAGAAAAACCTATTGTTTTCGCTCGCTTGCATTAGATTCGGCACATGTAAAATGCGACGTTTAAAACGGGGCTTAGATATTCCTGGCGCAAGGATCTTTCCTCATACGTGTAAGCAACACCTTACTGTCCAATGGCTTATCCTATGGAATCCACATTGTGTCATAGAGCTTTATTTAAGACACTTTCCGATGTTTTTACATCTTCACAAAACAAAACAAGGAACAGTCACATCGCAAACCAAAACAAGGGACTGTTTTTTTTTAAGCTCGTCAGGCAACCTACCTTTAGCGCACGATTCACACCCCTTCGTCCATTTTAGAAATGGAAACGCGTATTATTTATTAAAATAGAACAACCTTTTCATTATCTTCTGCTGCCGTGATGGATGTATTCAAAAGCTTCAACAGCAACACGTCCGAAAAATCTTCCATAAACGCAGAGTTCTCAAAACACCTGTAAAATTAGGAGGTACGAGATAGAGATTAAACGGTCAGTTCAGATAAGTGCATTCCGACGTAACAATGATAGGCGGTGACAAGGTCATATTCCTTTCTCTCTAAGGATCCCAAAGGTCCTACAAGCAAGTGATTACACCGTCATTGAGAACAGTAGGTTGGGGCGAGACGTTTACCGAGTTCCGTCCCTCTATTAATGTCAACTTGTTGTTTCTCAATCCTTTGGAAGTCGTCTCAGACGAAAATTCGGCAAACGTGCGGTGATGGAGCAGGGCTTGGAACGCTACCGACATTATCAAGCCCCCTACAATGTCAAGCCCCTCATATCAAGCCTCCCCCCCCCCCCCATATCAGGCCCCCCATATCAAGCCCTTGATATTAGATCGTCAATATAAAGCCATGACACACCATATCAGGCCCCGACCTACAATATTAAGCCCCTGATATTCGATCGTCAATGTGACTTCATGACACACCATATCAGGGCCCAGCCTACGATATCAAGCCCCTGATATTAGATCGTCGATATGAAGTCATGACACACTATATCAGGCCCCGACCTACGATATCAAATCCCTGTTATGAGATTGTCATTTATAAAGCCATGACACACCCGGGACACACCACATGAGGCCCCGACCTATGGTATGACACCCCTGGTATGGACTATTAGATCGTTAATATGATGACATGACCCACCATATCAGGCCCCCTACCTTGTTAATTCAGTAACCAATTTTTAGCTGGTAGTTGTTTTTTTTTATATTGTCTAAACGAAGGTTAAACAGCCCTTTAGCTAAATTTCAATATAATATCTCAAAATTTAACATCTCTTTAAAGGATCGCTGAGTTCTCCCGCGAAAGTTTATTTATTTATTTTCTTCGTCTTCTGTCCATTGTTATTGTCAGGGAATAGCGACATGGTATTCTTTACTTAAGTCCCCGGCGCCGTGGAGCAGTTGACAGAGGTGCAAATAGTTAAAACCAGCTGCAGAAATCAATCAATCTTAATGTGGAACTGAACAACCAGCGTGTCGGTAACGAACTAAATGCAGTCACGTGAAAATCCGTAGCGCGACTTAGTGACAGCCTCAGAGAGTCCATCTTGCCAACTTCAATTTCGTTTACTAGTTCTTTTGTGCCTCGGTTGCACACCACCACAAAACAAATCGACAGCCACGTTATTACTCTGATAGTGCATCACGTCATTTAAAGCAGTGGTCAGCAAGTTAATTAGCTAGACCCCTAGACTGTACCACGATAGTTGAAACTAACCGGTGTTTGAGCCACCCGTGTTTAATTTGGAACTGTTCATGGGGTATTTTATCAATGACATTGGTTAGAGCGGTTCCAATTGAGTGTCGAAAGTAATTAGCGAATTGCTTCGCTTTGCATTTACTTCACTCAGTGATTGGTTCAAAGTTCTCGCGCCATTTTTTCAACCAATCAGAAGTGAAACCAAAACCAATCGTAGCCCGCGCGTGCACATTTTCCCGCGCTTTGTGTCGGCTACATGTAATTACTTCGAGTTTTGATTGGTTTACTGGATTGTCTCCGTCCTTTTTGATTGGCCAAAGTAATTACTTTGGTTTTGGATTTACGACACTCAATTGAAACTCGCTCTAAGAGTTGATAAGTTTTCGAGCAATCGGGGCCTCATCTACGAAATTTCAGGTCCACTGAGATCTACCATGTAAATACCTCCCCCTCCCCCTCCCCCTGCCCCTCCCCTACCAATCAACCAACCAACCAACCCTTTTCCACCATTATACAGATTGATAAATTCACGTGGCTCACAGCAGGTTTTATCCCCTACTTTAGTTCTCTACAAAACTGGGTTTCCCTACACGGCAACAACAACAAATAATATCATCTCTTTCAAGACATTCATCTAATTGCAGATGAATGTCGTGTGTAAAGGTCAAAATTGCTCAGAGTTATCTACATGTAAAATTTTTGGTTTCTAATTTTTAAAAAGAATCGTTTGCGGCAACTCCGCAGCGTCCGAGATTTAAAGGTGAAGACCCATGGGTGAAGACTTCGAATACCTACCACTACCTTGTGGCTAGTGTCACAATTTGACCTTTCGAGTTAGGGTAATCGCTTTGTATGTGATTGATTTTTCACCATGTCAGTGTCTTGCTTGGAAATTTAAAGAGTCAGTTTTCGTCGTAAATCGTACACACATACGTATCTTTAAAAGCGAGGTATATAGCCTTCGGCAAATTACCATAATGACCTTTGTGGGCTAAAATTACTAATCTGTCTTCTACAGCAGTAATTGGTGTTTCCCATTTCGATTTCGCAAGAACCTCTTTTCTTGGCGTGGGTGCACAATTAATGCATGATTGTAAATTATCTTAGCTGCCCTTAGGTGTAGCGTTTAAAAAAATTGGAAAATTAGTAACCGCGAAAGTCATCTTCAATTTGCATTTTTTGCACTGTTCATGCCTGGGACATTTTTTGCACTGTTCATGCCTAGGACACATTGTAAAGGGATTAAAGAAGGGGTCGATTTTTTCAGTTATGGATGTTATTTTTGACGACTCAAGTTATCTGAAAGGCATTGGTGTCATTTGCTGTCAATGAAGAATATATAAAAAGCTGCAAGCATAATGGAGAACGTTCGATTGAAGTGTGATCAAAGAATAATCAATAGTTCGTGATAAGTTTACCCTCAATAAACATACCTATATTTCGCAACGCAGTCAGATAATGTATACGAATTTTTGTTTTTTTCATGTGGCCCAGTGGATGCCGTTGACTTATTCACAGAGCCAAACGTTATACACAGAGGATTTTGGATCGCTCATATGGGTCACTAGCAGAAACATGACACAAAACGTTGTGCACTTGGACAAAGGATGACACGCATATGTCGTGATTTTCTTTGCCACGGAGGCGGCAAATTTTGTGCGTCAAAATTGAAACTTTTAATGTGATTAATATCACGAAATCTGCCGCTTTACGCTCTTTGCATAAGATTGATTGTGAAATTCAGCGGTATTACAGCTAGATTTCACAATCAATCTTACGCACCTTGAAGGGTAATCGATAGATTTCATCAAATCAATTACACAAACCTGGAACTTACAATTTCCACGTAAAAATATTACGTCATCTTCATGTCTTTGAAAATCACGGCAAATATAAGGTCATATAAGTACTCTTTCTCCAACATTCAAAAAGGGTAAAAATGCTGTTTTTACAATTTACAATTTTAAAAATGCTGCTTTGTCATGTAAAAAAGAAAAACGAAACTTAATTGTCAAAACACGACTGGACACTTACAGAACGCTGGCAAACCTTTCCACAAAAAGTGGAAGGTACCCTTATTACATGAAATTTTCGCGACACGTTAATTTCGCGATTTTGAGGTTCGCATATTTCGCGACACCTTAATTTCGCGATTTTGCGAAAATTTTGCATTTTGACTCACTTTAATTTCGCGTTTTTGAGTGAGACACACTCAAGGAGCCAGTAAATGGACAGTTTGAGGATTGTACAAAAGAAGTGCTACCTGGAGTAGAGACAGAAAGCAGTAGCGATGGAGAGGACTAGAACATTACCACAGAACAGCTCAAAATGATTGTTATAAACGTGTGTAATAAAGTCGCCGTTTTAGTTATTGACATAATGTGAGTCAATTAATTTTCGCGTCACTTAAATTTCGCGATTTTTTTTAAATCGCGAAATTCGCGAAATTAACGTGTCGCGAAACTTTCATGTAATAAGGTACTCAAGAAATGCGAACCTTATAACAACATTAGCAAGAAATGTAACTTATGCCTTTATGATAAATTTAGTATTATCTGCAAGGTCCATCTTTGCAGTCTCAACAAACGAAACGAATCACCGATTTCATGCCCCAAAGAAATAGATCACAGATAGTGTTCAGAAACTTTAAATAATCCAACGCAGTAATAAACACCATAGCAACCGTACATTTATATAAAACGGCCAACACTTAAATTTGCTGGTCAGTCGTTGTAGTGTGGTCATTATTCGCCCATACGAAACAGAGCCGTGGCAATAAAACGATTAGTCAATCTTGAAGTTCTGATCTCAAGTTGAACGCTTTTTGAAAATCCGTCCACTACAAGTATGCAAAATAAAATATTGTGTCCCAGTCAGTTGCTAAGCGAGATAAAGAATACAACCTCTATCTTTATAAGCGTCCCTCGTGCCAATTGTGACTCAGAATAAGGCATGATGGATGACGAATTGCTTGTCACACTCAGCAGCGTTTGCCTTGCGGTCACCAAAATCTGAATAATAAAGAATTCCGTAATTACCTCCTTTCGTTCTCCAAATCGGTTTTACTACTGAATGTGCAGTCTGTACTTTAGTTCTCAGAGGTAAAAATGTGAAAGGTTCTATAGCTACATTTTGTGTGTAGCAGAGGTCACGCCGAGCGAAGTTGCGAGGTGATATCTGATACGCTGTTAAAAAATAAAACACAGCCGCTTTGACATAGAATTCATTTCCACTTTGTTGATCATCGAACTGTTCGTGACTTTTAGTGACTGTACGGAGGGCAAAAAAGTGTTAAATATGACCGGGGAATCCTGCTGTTTGCAGGGGCCTGATGTGGTAGGTCGGGGCTTGATATTGGGGGTGTCATATGGTTGGTGACGTTCCAACCTTATATGATGGCTGTGCGACCTAAAAGTGCTTCAGGTGTTTGAGGTTTGAAAATAAAACGTCAGGACTAGTGACGTTTGTATACGTACAAATAACGTATTTGTACGTTTGAAATTTCCGCACGAGACCATTCAAATCAATGCCACTTGTCTTATCAACAAAATACAATGTTGTTTGTTGAAGTTTTTTGGAATTAAAAAAAAGGCAGGACACCTGCGAGATCATCTTCTTCGATCTCGCTGGAAAAAACAAGACGTTTTATAATCAAATCAAGTTTTAGTTTTTTTACATTCCCGTCTCACTGCAGGTCATTTCAATTTTTGCGAAGTGTTGAGGAGTTGAAGTGAAACAGTGTCAGAGAGGAGTCTTCGTCCTATAATTCTATAATTTTCAACCACTACGCCCATTTCAGTGGTGAAAAATTGCGCCTTTTGGTTTGCATGCACAATGATCGCTTCTTTCGGGGAAAAAGAATGAAAATTTCTGACGCAAATTGTAGTTAAGGCCACGCTTGCCTCTTCAGTCGAAAAATATGATATCCACAAAAAAACAAGGCCTGTTTATATTCTTTGTGATCGAATAACAGAAAGTTGTATCACGCAGTGATGCTGAGAATCCTTAGTTTGATCATGTACACTTGGGTGTGGTAGAAAACAATTTCTAAAGCTCAACAGAAGCTTGATCTCTAAAGTTCCAGAAGCTCTTAACAGTTTTGGGTTTCTTGGGATCCCACGACAAAATGCTACAGACAGGCTTAAATGCTTTTGTGTGTGTGTAGCGGGTGCCCCAGATCAGAGTCTAATACCGGAAATTACCTGCTTCATGTCTTCAACTGATAAGCGACAATTTGTTTAATTGAGTGCTATTAGATAGCAGTATGATTATGAATGTAGCTTTTTAAGAAGGATAACTATCAAGCAATCCGGTAAGTGTAAAATGCAGACTGCAGTCTACAGTCTGCGTTTAACACAATCTCCCAAAAAGTTTCATGAAAGCCGAAGAATACTGCAATTTTTCATGACTAGATTAAAGGTCAACATGACCACCTTCAATCAGGTTTTCTAAACAGAAATTTCCATGAGAGCTCCTCAATTAATACACCATTCAGAAAAAAACGAGAGGTATTAGACTATCACATCCGATAATAAACAGCTTTTACAGGGGCGTTTCGGGAGAGAGCGCCCCTAGCAGCAATGAAAGGCGGCTGTAATCGCACGCTATAACATAAATGCGTTGCATAATTTGATTGATTTGTTTCAAAAGTGAGCTTTTCATTGTTATGAAATACTAAACGATTCGTCTTTTTTACTCTGTCGAGTGAAATGCTCGCTATTTACTGCTTTTCTCCTCATGCATATAGTTTATTTTAACCCTTTTTCTTCCAGCCAGCTTGCAAATGGTGGGACTCAAATAAAACAATTCGCCAGCAGCGCGGAGCATAAGTCAAGTAACAATACATTTCCCGCAGTCTATTGTTTATTAATGACAAATTGTATGCTTATTATAGGATAAACAGTGGAACTTATCTAAATCCTGGATAATATTTCCTAAATAATTGCACGCAACTTTCCACAAGTGCTTGCATAAGAAGCAACTCGCTTCAAATAACACCCGAACAAATGGCTGCCAAAAGAGACAAGAACATTTTTCTTTTGAAAATCTTGGTAGTCCTTTTCGCCGTGCTCTCCCTGGCTCTACTAATTGCGTTAATAGTGGTAGCCACAAAGGACAAAAGCGAAGAAGCAGCGAAGAACGGCGCTACCCTGAACGGAATTTATTCCTGCCCGGAGAATTCGCCATTGGAATCCACACCAGCGCGTTCTGCAGATCTCTTCAACGATTTGTCCAAGGACGAAATCATCGCCGTGCGGGATTTTGTCCTCAGTCAAGCTGATATGAACATCACACCCTTCGATAATGCGAACGTCAACGACAACTACATTTACTTGATCGAGTTACAACAGCCGACAAAAGACAAAGCGCTCGATTTCATCGATAACAACGGTCCGACGCCAGAACGCTCTGCACGTGTTGTGATCTACATGGGAGGAAAAAATGATCCTGATGTACGAGAGTACTTAGTAAGCCCTACTAAAAACCCGAGTAAGATTGAAGAAACTTCGGGACCGGGACAAAAGTACCCGATTCCCTTCAACACGCGGTTCGCTGATGTCAAAGAGTTTGCCATAATGGACACAATGTTGCGTAACGTGACCAAGCACGCCTATCGTCTTCTTAATGAAAGTTATGATGGGTATACCTTCTGGGGTTGCAAGGACCGATGCTTGACTTGGGGACTTTCAGCCCCGAGCACATTCATAGCGAATAAGCGCAAACAATGGATTTGGATGATGAGAAAAATGATTGGATTCTACATCCACCCGGTCGGGTTTCAAGTTCTGCTGGACACGGGAGGAAATGATCCATCAAAATGGCGAGTGGAGAAAATTTACTACAGCAACAATACTTATGACACGGTGGAAGAACTCATGACAGCCTACGATGCCGGATCCAAGATGACTTTTCCTGCGCCTGAAGACAAGGGATTGTTCTCCACCTATGAGCGGCGCGGGGAACCCCAACCAAAAAAGCCCCTGCGAAATCCCCGCATATTTGAACCCGACGGCAAACGGTACACCGTCAGCGACCATCATGTTGAATACATGGGTTGGAGTTTTGACTTCCGGTCACGTACTTCTTCCGGTATCCAGATCTTTGACATACGATTCAAAGGAGAGAGGATTGTTTACGAACTAAGCATTCAAGAGGCCGAGGCTTTCTACTCGGGTTGGAGTCCCAAACCGCTATACACAAATTACCTTGACGCGGCTTGGAATATGGGTTCCATGACCTTTGAACTCGTGCGCGGTATTGATTGCCCAAACACAGCCACCTTCTTCGATGTGCTTCACTTTGTTGGACGAAGTTACCCAGCGAAGTACAAGAATGCCATCTGTTTGTTTGAACAGGACATAGGAATTCCCCTGCGGAGACACTACGATACCGACTTCAATGGAGGATACAACTTCTACGGGGGAATGCCGGGTAGTGCATTGATCCTCCGTACAGCAGCTACAACTTACAACTACGATTATGTATTTGATTACATTTTCTATCCGAACGGCATCTTGGAGGTACGATCCTCGGCTAGCGGTTTCCCACAGGCGGCTTTCTACACCGTGGACGAAGAGCCATATGCAAATCAAATCCATGACATGTTGGCGGGAAGCATACACGATCACATTTTCAACTACAAAGTTGATATCGACATTCTGGGAACAAAACACTCGTACGAGACCATTCAAGTCAAACTGCAGAATTTCACGAATCCGTGGTCCCCTGGTGACTACCACGTGCAGAAGATACTCGACAGAAACCTGCGAATGACCGAAAACGAGGCGGTATACCACTACGACTTCAACATCCCGACTCAGATGAACTTCTTCAACAAGAATAAGAAAAATAAGTATGGCGTGCATCGCGGCTACCGCGTACAGATCCGGGACATGATGAAGCAGATGTACCCTGAGACATGGCCAGTGGTAAGGGGGGCGGGGTGGTCTCTGAATCAAATGACCGTGACGAAGAGGAAAGAGACCGAAGAAAAGAGCTCCAGCATTTACAATCAGCAGGACATGGTCGATCCCGTTGTGGACTTCGCAAAGTACATCGATAATGAGAACATTGACAACGAGGACATGGTTGCCTGGGTAACCATGGGTATGATGCACATTCCGCACTCTGAGGATATCCCCAACACTGCCACACCCGGGAGCGTTGCAAGTTTTCAGCTCAAGCCCTACAACTACTTTGACGAGGACCCTTCCATGGGGTCCTCCGACGCGGTGCTGATTATGCCCACCGAAAATGGGCCCAAGATAGAGACTTTTGGAACCCCAACTTCACCAGAATGTACCCCTAAGGAGAAACCCATTGAGTTTTTCGGGCTCTATGGGGAATACGACTAAACGATGGCATAACCTTTCGGACTTCAGAGTTAAGTTTTGCGCAAACTGTAATTTGCAGTCTTTCATGTTTTATCCAATCTGATTTTCCTTCCTTGTTATAAGATGACCAAAACAAAATGATGTACCTACGTTTACATTTTTTCTAGTGTTTCTTGTGTGAAGAGGGGCGGTAAAGATATCAAACAAAGCTTTTTAGACAACGACAAAAGGGTAATTCGAGTTAAGGCAACAAATAAAAGTAAACTACTCCAAGGGCAAATTGTTGAGTATCCAAATAACGACGAGAAGTTCAATGACTACAACAAAGCTGATTCAACTGTCATTTTATTTCATTTAATGTACAATCTTCTGGCTGGCCCAACAACCTTGTAGTCAGGTTTTGATGTGATATCGTAACACCAAGGACACGGGTATGACGCACCTGTCACATCTGAGCCCCATGGTAAAAAACCTCAGGGAATTATTGACGCTCCAAAGAGTCCCTGGACCTTAGCCCACCATCAATACTTAGTCACCCTCCCACTTTCGATTCATAAGCATCTGTGCAACTTAAAATCTACTGGACCTTTTTTACAAAAAAAATTCTTTTGAATTTTTGACAACGGAGGAAGCGTCCGCCATTTGCGAGGCTTACCAGCATTGAAATAAATATATATTTTGTTATGCCGCTATTATTAACGACATATACAGCCACCTGAGAGAGAGAGTGGTTATGTCTAACATTAACTGAAAATGACGTTCGACTTTGTTTAACTAGTACTTACATATTAGACACCAAAGAGTCACTAAGATTGGCTAGGGACCAGGCCGCCCTCATCCTAACAATGAGCCGGTGATCTGCCATGGCTGACAGCACTTTGTTGGCGGTGTCTGCTACAAACAGAACGTCTTCTTTAAGGCACGGGTACAAGACAAACACGCCCAGGGCACGGATTGCGGACGCCTGGAGTTGAACACGAAAAGATACTGTTAGTAACCACTATAGACGAGATAGAGTCTTAGACCTCCCCTCTCAAGGGACGAGAAGCAAATAATCCCACTTACGTCCAGGATTACAAGAAAATTAGATGAACGCTCAGTTTTTGCAGTTTTAATAAATTTCACAAAGTATCCATCAGTCGAAGCGTCAACTACGTACTTGCAACAACAAGCTATCGCCTTATTAAAGTTAAGGTTTCTATGACTTTATTTACTTGGAGTAGAATTAGGGAAGCGTTGATTGGTGGTATTTGTAGACACAAGTGACGTCAAAACTCAGGAGATGGGTAAGAGGACACTTCGTGAAACGTGCATCAAGTCACAACATTGAAGTGCATCTTATCCCTTTATAGGCTCGATTTCAATGCGGTTGTCCTCCTCCCAACTACGGCTGGATCACTGGTCCGTAGAGCTTGTCCGTGACGTCACATCCGCTTTTTATGCAAATTAAATTGTCGCACCCGAACAGCACGGGAAAAAAATGGCGGAGGTTGTGACTCCGAAAAAACCTGTTCGGTCCTCTTTCTCTTCGCGTCAAAAATGTGCTGTATGTGGTAGTTTTTCTGGATGACCCAAGAAAGAGGGTAAAACTGAAAAAAAACCTTGCTTTAAAGCTGCAGGAAATATTTGCTAGCGAAAACCTGGACCCGGAATAGGTTAACTTTGACGGTATTGATATGGAAACTTTAGGCCCAAAAGATATTTTGTCGTGAATAAATCTTTACAGTAACAAACGACAATAAAAACATTTAAATCAATGAGCCTTTTATTTTCAACCAGCAAACGTGACAAAACAATTACTTTTAAATGTGTAACATTGTGGCAGGCAATCAGAACTTGCCCTTGATGAAACCCACATGATATCCAGTGTTTTCTGAATTGGAGATTAATTTTCAAAGCGGACGTTGGAATCAGCTACGACAGATATTTCATAACAAATAATGGCTTACCAGTGTTGGATACAGTGGGCTTCATCAATGGCAATCAGACAAAGCCTTTCGCTATAAGTAGCACTTGTCAACATTGCTCGCCATCGGCTACTTTCCAAACACGACCTGAAATAAACCGGCCTCAACTCCTTTTTTGATATCTTCGTCATTCTGCTCCTCGCCAATAAATGCTGCTTTTATACCGATTGAGTTGAGGAACCTGACTTGGTCCTGCATGAGTGAGTTTAACGGAGATATGACCAAAGCACAACTAGAATGGACTGGCTTCCGCAGCGCATCGATGATGAGCGGAAAAGACTGAAAAATCAAGGATTTCCCTGAGCCCGTAGGCTGTAACACTAGAACATCTTTCCCTTGAAACAAATTAATAATGGCTTCCAGTTGTGTTTCTCTAAATTTCTCGATATGAAATCTCTCTAACACACACTTTACAGAAGAAGAAAACTCAGGGGCACTAATATCCGCCATGTTGGATAGACGAGTGACAGAACTGACCAATCACAGGGAAGCCTGCTCGATTTGAGCAGGCTTGGCTGTGATTGGTCAAAAAATACAATGTGTAGACCAGTGATCCAGCCGTGGTGTGGGGCGAGGAACGCGGGCTCACAAAACGGCTGGAAATTGAGCCTAATCCCTTTAAGGACGTTCGCGTTCATTGCTACTACGCCTTTTTTCGCGCATATCACGCACACGTCATGCATCGCAGACCACGAAGGAAAACAAACATGGCATCGAGTCGGTGTTTGATCCTCCCTTGGGCAAAGGGTCGCTTGTAGCATCATGGGAAAGCTGTGGAAACAGGTATTCTCGGAAATGTCACGCAATGACGTGACAGTGCGAATAGAAAATCGCTTTGAGAACTTCGCAGCGATTTTACTCTCTTGAATACTCGGTGACCCCCATTTTTCTTTCCGTCGATCACTTCCTTTCCTAATTTTGTCCGTTTTAAAAAAAACAAAAGAAATCTGTACGAGAGAAGTTACAAATATTTCGCCTTTTATGTTCTCGTGCGACCGAAGTTTTCTTTCTGAGACTAATATGTACCGTTTTACAAGGTCTATTTCACCTCAGAAAAAGATATCAGCTGCAAAAGTTTATTTAGTGACATTAGTTACGTTGAATTGAGTACGTTTACCATATCTAAATTTCACTAATGTACCTTTTTTATTGCTGACAGTTGTCAGCAATAACTGTCTTAAGCTTCTAAAAATGCACCTTTTCTCGAAAACGAGCACGGTGACCCCCATAATTATCATAATTAGCCAGAATACACTGCGCCATTCATCAGCTTTTAACAGAATGCACTGCATTTGAACAGAACGCCGCCAAACACTGGAGATTGCTTAAGCACAAGGTCCCGTAAATATTCGATAAAACACCCGGGGGGGGGGGGGGGGTACTCCCTTATAAGGGCTTAATGGGGACGTGCGGCCAGCCAGGGTATGTTTTTCGGGATTTTTGTCTTGAACAGGGTATCGAATTTATCATTTTTTGTCTTAATCAGGGTATCGATTTATCAATTTTTGTTTTAAACTGGGTTTAATGTCTTAAACAGGATATCAAAAATCGGAATTCTGTCTTAAAATGGGTAGGAAAATCAGCGATATTTGTCTTAAACAGGGTCAGGGTATGAGGGGCCGGGCCGGACCTCCCCAACCAGGGATACATCGAGTACCCCCCCCCCCCCCCGGGATAAAACAACACATGATGTAAGAGTGAAAACTCACAACAATTCCAAATATAGATTAAATCCTCGCATATAAATCTTATTGCGCAAAGTTCTGCCACGAAATGTCTCAGTGTTCAGAAATATAATAGTCAACTTCCATACTTTCTTACACCCATTTTCACAATTCTGCCAAATAATCGCCAAACCGCATTTAAGCTTCCGATAATCGCAGGGATAAATGACTTCGTCTCCAGTGTATTCAATCCTATAGGTTTAGTTCACAGTTCGCCTACCATAAGGAAAAATACTTTGTGCCTTACTCACTTCTATGAACCATTGCTTTCCTTAACAATGTTACTCTTTTTTTAATACGAATATATTTTATAAGAATATCCAGAATGACATTTGCTGAAATAACGACACAATTTTGTGTCAACGATGAATTGATAAATGAAATGAATCATATAGTGAACTGCGGATATTAAAAGCTGGTCATAGCTTTACTTGATTTCATATCCGCAGTTCACTATATGATTCACTTCATATATCAATTCATCGTTGATTCAATCCTCATGGGAACATTGGAACCCAAAAAACACCAGCTCCCAACGTCAGTGGCTTCATAGGTCAGTTGGTTAGAGCGTCGCACCGGTATCACGAGGTCATGGGTTCAAACCCCGTTGAAGTCATGAATTTCTCAGGCTTCTCTACGCAATTGCCAAAATAGAGTTCATAACTGCGAGGATCATAGCTTCACTTGATAATTTTGTGTGTTGAAAATGTGTGAATACAATATAATACAATTAAACGTTTTTAACTTAACCTCATAAAATAATTTCTTTTTCTAAACCTAGTTGAAACAAAATCGGGTACTTTCGTTTCCATCACGGTGTTTCCGTGAGAAATGCATTTTTTAAAGCCAAAACGGGCAACTGCAACGAAAAGCGATGGAGCACGTTCAATGTAACGCGAGACAGATCACTTGTAAAACGGAAATGTCATTTAAGAATAATACAAGAATATTTTCAGCCTAAAATCGGCAAAAAAGTAAGAATATATATGAATTCAGGCTAGGCCGGGAAAACAAGATTCTTATTGAATGTCCCGCAGCATTACTATCTGTTAGATACAATAGTCTAGCCGACGCTTATTTCCCTTTCGTAAACGGTCGTTGCCATTTCTCAGAACGGTCGTTGCCATTTGAAACGGTCGTTGCCATCTTTTAGCTCTGAATTACACTAATTAGGTCTAAGAACTCAAACGGTTGCGGTTACTGGGAGTTGTGTCTCGCTGGTCATATGAGTTAGGGTTCTGTTCAGGGTGAGGGCTAAGAACCCGAGTTCGAGTCTTGAAATTTGCGGACTCTTTTTTTCCTCCAGTTTTTCTTTTATAATAGTTTTTTTTCCTTTTTTGTCTTAATCTTTGTTAATATTTTTTCTTAGTTTGTTTCTTTTAATTTTCTTTGAAGTGAAGTGTGTAGTCGACCGTTATAAATGGCATCGACCGTTTCAAATGGCAACGACCGTTCTGAGAAATGGCAACGACCGTTTACGAAAAGGGAAATTTGCCTCGCCGACATCTCTACTTTATTTCTTTTTCTTTGCTTTTCATTTGACGATCCAGGACATCAGGAAAGCTTGAGTTCTCGCAAATACGCGTCTAGTTAACTAAATCATCTTGTTCGGACACGAAACGAAAAAACGAGACGATATTTAGAAAAGGCGGCAGAAGACAGTGCACGTGACCAGGAGCTTCAATAGAGGCAAAAAAAATAAACACAACAAATGAACAAAACAAAACCTTACCTTAACATTCTTGTCATCATCATTTGATAACCCGATCAGAAGAGTGATACAAAGTACTCGTTGGTTCACCTGAGGTACAGACACAACAAATCCCGTTAGGTAGCTTCTGTTTTTTTGTCATCTTGCACTTTCGCTCGTCTTTGCGTAGTCATGTATCGTCATTTAAACTCTATTAGTCGTAGCCGTTTTGCATACATTTAACCTTCTCCTACATAAATCGAAGTCTTCTGTTCAGCTAGCTTCCTTTAACCGTTACGCTGCTCGCAATTCACTTCAAAGCAGTTTATGAAATAGCTTTTCGCATTCCAGCAGTGCGCCAATCTTCCTCCAGTCACTCTAGTGTCCGTAACAATGTAAGTACTAGTAGTTTCTTGTAGCCGTGTTTCCTTCATCCAATCTTACTAGTACGTAATTTACATGTAACTTTTTATATCACTTTGTTATCTTACAGTTTCAACCATTAACTACGTCAGCAACTGTCACCACAACTACACCAATTTGTAATTTTGCACCGGTGTTCCATCGGAGAACTGCAGTCTTTTTTAGTCAGTCAAAAGTGAGTAATTTGTCGTGTATACTATTAATTAGTAAACAAGTGGCTACGGGTAGCCTACGCCTTGTTCCTTTAAGTTCACAGTATTTCAGTGGGTTTTGTTTTATGTTACAATATCTTGGTCAACATCCAGTTTCAATTTCGTAGTCCGAAGTCGACATTCCATAACCCAGTGATAGGGTTCAGTGCAATCGTACATAATCGTTTACATTTAAAACTGTTGTTAACGTCATTGATTCCAATCAAAACCAGTAAACAGATGCTTTGCAAGTCTCTACGATGGTACTTAAAAATATAATACTTTTTTTAGCAGTACCGGGAGGGTTATAAAACTACTATTTGATACGTATTACGGAGTCATACTATAACCGGTCACGCATACATATTTCCCCATTAATCTGTCACGTAGTCTTCCGTGGTTCAGTGGTCATCGTGATTGCCACGAAAAGGAAGAGATACCGAGTTCAAATACTACTGGGGATGCCTTATAGCATTCTCGTCACCAGAGCTTTGGGTCGACCCAAGGCTCTGGGAAACTCTGCGTAGGAGAACATGCGCCGTAGGGTTCTTATAGCCAAAAATTGGCTATTTGAACCTTACGACGCCTGCTCACTCCTCGTGCTAACATGAATGCACCAATTAGAGACGCTTTTGATTGTTCTTCACGAAAACCAATGAGAAGACACTTTGTTTCAGGGTTCCCCAGAGGTCTTCTCTCCCTCGGTCAAGAGAAGAGCTCTGGGGTCGAGATTGGCCTTATAGGAGACAGAGAAATCTTACGCATGCGCAGCCAGATCGTGACAACACCTCCCTTCCCCACCCAAGAAAAACTAAAAAAAAAGTCCAAAAACGGAGTCGAATCCTGTAATAACATACATAACACTGTATGTCTAAAGGCGGTGACTTACAGGTAGTTCGCTGAGAATGATATCCCCTATATTTGACAGACAATCAACAGCAGGACAGCATAGCGAGCCAGATGCAGGCATGCCATCTTGTAAGATCTTCGTCAGTGGAGCACTTAACAACTGCCGCCAGAAATGTAACACCTGATTAAAAACGAATTAAAATTAGGAAGAAATAAAACTTTCATTGACTTGCATCACACCAAAAAAAGAACATTTAACGGTATTCCTACTTTTTTCTCTCTTTTTCAAAACGACCGAAATTTGGCCGGGGGTAGGAGACATTGTTGAGATAAACGTTCTATAAATTTTCCCACTATTTATTTTGTCCTTTTGTTCAGTTCACACTCAAACGGAACAACTATAACTATTTCATTTTGTCTGTTTCTTCTGATGCTCGTCAATATAATTTCCTGTCTCTATTTGGGCTCTTTTTGCTCCCCCTTTCTCTCTCTCGTTGTTCCAGAGATTAGCCAATCCCCAGCGCCGTTGTAATAACTGAACCAGATAGGACGCAGCTCTTTATAACCTCTAATTTCATTGGATCCCAATAGGACGCAGCTCTATTGTTTTAGGGTAAGGGTCCATCGTTGATTGGTTGTTTGTTTTGTTCTATTGTTTTCTGAGCCAATCCCGAGAGCCGTTGTAATAGCTGCGTACTGACTCTCGTTGATCGCTTGTTTTCTCATGCTCTCAGTCGCTCTATTTCACGTTGAACACTGATCGCTTACTAGTTACCTGCTACTTGTTGTTCTCTCTCTTTCTCTTCTTTCTTTGTTGTACGACGTAATAAAACAACACTTAGTTTGTTTTGCTGTTGTCATCAAGATTTCAGCTTGTTTAACTAAAACACAGTGTCAAATACAGTACGCCGACCATACAACTTCCCGCCAACAGAACGCGGGTTCCAGTCCATGCAACTTCCCATCACAAAACGCGGGTTCCAGCAGTGCGACATTTCGCATATAATTATATTGGCTTACAAAGGAAGTTGAACGCACGGACGCAGGACGACCTTAACGTACGACGGACGGTCGTACGATGACGTCATAATCTCTCCTAAATTTTTTTGCTGCCTTTCGCTACCGTTTCTTACTTCTCTGACTAGAAATTACCTGCTCCTTTGAAATTGCCTTTCTATCAGAATGGTCCTTTGATATCTCACTGTTTAAAGCACGAGCAAGCTCCTCTAGTAACTAGGATAGAAGCGAAAAAAAAGATTCCATTCAATTCTCATTCCAGAAGTTTTTAATAAATAAGAAATGATTGGAAGCAAAACCTGAGAATCACACCTTAAGCGCGCTCATTGCAATTGATGCATCATTATCCTTCAAACATAAACAGGCCAGATTCTGGAGACATTCTACGCTAGAACTGAAATGTGGAAAAAAATATGGGATTGACATTTTTGAACAACTGGGCCCAGAAAGCCATTGCAAATAATGAAAAACACAAAAAGACAAGACAAAATGCAAGAAATAACTACCCGCATTAAATAATAATAATAATAATAATAATAATAATAATAATAATAATAACATATTATTATTATTATTATTATGATTATTATTATTATTATTATTATCTTCTTCTTCTTCTTCTTCTTCTTATTCTTAGTCTAAGGATCATTTAATAATATATACACACCTTGCCAGGAACACATAGCTCTTCACAAATGAACTTAAAAACTGCAATGATTCCAAGCGAACCACCAGGGAGGTGTCCAGTGCATTTACTGCATGAGCGCAAAAATCTACCAACCATGGTGAATCAGGAGGGACATGGAAATCGGACACAACAACACTTGCGCTGCTACTTGTGGTGGACAAAGGCTGTCGGTGCCTCTGAAAGGAACTGCTGGAAGCGATTTGTGACTCCCCTTTGTTCGTTGCGTAGACATCTGCTGAGGTTTGTCTCATTAATTCTACTACCTCTGGGAGAGGAGCATGGACACAAACCACCATTTTGATGCAGGACAGCACAGAAGTTTGAAGGTTTGGATCTGCAAAGGTTAAACAGACAGCGGACAAACCATCACCCTCAAATAATTATTGTAACCTGACTGGAAAATCATCAGAGTTTGCTCGTGCTAGATAACGTTGATTCATTCAGGCATTAACTTTCCCTATTTTAATTCAGTTTTAAATGAAATTCAAAGCGATGCAATCAGAAAGGATTCCCAATATCCCAACAGGAGTCTATATAGCTTAACGATATTCTCCCATCCTTACTGATTTCTGGTGCTTGTTAGTTGGCAGTCTGGTAAAACTGTAGCTACAGTTTTGCAGCAGAAGGAAGAATTGCTTTTTTGGTGCTCTAAGCTCTTTTCGCACATCTCCGTCACCTGTGCACTATTCAATTCAATATTGTAGACGTCTTTCCACATTGTAAGTTTTTCATAATTCAGAAGGAGCCTGGATTTTATAAGTTTAAAGTATCCGTGCAGGCTTTCTCATCCCTGACCCCGACATTTGGAAGTAATCTTATTAGCAACTTGTAAAGGAGACGAATTTTAAAAGAACTTTCCTGCATTTTACTGTTACTGTGATGGAAGTGTGTCTTCTATTGTGCACAAGGGCTCATGGCTGGGATGTTAGGATTTGCGCCAGCCAATTCATCTAGAAGCTGGCATTGATGAAAGCCTCAGAGGCTGTAGTATCTCAGGCAGCAAACCCTCGCTTAGCAAAAAATAACGTTTTTATCCTACGAGCAGGAGATTGCTTTTTTATTATCAAACAATACCTTTGATGGCCAGCAGTGGCCTGAGTTGACGAACAAGCTTAGTCAACAGACCATGCTTCAGTCGGTTGTATGGTGAGTTGAGAACAAGTATGGACAAGCACTGCAACAAGACAACAAGTAAGCATACATTGTGAAAATTTTGCAGAACATATATAAATATGGAGAGCTCTTCTTTCATGACTAGTCACAGAAAGTTAATTTTGTGAAAAGGTTTTATCTGTGGATAGAATGGAGCCAAAAATACGAGGTGCTTTTTCGTACAAAAATAACTTAGTCCACCCATTCCTCTCAATGTTTACCTTGAGTATCTGAGTTTTCGTTGTAGCCGAAGTTTCTGCCATCAATGCTTGCAGCAGGCATCTGTGAAGCTCGTGAACGATTCCACTCAATTTAACAGAGAAAGATGTGAAAGGACGTGTAGAGGTTGCCAAACTACTCTGTTCTCTGAACAAAAAACGAAAAAATGACATTATTAATCAATGCAATTAATAATCCGATTTAGATGTATTACATGAGTTGATAATACGGTCGACTGTCGGCAGTCTGTCGGCCAACAGTCGGCCGACACATTTTGCCACAAACACAGACTACCAGTCGGCCGACAGTCGACCGACAGGTTTTTTCGGGAGCTCTTCTTCACAATTACAGATAATACAGTCATGTAATTATCAATAATATTGACACCACAGAGACTTTTGAGGCTTATCCCTCTGAACGAGAAAATTCTCTAATGAAGGAACAAACACCAGCTTTCGTATTATAACCTACATGTAGAGCTGTCAATTTACTTTTACCATCTCATGTAAACCAATCAAAATTTTTGACCCAGACATGACACATACACGTATTAAAAATAGCTGTTGTTTTGGAGGGATGGAAGAAATTTAATAAAATGTAAAGTACATGAGCAGAGCTCTAGGCTTAGCTTTTAACGCTTATTGGTTTTGTTTCAAATGTTTTTTGGAATATCTCGTACTGCTCCACATTGTCATTTACACTTAAAGGTCTCTAATGTGCCTGGTGTCCACGGAATTTCGCATCTGAGCAACGAAGACCTGAATCATCAAATAAGAACGGAAGATTATTTTCAAAATTTTAAATTCGATGCTTACATGTATGTCCACCTCCACTGCGCGGCACATCATATATTATTTAACTACTTTGAGTATGTAAATATTGTCCAGATAATAGTTTGTAATTATAACAAACGTATTATAGTGTCACTATAGCTTTATACTATTTTGATTTGTTTCAGTATATTTTATGATATTTTATACCCGACCCTATAAGCTATGTAGCCTTAATTTTCATCATACGTTAAAATAAGGCCATCCATCCATTCACACTCTACACTGCACCAACCCTGCCATGCATCCCTAAAATTGATCTCAAGTAGTCGTCTAAAGAGCAATCAGTCCTTACACCTGTACCTGTCCTAATAGCTATTTAGTATCCTAGAGCGGTTTTCAAATGAGTGTCGTAAAACCAAAACCAAAGTAATTACTTTGGCCAATCAAAAAGGACGGAGACAATCCGTTAAACCAATCAAAACTCGTAGTAATTACACGAAGCCGACGCAAAGCGCGGGAAAATGTGCACGCGCGAGCCACTATTGGTTTTGGTTTCACTTCTGATTGGTTGAAAAAATGGCGCGAGAACTTTGAACCAATCACTGAGTAAAGTAATCATAAACCAAAGCAATTCGCTAATTACTTTCGACACTCAATTGAAAACCGCTCTAATACCTATTAGTATCACCCAACTAGTGGACTAATGCAAATGCTGCATTTTGATTGGCTACGCTACTAGAGGACTATTAGTAATAGTCATCGAGTAGCGAAAAGTGTGAAGCTTTCTTTCGTTTTATTTCCAAATAAATATATTTTCAACTTGCATTTGCCAACTTTATTACTGCCTTTTCTGTCCGACTAGTTGGGTGATACTAAAACAATTAGACCCTTCGCCCTCATGGGCTATTGACCCGTGGCCCTTGCCGGCTACGGGTCTAATTGTTAATTAGCTATCCTAATACCTTGTCCTGTATTTTAGAGACTAATTTTTGACTATCATTTTTCCCTCAACTCACCATCCACACACAGAATATTCCCCCTACTTACCCGCTTTACTATAGATTATTATTTCAGTTAGTGGAGAGAAACCCCTTTCTGTAGGGGGATTCTTGCTGTTCGTTTTGCTTTTTTTTTATACTTAAAACAACCATCCACACTCTACACTGCACCAACCCTGCCATCACAAAAAGTGATCTCAAGCAGTCGTCTAAAGATCACTCAGTCCTTACCTGTCCTCAGCTGCCACTAGAAACTGCCGTGAACCATCCAACAAGTCCATTAAAACTGCTACACCACCCGAGCGACCCTGAGTAAAAAACAAACGTAAAAAGGCCAAAGTTAAGACAAATAACTATGCTAACTTTATTTTGGCTAAAATTTAAACCATGCCAGAACTCTCTTTACAACCTAACCACTCGAACACAATTTTCCATAACCTTACAACTTTAGCTGCTTAAATACTCAATAATGTTTGTGGTTACAAAGAGTGCAAGATCGCTGCCTGAGAATTCTTGGACTTCCCAAGAAAACCCTTGAACCACTAGTGGAAGGAGATGGAGTGTATGCTGAAGAGTAAACACTTCAACCACCTATTCCAACAGCATTATAAACCAGCACACAACTACAGTCTAAGAAACAAGAACCAATGCCAAGTACCTCTATCCCGACCAAACAGTCAATCAAACATCTTCCATCCCTAGAGCTTTAAACTACGTAAGTAGCAATCCTTGTAAATACAAAAGTCATTTCAATAAGCACATTCTAATTAGTTGTTATTGTTCTCATTTTTTACCTGTAAGTAACACCTTTAAGTTTGTATATCGTCTATGTCAATCCTTTTAACCCATTGACCCCTAGGAGTGAGACCTAACAGATTTTACTCTGTCTAACACCAGACAATTTTACTCATCAACTGAGGACGTCCTAGGGCACCTGAGGGTCAATGGGTTAATAATAACCGCTTACTAACCAAGCGCCAGGGCCGTAGTGGGGAATATTGGCCCGAGGTCGAGGCAGTACAGACCGAGCGAAGCAAGGGTGCACTCTTGGGATTTGCCCAAGACTAGCTTTGCCATATAATAATAAGTATAAATATTATAATAAACTGAAGAACAACAACAAAGTTGGTTCATTAACCACTGGGAAAAAATATATTAAATGTAAAAATCACACAAAATTACTGCAGCTAATCAATTGCAAAAGTCAATCATATAAGACTTGGAGAAATAATTATTCTGATTTACAACTACAGTACTCTAATGACTTATAATCAAGCTCAACAGACCTTTGGTGTAGGATCTTTAAGTATTGTGGTGAAAAGTGACCAGGATGATGACACAGTATTATCAGGAACAAAAGATGACCAGTATCCAAACAAGACTTTTTTGTCTGTGCTCTGAAATTGAATATGCAATCAATCAATCAAACAACCATGGCAAATGAATGGGTTATTTCCTGAAGAATCTAAGGTGGGAATTTAAAAAGTGAAACACAAATATTTGGTTGCCATACAGAAGAGCAAATTGATAAAGGCCTGCTAATGCTTGCAGATGTCAGCCAAAAACTCTTTCTTAGGGTGGTTTTTTTTCCCCTCTATTAATATGGATGGGAGTGAATGAATACAACCACTACACACGAGAACTGAGTGGTGTATAGTTTTCGTATGTAACATGAGTGGTCATATTGAGCAACAACATCACAATGTCTGCCTTTTTTGTTTGCATTTATACCCAGTATTTGTATAAAAACCTGCTTTTCAATCTCTCCCATGTATATTTATTGTCAAGGATATAATAAAAAGAAAATTGCATGTTCTAAAGCTTGAAGATATGAATTTCATGTTCTTGTGCAAGAACAATATCTCACTAGTAAGCGCAGTGAAACAATTTTCCCTTCAGGAAAGCTGTAATTTGATTTTACTAGCCCAAGTCTCTGAGGAGCTAGCCCCAAAAAGATTAGTATTCTTTCTTTTTCTCTCTTGAACTGTCTGCTAAACACTTACAGTATGTCTGAAGTTTGCATCAGAAAAAAAACAACCAACAATGTCACAATTAGTTTCAAATAACGCTTGCCCATCAGGAAATGCGCAATAGGAAAGTGCTAGCCTGAAATCATTCCACTAGCCCCGAGCTATCGGACGGCCTTTTTGTCGCGCCCTGAATCACACAATCAATCAATCAATTAATTAATCATCCCCTGGCGGAATTAGTAAGTATACAGCCGTCCTGAATAGACATCATCTTGAAAGTCAAGCAGCTCTTCACTATGAAAATGACCCGTGCTGAAGTTGTCAAAGCGTAAGTCCTAAAAAAGAATCAATCTCAAGACTAATCTTGTGTCCATTCCTGCATTAAATCCTTTTCACTCAATCAGTCAGTCATTCAGTCAAGCAACCAATCCACCAGTCAGTTTAAACTAATGTTACAGTAATATTAGAATGTGAAGTACATAAAAAGTCCAGAAAAGGACACTTATGTCTAGGTTTGACCCTGATTAGATGCACGCCCAATTTTGACATCCAACACAAAGTTTCCCTTTAAGTGTAAGCATTTGCTACCTATTTTCAACAATAAGGTAAGGGTAAAGGTTAGCGTTATTTTTAGCTTTGGGTAAATGCAGCAGTTAATCTTCACTTAAAGAGCAGCATTTGGGGGACACTTTGTGACATAAATTGTCTGTATTCTGAGACACAAGTGATGTTGAAGTTGGCTAGAAGAGCAAGGGGACACTTTGTGACGCTTATTGAAATCCGCGTGCATCTAATTAGGGTCAAACCTGGATATATCTCGAAAGGAATGACAGTCATGCTAAAGAGAGGAAAATAATGAACTTACTTTGATAATGGCTTGAAAACAGAGAAGCACATTGAGCCTAACTTTTGATGTTATGGATCTGAAAAACATAAAAATGCTGAAAACTCAAACATATATTCTGAACCAGAAAGGGCATGTGTAATACACCAGATAGTCCTGCAACTCACTGCCCAAGTGTTGTTTCCAGTCCTCTGAACAATGTGAAATCGTCTAACAGACTTTTTGACTAAAATGGAAAGTAATCCAACTTCTAAAGAAATTAACTTAACATGATCTACCTGTGAGTGAAGCGCAAATACTGCACGAATGCAAGTCGGATTGAGAGGTAGGTGCAAGTAGCAGTAGCTTTTAATAATAACTGCACTGGATGACAATATAGCATAATTACATTTTTCAAACTTGTATTGAACTGCATTTTATTGTAACAGTGCAATGTTATTAATTTTGTTTTGTATAAGTAATGACATGAATTTTGAGTGCAATTTGGAACAAATAAGCATGAGTAAATTGAACGAACAAATTTGTAGTCTGAAAAAATTTATAAGCGCTTATTTCATTCCACATTGAGCAAGAAAAATCACGTGATTACTTAATTTAATAATGTACATGAAAAAAAATTGAGATTGTTAAGCAGAAACAACTCACCTGTATCATGCAATCACACAAAGATTGCACCATAAATTGAGCCATCCAGGGCTTGCATTTGATTGGCTCTCTGACTTTGTTTGATCATTGACCAATCAGAATGCTTGGTTAATTACTTCCTTTTGCACTGAATTACCTCTTTTCTTCACTGTGTTACCTGAAAACTGCATTTCTCTTAGCCAATCAGAATGGAGTAATTTTACATGTATATTATTAGTGTGGTTAATAAGTCCAAATGGGATATAAAGTGGATTAAATTAATATCGCTCACCTTAACCGTGCCGTCTGCCCAGCCTCACTGTCTGAATACTCAGAGTCAGAACTTGCTGCAGACAGGCTTGACGTACTATGATAACCAGATGATTCAGCTCCTGATCCCTCAGACAAAGCAGCACATGTCACAGCATTGTCATCGCGTCCAACAAAATTTCTGTTTCTGTGGTGTGTTGTATGTTTTTTCGGACTTAGACAAAAACCAAACTGACTTCCCTTTGATTCAGTTGTGCTTGGCAATGATGCCTCAAGCGATGAGCTGCTTGAACCAGCTGAGGTGTTTCCAGTACATGCTACACTGGTCAGATTCTGACCCTCCAATGACGACCTTTGGCCAGAAAATTCAGGGGCATGCCCATCAACTAATGACTCACATTTTTCAAGTTCAGAAGTGAGGACTTTGATTGATAAGCCCTGTGCAGCAAACTTAGGTGTGAGGGTATCAACGGAGGAACTGCCAGTGGTTACTCTATTGAAGGAAGGAGAACCTAATGCTTGTTTCATATTTCCCTCCATTGAATCCTCTTTGCCGGAAAACGTGTGGGAATGCATGTCAACTGAAGAGTTGTATTTTGCAACATCAGGAGTCTGTCCTTCACACAATAAACTGTTTGAAGCAAATTTAGGTGTAAGGGCATCAACAGAGGAACTTCCATTGGTCACTTGAGGAGTGGATTGAGAGCCTGGTGCATGTTTAGTCTTCTTGCTGCTAGAGCGTCTCTTCTTTTTCTTGCTTAACATGGCATAGGTGCGATCCTTTTGAGGTATCGTGTTTAAATGAACAGTGGAGAGATCATCAGGTTTAAGACCTAGAATATGAGGAAAAAGTGAGATCAATCAAGAACGTTACACACAATAATTGGGTTCAATGTGGCTCAGCAGTGTGTGAAGCCTGTGATCTGAATGATGGTAGTCAAAGGCCCTGTTTCTCCCTCATTTAGTTTTTGTGATGGACAAATATGAAATTTCATATGTGAGCTGTGGCTTAGAGTAATATATTATTCTAAGTGAAAGTGATCATCACATTTAGTGATTAAGAAGTAACTTGTCAATGAGAAGTTGAAAAGAACCCTGAAAAAATGCAGGCTTGGGGTGCAGGGATGGCGCAGTGGTGAGAGCACTTGCCTCCCACCAATGTGGCCCGGGATCGATTCCCGGACTCGGCATCATATGTGGGTTGAGTTTGTTGGTTCTCTACTCTGCACCGAGAGGTTTTCTCCGTGTACTCCGCTTTCCCCCTCTCCTCAAAAACCAACATTTGACTTGATTTACTTTCATTGTTAATTTCAGTTTACAGTGTCCCCAATTAGCGCTCCAGCGCTAGAACGACTAGACACTTAAATAAAGTTCCTTTCCTTGAACAGAACTCAAACCTATGACTGTATGATAGTGCTGCACTTGCTCTACCATATGAGATACTGTATCAAGCCATATGGTAGCTGATCACTTGCAAGTTTGTATTAATTATCCTGTAATGGGCAAATTAAAATCTCATGTATTTGAACTGCTGTTCAAACTTCATTAACTGCAATAATCACTTTCACTTAGAATCGTGTAGCTTTTCTTTGAAATTCCTGTTAAATGCTTAAGTGTGCAATAAAAGACAATAGATGTGACTTGGGCATAAACGGGGAGCAGGGAATTCGTGTACTGGCAAGGTGCGGATAATACCCACCGCTGGTATGGACCACCAAATGAGGAGACTCAGCAACTAGCCGAGGGGTGCCTGATGCCTGTATTGCAAGGCGGGCATAGTTGCTGGCATAATGTCCTGGGGCCAGCAAAGTAACAATATGCCTCCTCCCTAACGGGGCTTCAGCACAGGGCTGAAGGGGTGCCGCAGGCAGCAATTGCCCGCCCATAGTTTATTGAAGCGAACTATTAACTAGAATACAATATGCTTGGAAGTAAAATACACAATAACCAGAAAGCAAAACAGGGAGGGAGGGATTAAAATGCTGAGCAAAAACAACAGAACAAGTTGAGCTTTGGAAATTTCAAAATGCGCGGGCTCAATTTATGATGGGAAGAACGAGAGAGCCAAATAAGGTAGTCACGTGATGGTAAGTCACTCTCTCCTCCCAGGCTCTGCCCCATATTTGCTTACCAGCATTAACATCTATTGTATTCTAAAATATCATTTTCACCCAACTGTTCCCTATTGACTTTCAATCCTTCCACACTTTCAGGAAAGAAAGCAACAACAACAACAAGTAAGTACAGTACAAGTACTAGTACCTTATGGCTAAGGTACATTATTTTTAGTCAAACTGTACCTAATGTCCCCTACTCTTTATAAGATTGGTATGAGTTCATTGACACAACAATTATTGGTAAGAAGTATTTTCAGATAGTATAGTCCCCATCCAAAAATTTTAAAAAGTGCTACAGATGTCATTTCTATGAAAGGGCTTTTTCCTTTTTTATTAGATGGAGGGGACATTCACTCCTCTAGCACCAAAAGACACCCCGAAGTTGACGAGTAAAATGGTCTGGGGTTAGACAGAGTAAAATCTGTTAACCCTTTCACTCCCAAGAGTGACACTTATAGATTTTACTCTGTCTAACGCCAGACGATTTTACTTGTCAATGGGGAACCCCACAGGAGTGAAAGGGTTAACAACAGCTAGATTCACTCAAAAACTATGTCCCCATTAACCCTTTCACTCCCAAGAGTGACACTATATAGATTTTACTCTGTCTAACGCCAGACGATTTTACTCGTCAATGGGGAACCCCACAGGAGCGAAAGTGTTAAGTCTCACTCCCACGAGTCTATAGACCTATATTATTTGGCTAACTCAGTGCTGTACCCAATTCAAATCCTTTGGGAATTTAAAACGTTTTGTTCCAAGTATTTCCATATCATTTTACATGTGAATGCTACTGTACATTATCATGCAAATGCAGCACACAAAGAACAGAACCCCGAGAGATTTGACCTGGGTGCAACATTGAGTTAGCTGAATTGGTCTATGGGTTAATGGAGGGTTAACCCATTCAATCCACAGGCACCCCAGGACCCCACCAGTGAAATTGTCTGGCGTTACACAGAGTAAAATCTGTTGTCTCACTCCCAGGGGTTAATGGGTTAAGACCGTGAGATCATTTTCTTAGCCGTCTGCAACAATGTTGACTTTCTGAAATTGGCATTTCACCTTGCAAGGCATAAGAGGAAGAAAGGCCTCCAGGTTCAAACACCAAAAACATCACTGACAATAATAACTATTATTATTCTTAAAGGTGAGCCCCATAAAACCACAATGAATATGAAGCAAACTAGACAGCTTCTTCCTTTGACAGCCCACAAAGACAAAGTTTCTTGTGTCAAAATAATATATCTGAAATTGACTGGAGTCAATTGTTTGTTCAGCCAAATGTGGCAAAACCGTTTTAAATACACCAGTAAAAATTAAGAGAATAAAATGGCTGCAATTTAAGAGACTACTGTACACTCACCTGACTTGTCTTGAAACTTATGGTTGCTCCTCTCAGCATACACTGGTTTATAACCAGGCATTCCACAAAACATGAAATTCTGTACAAAAACACATGGAATTCAATGCAGTTTAGCTATAATAAGTGAACAACAAACAAATTGGCAAATATAAGGCCATTTTCCATACGAATATTAATGTCCTCAACTACTGAAAAAATAGACACACTTGGAAAATGCACTAATATACATGTATATATTTATTAATTATACCACTAAATAATGCAACTTTGTTACTATTTCATAGTACACATTGTCAGTGTTAGAATGGTCCTTGAACACTGTGCACTGTTTTTTTTTTTAATTAGTTTTTCTACATGTAGTTGGTTTACCTAATATCTTTTTTCTGCCTTTCCCGCTTCCCCACCTCACCTATCATCTCTAACACTGCTAAATGAAGTGTGCTGGATGCATGCCAGAGTGACTATTAAACATGTATGGCTTGTTTGTGAATACCATCCATTGAGGAGCTCCCAGGCAATCTCATGCACTCTTCCTTCACTCAGAATATTGCAATAATTCTTTTTAGTAAGGTAATAAGTCACCAGTAAAAATCAATAATTTATCCGAAACAGATAGGATCATTTATTATAACAACTATCCACAAAGTGGAGGTGGCTAGTGGAAGATATTACCAAGCTATGAAGCAGCGAGATAAATACCTACCACTATAACCACCAACACTGAGGTGAATAGTTGTTTTTGTAATTAAATTATACTAAAATAGTGAGATATTTATATAGCACAAAAAGATGATTTAAACTCATTTATTCCTGCAACGATTACAATATTTTCGAGCACAAATCCTACGCAAGTTGCTCGTAGGTGAATAGCAAAGCATAATTTATTCAGAGTTTGAGTAGCCAATCAGAGTGTGCCTTATTACACACTATCCACTCTTTTAGTATAAATTATACTAATATTCTTTGTTTGGTATAACCTTAAGCACAGACAAGAGAGGACCAAGGCTTTGCTGCTGGCCTGAACATCCATGCAAAAGAATGTGTGGGAAACAACGTAGTACTGTGTTCACAACCTGAAAAAAAAAACGTATGGTGTCACCACACACGCAGCACTCAACATCATGTGGCCATAACCTTTTGGCTTTATAAACGTTACTTGTCCATCAAGATTGGAGCAACCTCCTCGCATATTTCACAATAAAAAACTGCATCAAAATACAAATAAAAATCATTTCGAGAACTGCATGAAACCGTTGACATTTTGACATTCTCAGCAATTACCAACAAAATAATCAAGAGGTGACCCAATAAGATCCTTTACATGTACTGGTAAATGCAAGGAGTCATTAAGACACCTTAAGACAGCTTACCGCGCAGGTAATCGCCCAGAAATTATGGTAACTGTTATTATTTTTATAAATCTCCTCTCCACATTAACATGCACACATTTCAAGATCGCTTTTTTTCATTTTGAGAAAAGTTAGTTTTACTAATGTCAACCTTTTAATAATTTGGCTGAAAAAAAATGCAAAAGGTAAGTGTTGGAAGGTTGACGTAACCTTAAAAGGGGGAAATTGACTCTTATTTTAAACTTTTAAGGTGTTTTATCACCAATGACCATAAACTTGCAAAATATCTTTACTGACTACCAAATTTTTGTGCCCTGCAATGCTCTAATGAAGAAGTTGGGCTGTATACTCATTAAAATCTGTATTACTCAAATTGCATGAAAATACTCAAACCAAGATACTGCTGAGTTGATACCTGTTACCTGAAAAAATCAGCGAGCTCACTAACCCTAAAGTGTTCAATCTCGCTTCCATAGAGTCTTGGAGTTGAGCTTTGCAAAATCAACAAAAGCAGGTCGAAAGCATTTGTGAGAAATTCATCTCCTATGCTGACAGCATCAGGTGAACCTGTGGGACTTAAAACAAGTAACAGATAACTTGTGTAATTTATGGAAGGTGGGTACCTAATTAATTAATTCAGGAGGCTAAGTACAATGTCATCTAGTGTGTCAGGACAGCCCTCATAGATAGAATACCACACCCTTGATGAGAAAATCTCTACTTGCAGGTCACAAGCCCAAATTCTAGACACCCATCACAAGGATTTATTAAAGATATGAAAGGAAAATAGATACTTGTTACGTAATTAATTAAAATTCACAACACAAAAATGCTTGAGACTTCGAAGACAGCTGGGATGATCATAATCATTACTCTTATATGTCATATTTGTCACACAATAAATACTGTTACTAAGGATGCTTTCCATTTGACAGAACTGACTAGCAAGACCAGTCAGATACTGGGAAGGACTAACTCTACAGTGCCTTCAAATGAACACACTTCTAGAATGATATACATGTATACAGTACTCCTCGGCCAGAAGAATGCGAGGGATTGTCACACAAGTGTTCCTTCAAATTGTTGCATTTTCTTTGCAAACTGACAGGTCTGGCCAGCCAGTTCTGACAAAAGGAAAGTGCCCTTAATCAGTAGATTTTACTGACAAATTATATTAGATTTATTTTAGGTTGGTTTAATGCCACTAGATTTTGTATGAATAATTATTGCTGTGAAAGTGGCAGTGTAACAGAACTTATCAAAACACTTGGATGGCACTCACTGCAACTAAGACGTAAACAGGCTAGATTATCTCTTATGTACAAACTAAGTAATAATCTAATAGACTTTATTATCCCATAATCATGAATTACGTACACGTCGCAGTCATGTTTTTAAATATAAGGTCCCAATAGCCAAAAATAGACACTTTTAAATTTTCTTTCTTTCCAAGAACTTTTGCTGAATGGAATACCCTCCCAAGTGACTTTGTAAATTCTAGTCCTCTTAATATTTTTAAATCGAAAATTAGTACCATTCAGTTTTAATGTTTATATTTTTAATGTTAATATATTTTTATTTATTTATTTATCTATTTTTTTTGTTGTTGTTGTTGTACATATTATTGACAGTTGAATGAAGGGGTAGTTTCTAAAGAAACTGTGGTGCTGCGTCGGTGGGGAAGTAGTATACAAAAATTTGGTTTTATCAACGGAGTTGATAATGTAAATTGGCCACCGTACAGAGATTCTAAAAGCTGACGTTTCGAGCGTTAGCCCTTCATCAGAGCGAATCGAGGGATTATGGGTTACGTGTAGTTTTTATAGTAGGGTAGGAGCTACGCTATTGGTGGTAACATGGCAACGTGAAAATAGGAATATATTAGTTAAATGAAAAGCGTTCGTTAATACCGTGAGGATTAAGGGTGCCGATTTGAAAGATGAATTTTTGTTCCAGATTCTTGCGGCTTTCCGTCGTACCTAGATGTAGGGAAAGGCCGCAGACTGCCATGTGTTTTTTGGAGTGGTTAGGCAGATTAAAATGGCGAGCGACTGGCTTAGATGCATCCTTGTCATTCTTCTCAACATCGCGAAGGTGTTCGCGGAATCGGTCACCTAGTCGTCTACCTGTCTCACCAATGTATAATTTATTGCATAACGTACAGGTTATGCAATAAATGACATTTGCGGAGGTACATGTGAAACGATCGGTGATCTTAACAGATCGCTTAGGTCCCGATATCTTGCTAGTGTTAACAATGAAACGACAAGTATTGCATCGTGAGCGCGCGCATTTGAAAGTGCCGGGTTGCTCGTTAGTTTTGAGCGCGCTTCTAACTAAAAAGTTGCCTACGTTTTTGTCGCGCTTGAATGAAATAAGTGGAGGTTGCGAAAAGATTCTACCAGTCTCGGGATCATTTTGGAGTAATTTAAAATTACTAAGAATGATGCTTTTGACTGCGTGATTATGAGGATGGAAAGTGAGGGTGAATGGAATTCTGTCATTCTTATCTTTTTGTGACGTTTGTAGTGATGACTGTCGATCAAATTGTTGAGCGCGATGATGGCCCGCTTTGACCACAGAGACAGGATAGCCACGTTTTTCGAAGAACTGGCACATCTCCTCTGATTTGCTGGAAAAATCGGAGTCATCACTACATAGACGTCGAAGTCTAAGAAATTGAGAATAAGGAATGGAGTTCTTGACATGTGATGGATGTGACGATGAATACAACAAATAACTGTGTGAATCAGTAGGTTTGTAGTGCACACTAGTACATAGCGCGTTGCCTCTAATAGAAACTTTGATATCTAGGAAAGCCAATGAAGTTTCCGAAATTTCCCAGGTATATTTAAGAGCCGGATGAAAAGAGTTGACTGAGGTTATAAATTGATCGAGTTCTTCTCTGCTGGATGAAATAGCGCCGATGCAGTCGTCGATGTAGCGGCCGTAGAGTTCAGGTTTGGGGCCGTCGTACTGATTAAAAAATTGGTGTTCAACATATCCTACAAAAAGATTGGCATAGCTAGGTCCCATTCTTGTGCCCATCGCTACACCATTAATTTACTCCAAAATGATCCCGAGACTGGTAGAATCTTTTTCGCAACCTCCACTTATTTCATTCAAGCGCGACAAAAACGTAGGCAACTTTTTAGTTAGAAGCGCGCTCAAAACTAACGAGCAACCCGGCACTTTCAAATGCGCGCGCTCACGATGCAATACTTGTCGTTTCATTGTTAACACTAGCAAGATATCGGGACCTAAGCGATCTGTTAAGATCACCGATCGTTTCACATGTACCTCCGCAAATGTCATTTATTGCATAACCTGTACGTTATGCAATAAATTATACATTGGTGAGACAGGTAGACGACTAGGTGACCGATTCCGCGAACACCTTCGCGATGTTGAGAAGAATGACAAGGATGCATCTAAGCCAGTCGCTCGCCATTTTAATCTGCCTAACCACTCCAAAAAACACATGGCAGTCTGCGGCCTTTCCCTACATCTAGGTACAACGGAAAGCCGCAAGAATCTGGAACAAAAATTCATCTTTCAAATCGGCACCCTTAATCCTCACGGTATTAACGAACGCTTTTCATTTAACTAATATATTCCTATTTTCACGTTGCCATGTTACCACCAATAGCGTAGCTCCTACCCTACTATAAAAACTACACGTAACCCATAATCCCTCGATTCGCTCTGACGAAGGGCTAACGCTCGAAACGTCAGCTTTTAGAATCTCTGTACGGTGGCCAATTTACATTATCAACTCCGTTGATAAAACCAAATTATTGACAGTTGGTGTGATACCTTTTAAGGTCTTATCGACTCTAATAAATGTAAATGTAAATGTAAATGTAATGTCTATCAGCCCAAAACAACAACAATACAGGATACATTGGCTCCGTAATTAATGTAGAAAGGGAGTCACTGTTCAGGACAATTAACCCAACCGCCCCGAAAGTAGCCCCCACTAAAGAGTAAAATCGTCTGGCATTAAACAGAGTAAAATCTAAGAGGAACACTCTCAGAGGGAATGAGTTAAAGGGGACCTACAACTGTACATGTAGATGTTGTTAACCTTGCAACTTTAACAGCAGGCAATGAAGCATTGAGCACTACGCTTGTGACTTGCACATAAAGGTCTTTGTAACCTCAGTCTACACTTCCTTGAGACAAAGAGAGCCTGCTCTATAAATACACTGCTATGGCCCCATTCTGTCGTTTGCTTTTAATGATTAACTTTCTGATAGTTACTTATTACTATAAAAAGGACAGTAAAAGCCTACCTTATACAGATATTTGATACACATTGGACTGTAATACAGAGTACATCAGTATCCTGTGGTTCACACCTGCATAAGCTAACCAACACACCATCTTTCCCCAACAAGCTGTCAGCAAACTACAAGAGTGAGAAAGGCAAAAGCAATGACAAATCTCTCTATTGTTAAAATTGAAGTACATCAACCTTTTCATGAAGCTGATGAAGCTCAAGCATTTGATCTCTACATTACAGGATGAAGGACAAGCCAATTCTCTTCCTGACAGCTAGTGTTACAATGCACAGTGTACATAACAAGTAACACTTTGACATTAATAGATCTTTTGTACCCTCACCAAAGACATCAATGCCCTTCAATCTGCTTATAAAAGGTTGGAAGTCATCAGCTTTTGCCAAAAACTCCCAACCACAGAACAAAATTAATAACAAATTTTCTAAGTTTAACTTGGCCTGACAGAAACACAAAAGTCAATAAGTTGCTCAATCTCTACAAATATAACAGTACAAATAAAAAAAGAAGATAGACTTTAGTTTAGCAGATGATGTTATGATTATAAACTGTACCTCCATACAAAAAGTTCCATTTTCATACAACGTAGATGACAAAGCTTTAAGGACATTCACCAAGGCCCACTTTTTACACTTGTTAACTGAAATTACAAGGAAAGGTACGAGGGCATTCACTGCCTCCTGGTTGAGAAGGACCTGTAATGTATTAAAAAGTAACATAACCACAACAAAGTCAACAATGAGGAAACTGACCTATGAAACCATAAGTTATGCAAAAAAGCTTTTTGGGGAGTTTCCCCAATTACTGGCTTTGAGGCATTATGTTTCAACATAATAATATTGTCCTTTCAGAATTTAGATTAACAGCCATACAACGGTTAGGTGAATTCATTTTAATGACAAAGTTAAGCCAAGTGATTGTAGCCTTGCTGTCATGTTTTGCTCTCAAAAATTGGTAAAAAGAAACCAGCACCAAAGATTGTGACCCGAAACAAGTACAACAGTATTATTAAAGAAAACACAGCCAATGCATTTTAATGTTATTAAGAAATACAATTTTAAGACAATTTTATAATTATAATTATAATTATATATTATATATATATAATTATATATTATTTTATAATTATAATTATAATTATAATTATAATTTTACAATTATAAGACAATTTTAGATGATCTCAAAGATTTCTAAACAAAGGATAGAGATGTATAGTCTATTAAGTTTTTACCTTTTGCTTGGATAGCAAATTGACAACAAGCTGGCAAAACTTGGTGACAAGAAAATCATCATCTCCACAAAAACTGACAAGAGTACAACATTTAGATAGTACAGCCAAAGCTTCCTAAGGATTAAGAATATCATAAAAAACAGTAATAATATTTTAATTGCCATGTAATAGTTAGCATCAAATGAAAAAGACACAATCATACATGAACAGTCACATAGAAGCAGATCCCTAAAGGCTCTCAGTGCTTTATGGAAAAAGAAAAACAGGACAATTTGAACTGGAAAATAGCGGAAGAAAGAATCTTTTAGGCATTAATTACATCAAGTAGGATGTTGACTTTTTGGGCATTTTAGGTTCTCTGCAACTCATTAAGCATAACTAAAATTATTACCCGTATCACTGAAGTCATCTTGAAGTATTCATGTGCTAACCAGGGCCCGGTTGTTCATAGGCTGATTAACGCTAATCCCAGATTAAAAATTAACCAAGGAGTTTATTTCTCTACTCCCAAAACTGTTCAACTTAACATAAGAGGAAGTCAATCTTGAAAAACAAAAATAAGCAAAAGAAAGTTTCACCAAAAAGTAGAAAAAATGAAATCAATGTTTACACTAATCCTGGATTAAGTTAATCGGCTTTCGAACAACCAGGTCCAGGCCCAGACCCTTATTGGCTTCCAAACCAAGGGAGTCTTGATATGGACACATTAATTTTGAATAGTACAAAGAATATTAAACGGTATGTTTCTTATACTCTCATATTTTCCTTACAGATGACATAACACTGCGACACAGATGGTTCCAGAGGAACCAGTCATCGCACTGCAGCACTTCCTGACTGGATGTGAGCAATGTGGCTGGTCATCAAAGTTTTGAGAATTGTTTGTTATCACAGGGTTTTCATTGATCAAATGGGAAAGAACATTTATTTATTTAATCAAGGGTTATTATAGACCGAGGTGGATCAAAAGTACCAGAACAATAGAAAGTCTCTCAATAAAGTTCTAGATGAACCTAATGAGAAAACATTCCGTGTGAATATAAATTTAGACATTAACAAATGTGGAGTTTTAATCATCTGCCTTTGTTTTGTGGGAAACGTTTCCAGTATTGTTTGCAGCAAAGTTAATTTTCCACAGTCAGCTTCTGTGCATTTAATCCTCAGAATTTCAGTTCCATTGCATTCTAAAGTAAAGGAAAGGAACTTTATTTAAGTGTCTATTCATTCTAGCCCTGGAGCACTAATTGGGGACACTGTAAACAGAACTTAACAATTAACGCATTCTCCTCATTTTTTGTTATTGGCTCAAATTCATTAGCTGACCACAATCCTAAAATAATCCCCTTGTCTTCCTAACGGTGGGTCTAATCTGCAGGTTGCAGGTCACGGGTTGCAGGTCATTGTTTCACCAATACAGAAAATATCCTAAACATTTATAAAAGCTAACCTTAGGCCTAAAAACTTTTGTTTAGGCCTAATTACGCCTAAGGTTAGCTTTTAAGAATGTTTAGGATACTTTCTAACCCTAACCCTAACCCTAATACCTTTTACCCATTACCAGTTACCTTTTACCAGTTACCAGCATTTTAGACCCAACGCAAATTAAATTATTACATGTTGATGTGTACGTTTGTGCCACAGCGCGGGTACACGTTCATATACCGGACTAAAATGTCGCAAGACAAAAGAATCATCGTTATTCTGATTAACAATATCTCATTAGGTAAACGTTATATTGGTTTTGTTCTTTTATTTTATGGACAGTAATTATTTCGGATCCGGTATATGAAAGACGAGCCACTTTAATATGCAAGTCTTTGTCTTCTACAATAATATTTTTGTCCAACATTTGTCTCAAGAGGATGTGAGGCGGATCGACAGGAAGTTTCCGCCGGTTTTAAAAAATATGGCACTGAGAACTGACCTCTCTGCTTTCAACAACACCCGTCGCAAAGTCCAAAGAGTTGAGTTCATCGAGAATAACGTTGAGATTTGTTACTAAAGTTCCTTCATTTGACTGGTGAAGGTTCAATATCCTTCGAGTTGCCTCTCTCCAATGAGATTTATCATCCTGGAAAGACATTACACACTGACAGGCATAAGTTACACGAATACTTTTACCATGATCAAAATTTTACCATTAAGAGATACAACGTGACACATACAAAACCATGTT
>OX421449.1:12758321-12760821 GCA_949126865.1 Montipora capitata | reverse complement strand
CGATTTATTATTCCTTTGCATTCATACAGAGGCTTAAAACCAGTTGCCAACGTCTATATAACGACATTTTCACAGATCAAGGTATTTTTAGACGAGTTGTTACAGTAAATAAGATTTGACTTGCACAAGTGACCATTCTTAATCCCATGGGTAATAATTTCTCATGCAAGACTTGTGATTAGCTGGAATGGTCTGGTTTTGCGGGAAGATCAATCCAAAAATAACTCGGTCTGTAAAAACGCCGTTCCAGTAATACAACAATCTCGTTCCAAGAGCCCTCGTTACCCTTGTCCAGCGGAGCGGGAAAACGATGTCTCTCGTAACCCGACCCGCTGGTCAAGGGGAACGAAGACTCTGGGAACGAGATTGCTAATACAATGAAGTGATACGCTCTTAGCCATGCGTCCGGATATCTCATGATTAGCCAGTGCTGTCGGGGCTTATGATCAGCAATAAAAACTTTCCTGACTATCAACTCGTTTACATTTGGAAAATGGTCTGTGTCATGCATTGTTCAATTAAAGGGAACCTCTAATCCAACAAAAAGCAACTTTAAACCACATGAGATAATGCTTACATTCAATTTTTGTTTGAAAAGTTTGTCAAGAAAGTGGTTTTTTCCCCGAATTCAGTTAAGAATTTTCAGAATCACTTATTTTTGTTTCTAAATTACCCAGGCGCCGCCAGTCTTGAATAATTGTGACGTGTTATGGTTGCTTTAAGGCCCGCGGGCAAACGGCTTTAACTTAATCAAAAACATAAAACAAACAGCGGCTACAAACATAATGATAAAGCGCATTTTACTTTTGACTTGACGTTTCGTATGCTACAACCTACAACATACATCTTCGGAAGTGACGGTTGAACAAATTCAAATATGATATATATAAAATTAAGAAGAGTGGTAACTAGAGTGGTATCTTTTTTCTATTTTTATCTATTTTTATCTTATTCTCTCTAGTTACCAGTCTTCGTAATTTTATATATATATCAAATTTGAATTTGTTCAACCGTATGTGTTGTAGCATACGAAACGTCAAGTCAAAAGTAAAATGCGCTTTATCATTATGTTTGTAGCCGCTGTTTGTTTTATGTTTTTGATTAAGTTGAAATGGCCAAAGAGCAAGAATATTTATGGCGAAACGGCTTTAACATTTGCTTCAACAGCCGTTCGAATTAATAGACCATATTCGCATTCTCAGTATTGGACTGGAACTAGCTTGCAATGGAGGCTAATGCGGGGGAATATACTAAAAAGTATTTGCATTTGAAAAGATTCCCCCGCATTAGCCTCCATTGCAAGCTAGTTCCAGTCCAATACCGAGAATACGACTATGGTCTATTGAACAGCGATGTTGAACCACCCCCCCCCCCCCCCCTTTCATCCGTGTTGAAACATGTTGAATGAGTTTGCTTCAACAACCATTCAACATTTCTTTTTTTATCGCGAATAAAGATTGAAGTTCAAGCTGTTTGCCCCCTCTTCAATCTCGTTCCCAGAAACGGTTTCATTTCCAGCCATTTTCAAATTCTAAACTCAAAAATCGTGATTTCTTCTGGATTTTTATCTATACGAGGTTGAAGATGATCCAGAAATAAATCTTTTGGAAAATACAGCAATTCTCACTTGCGTGACACCAGATACTGAAATCTGTTTCGATTGAAAAAATGTCTCTCATTGTTTTTGATTCTCCTCTGTTTAAACGCTTCGAGTGTATTAGGAGATATGTTATATTGATTATACTGGTGTGTACTGCCTGGCGAGTGAAAAGTAAGCACATTCGTGGCAAGGCGAACTCCGGTGTTTTTGTTGATTTCTAACTGTCTTTACTCACGCACGCGCAGTTATTCAACCCGAACCAGAGTTTTTGGATTATTCCAGAGCCTCCCGCGCTCGGTCCGCTGGACAAGGGAAACGGAGGCTCTAGGAACGAGATTGCCCCCTCTTTCAAAATTGTTGGGTATGCTCGTGCGCACTGGGTATGTTCGGTTTCGCGATGACGTATCCATGTCCGTATCCATAGTAACAAGCCCGTATCCGTAGTAACATCCACGGCTGCAGCCTGGGACTGAATACCAGGCCTTTTGTGAAGCTTTGTTGAAACAAATGCAGCAGTCAATATCGTTCAACATCGTTCACAAAAATCGAACGTACGTTGAAGCAAATGTTGAAGCCTTTTGTCTGGGTCTTTACTGTTACTACAAAAGAATCATAATTATTCAAAAGAAGATTGCATGACAGGAAGTCCGAGCATTTCAAAGCTCTTACACAAGTCGGCCACGCCTCTGCTGTTGCAGACCATACAATTTCTACCGGTCATAACATCAAATGGGACCATTTTGAAATCCTCGCAACTGGAAAGTCCGACTTGCAGTGTAAAATTAAAGAAACGCTATTAATCAGTGACTTAAAACCCTCTCTCAATGAAAACATTGGTAGTGAGAAGCTTTTTCTTTATTAATTTCTTCCGGAAGAATCGACTACCGGATGTTACGATTT
>OX421449.1:12738321-12753321 GCA_949126865.1 Montipora capitata | reverse complement strand
CCTAAAGGCAGGCGACATATAATGAAGTAGCAGAGCACCACTATGACATAATTAACATAATTAAATATCTTTTTCAGATTTTTATGGGAAATTCAGACGGTGGAACAATCGTCTCGCACAAGATAATGCCGAGTACGACCAGATATGTTCGTTTTTCCATATTGTCGTGGTATTGGCACATATCCATGAGAGTTGAGCTGTACGGCTGTGCTAATGACCCATAACATTGCATACTTCAATAAGGCAAAACAGATAGCCGAGGAAGTGCAATGATCGGTTATCACTCGACACCTATAGTAAAGTTCTTTTAACGGGAATTACTTAATATAATTCCACTAATCCTGGCTTAATAATCTTCAGGGCCCGGTTGTTCGAATGCCGATTAACTTAATCCAAGATAAGCGTAAACTTTTGTTTCAAGTTTTAACTTTTTGATGAAAGTTTCTTTTGCTTATTTTTGTTTTGCAACATTGACTTCTTCTAATGTAAAGCTTTGCCGAATATCAGCGTTGAACAGCATTTGTGAGAAGATAAATAAATTCCTTGGTTAATTTTTAATCTGGGATTAGCGTTAATCGGCTTCTGAACAAGCGGGCCCAGCTGCGCGAGCCAAGGTAGATAGGATATGAATAGCCCTCTTGCAATGAACTCTTTTTAAAATTATGAATTTGCATGCACCGAAACTTGTTTCTTACTGAAAACTGAATTTACGACGTCTACTTAAATAAAATTCCCTTGTGGGACCTTTATTTCTTAAAAAAACGGTCTGCAATGGGGGAAAAACTCCTTAGGACAGTCGACAAAAACATCGTTATCGAGCGAGGAGAACTTAGTTCACGATAACTGGGTGGCACCACTGCCTTGGTCGGGGGTACACGTTTCCCGGTTTTTTCCACCTGCTGGGTTTTAGGAGTTTTCGTGTCCGGCTCTGGTGCATTGTTCTTCTTTTCATAATAGCGTTGATGAAATGTTTTTGTACCTATTCCGATGCTAAGTAAGTTCTAGTGTCTGGTTTAGTAGTGGAGGCAAAATAAGAAGAGATGTCTTGTCATGAAACATGAATTATCCACCATTGCCCTTTCGTGCCTTCAAGGTGTGATTAGAAACCAGTAAGTTGGTTAGTTAACAGTTGAAGGGATACTTTTTTGGTCCACTGAAATTAAAGACAACTTTTAGGATACAAGCTCTTAGCCCGCCCAGAGAGTCAACGGTTAGAGAATTGCATTTGCCTCAATGCTTCGCTAGGATTTGCAAGCGATACCAAGAGTGAAAAATAACGAATTATCATTAAGTCTGTGGCTTTGACTCTAGGTATCAACACTGAGTTGTAGTGATCCTCAAGGGTGGTACAGTGTCCTGTAAAAAAAAAATGCTGTCATGATGTATAATTGTCTTTAATTATCTCGTGGTCTTTTTGTAATGGTTGAATTTGGTGTTTAAGCCGTTTCATCGATTTAAGTGATGTGGGATTGGAATCTTATGATCACTGAACATCCTCGGCCATATAGAGACATTAAGTCGTCCCTTTGACATGATTGGTTTCGTTATTTATTAAGTGGTTTTAAATTTGTAGGATTGCACATTTGAATACTGTATTTATATAGATATTTGCGCCTTATAAGCTCTTAAATTAAATAAAATTAATTGCCTTTTAGCCGTAATGCTGCATGATTTATAGTAGCAACTCTTTATTAGTTTATATCCTTATTTTGTAGTGATGATAAACTCCTCATTAAGAACAGGGCTTAGTGTCTGAGATGCAACTTTCTGAATCACTTTATACGTCTATAAACTAAATTATTATATCTGTGATTGGCTAAATAGCGCGGAGGGGTTGGCGCAGTGGTAAGATCTCTGCCTTCCAACCCTAAGGTCCCGGGTTCCATTCATCCTTCCGAGGTCGGTAAAATGAGTACCAGCATGCATGGACTGCTTAGAAGCGGCTGCAATTTGCGCCTGTATATGCTTCCAGTCCGCTGGGGGTAAATTGATCATTGTAAAGCGCCTTTGAGACGTTGTGATAAGGGCGCTATATAAATGTACCACTTTACTTTTTTACTTTTAAATGAACGGGCCATATTCTACAGTACGGCCCGCCGTACAGCCCACTAAACTTAAAATCTTAAAACATTACCTAGCACGTTTTTCATGTCGTTTCTGTTACATAAACTTGTCAAACTGTTTGAATCTTGTAAGCAGCTATTTCAAACAGCCAAGACTGAAGATTTAGTTTTTTCGGATTTTGACACGGCAATCTTTGTGGCAGTTGAACCTTCCCCTTGACTTCGACAAGTTTCCTTGCCCGTGCGCCGGATTAACCTCAGAGATATAATAAATATGTTACTAACCTCGTTTTCTCGGTCCGTACTGTACCTTACGGATCCTTGTTTCAGTTCCCCCTTGATTTATGGCCCGCGCGCTTGGGCGATAAATCAACGGGAAAAGATTCGGTCCGTAACTTACAGTACGGACCTGGAACTCGGTTAGTAAGAGGTATGTATTCTTTAATTTACTATTCGCAACTTGTAAATAGTTACTTGGTTTTACACGCACTGTTGGTTCCTTTCCATTTTTTCCCTGAGTTTTCTTATCAAAGTTTTGGAAAAAATAACACTCTCTTCTTTCCATAATATATGTAACGGATTGTAAACTGTCAAGGGCTTTCCCTCATTTATCTTTACCTTATTTTAATTATTGGGACCTAATTGACTCTATGATTGAAATAAATCTGCATATTTAATCATTTTCCCTTTCATCTAATTGACTCTATCTCTACATTTGTTAAAGCAAAGTTTGCAGTTCTGCCTGACTGAAATTGACGTTGAAGTTGACTGCAGTGAATTGAAATCAGTCGCAAAACAAAACATGTAAGACCTTCGAAGAAATTATAACTTTTGACCGTGTGGTGGTTTTGTCTTCCTCCTTCGACGGTAGTCCTCCACTAAGTGAGCAGAGATCCCGCAACAACTACGCTCAACACAATTGTTTCATTCAAAGATTGAAAAGATTGCCAGTTAAAAGCCCGGAACAGGAAGGACCAAAATCAAATCACAGATAGTTAGCACCAAAAGGATATTAATTAAAGACATTACATGAAACTGTAAAATATGTGTTTTTTTCAAATCTATTGTATGCCTTCGCAAGCCACACTTGTTTCTTTAGCGGGCCTATACTACTAAGTACAGGCTCCATTTTTTCAAATGCTGTATAACACTATCCAGTGGATAGGTCACTATCCAGAGTGAAATATACGGCTTAATTCACGTTAAACGTTGTCCAAGGTTTTCGTACACACCCTTACTTGGATGTGCCTACAGTGTGCATATTCATGGTTACGGGAGGAAATACTGAAATTATTGCACTGACTGAAACTGTTGAATAGCGACTTATCCTCCAGATAAAGTTGTCCGGCCCTTCAACAACTGGGGCCAGGCAGCTAAACACTACTGTGTGCTTTTCCGCTCGATTCGACATATATCACAACCATCTCACTAAACTCAGATAAACTGCAGAAATATATATACTTATTACGTGGGATGCCTGTGGCAGGCCACCGTTAAGGTGGCTCAAACCAGTTTCAACACTTTCAAGAGACCTTGTTATCAGAAGGATTGACACTACAACACTTTATCACAGAACAGCAATGTTATGGTACCATGTGAAACATCAATTATTGCTAAACAAGATGCAGTCATTTTTGTGATGTAACCAGTTACCATGGTAACAGGAAAGCCTTGCAAAAACACTCTATATTTTGGCTTTAGTTGCTCATATCTGAAAAATGAAGCCGGTGACCCCAATTTTTTATCGCACAGAAGTGATGAGTAGGCCAAGATGAAACTCTGTGCAAAGTTTAAAAAGATTCTGTGAAGTAGATTCAGAGCTATCTTAAATTTCCAATTATTTAAGGTGGCTCTGAATCTGCTCCACAGAATTTTTTTAAACTTTGCATAGAGTTTCATTCTGGCATGTTGATTACATTTCAAGAATAAAAAATGGGGTCACCAAGTTTGTTTTTGAGATATGAGCAGCTAAAGCCAAAATATGGGGTTTTTGCAGGGCTTTCCTGTTGCCACAGTAACGTTTTGCATCACAAAAATGGCCGAATCTTTTTCAGCATTAATTGGTGTTTGACATGGTACTATAACATTGCTGTTAAGTGATAGTGTTTTAGTGTCAATTCTTCTTTGTAAAAATGTTTCCTTCAAGCGTTGAAACTGGTTTGAGCCACCTTAAATGGCTTGAGTGTCGTCGTAATTAGATATGGAAATTAGCCACGTGCTTGTCACGAAGCTCTTGGCTTTAAGAAACAGCGACGGATACGACTACGATAACACCAACATTGGTTAAAAGCGAATGTGAGAGAATGTTTTTAACACATATTAAATGAAACACCTTTCATTTAATATGTGTTAAAAACATTCTCTCACATTCGCACACTTTGGTGGTTGGTTGGCCGCATCGTTCAATGATGCTCTCAATGTGACTGCGCGATGCAGTTATGAGCTATGCTGTCAGTCAATACTCTGTGGCTGCGTGATGCAGCTCGAGTCTGAATACCCACATTTCACCCTTGCTCACCATAGAGTCTCCAGTCGCTCAGTGGTTAGAGCATCCGTACTAGATCACGGAGGGTCGTGGGTTCGAATCCCATCTGGGGCTCGGATTTTAAACTTTTTATATTGGCAAAACACGAGTCTGACAGCCCGAAACTCCCGTGCTGTATATTAATTCAGGCGGGTACACACGCATTGCATTCTTAAACCAGTGAGTCTTTGACGTAATTTTCGATCCACCTCTCTCAAGATTTTAAAGTTAGTAATGGCGGACAAAAATTCCAGTTAAAATAAACAGGTGTGTTTTTAAAATCAGAACTTAAAACTTGGGTCACTTAGTGTTAAGTTAACATAGCTTTGAAATCCAAAGAAAAAGAAGAATAGTTTTTTGGTTGCAGTAGCACTTTCATGAATAACTCAATTAAATAATTCTAGTACATAATTTTTTTTCAAAGTTCTATTATGTTTATACGTAACAGAATCTAATGGGGTTTTCGAAATTTGGAAAAAGAGAAAAAAAATTAAGGCCACCGAATTAATTTTAAAGATATTTAAATTAATGTGCTGTACAGTTGCCATGGCAACAATCAGGGACACTTAGACACGCTTTAAAAAAATTGCCTGACAGTAGTATCAGACAAATATCAAAACGATTTCAAAATGAAGGGATGGGCAGGGCTTCGTTAACATATTAGTACTCTATATGTGGGCTAGCATGAAGGTGTAACTATGCAAATCTAAAGTTTTTCAACTGGTTGTTGAGGTGTTACATGTAATACTGTTTTATTTCACACTGAATATCTTTTTAATACCGTCGATCTGTTACTTTGAATTTCGTCGCCGAAGGACTCGTATGTACGGCACCACAAATAATGTGGCAGAAAAAGACCAACGTGTGCGGTTCTCTTATCGACCTTCAATTCGACTCAAGGACCACGGTTATTACCCGGTTATTATGACGGAATATCAACAAGCTTAATTGTTCTGGCTCATAGACTCGGCTAATAATTCTAGTGTATTTGTTTGTGTCGATATTTGAGGTGGATGAAACATTTCTGCTTGGTTTTCTTCGAATCAACAAACGTCTGCTCTGGAACAGAAAAGTGATTTTTGTGCGTACCGGCCTTGGACCCTTTTTATGCATGGTTGCCAACTGAACAACGCATCGCGATGTACAAGTTTATTTTGAATTAGCACAGCATTTTTTACGAAGAGATTTTTCGAAAATTGAAAGATGGATCCAGCAATACCTTTACGCTATTGTTGAGTATCGCTGGCTGTGCAAGTACAAGAAACTCAAGCCTGAGGTCGATTCAAGGCACGTTTGTAATCGATGTTAAAGCTAGAGCTCCATTGTTCAGAAATGCATATTTCATTGATCTAGATCCAGAGATTATAGCTTGGCAAAAAAGCTACTTCAGTAAATCACTTTTATTATGTACCGCTTACGGACTGGTTTAAAGCCAACAAATCCTTCCAGACATTCTCCAAATAAATTGCCACCTGTTGGGTCAACCTGGGGAACCAGCACCCCGACCTCAGTTACCAGTGTAAGGAACCCAGAATTTTCATCTGATATGATCAGGGTTGTTCCGCTAAAAACGGTGTCCAAGACACCCACGGCAACAAGAAAGTCCCCAGGCAGGAGTTCAGGTAGTGATGAGACAAAGACATCTGCACCACAGATTCTGGTGCAACAAGAGGAAAGGAAGTCCTTTGTATCACCACAGAATGACAGGGAAAGAGAAGTGGAGGTGAGCTACATGATAGTACCATTTGGGAAGTACTTGCAAGTAAGAGTAATGAATATAAAGCACAACTTTTAAACCAATGGGAATTTGAAATCCAAACAGACAATATTTTATATTTTACTTGAGGCTGACTCAGTTGGCCTATACAGAATTAAGCCATTTACACTTCAAATGCTCTAGGACGCCCCCCATTGAGGATTAAAATTGTCTGGCGTTAGACAGAGTAAAATCTATTTAGTGTCACTCTCAGGGGTCAATGGGTTAATAATGAATTAAAGCTTTTAATATGCAAACCTCATTGCTTCGTTTTGTGTTAATGCATTATTGCAACAGGAAGATTTACATAAAGGAAAGCATCTTAGTCTGATACAAAGTCACTGGAAGCCTTGCTGCAATACTGTGCAAAGAACTGTAAAGTGGTCGACACCAAAATAATTATAATGAATTTGCATGTATTTGCTCTGCGGAAGAAAAACATAATAATAATAATACTTAATAATAATAATAATAACAATAACAATAACAATAACAATAATAATAATAATCACTTTATTTAAGTCTCAAGGTTATGTAGCTGAGCATGAGTGCTCTACTAATTGGGGAGACTACAAATAAACTGAAGTCAGAACAAATCAAATCAAATGTTGCTTTTTGAGGACAGGGGAAAACTGGGGGAAAACCTCATGGAGCAGAGTACAGAACCAACAAACTCAACCCACATACGGCGTCGAATCCGGGAATCGATTTCGGGCCATATTGTGTTTCCTTGTGTCTAGTCAAGAAGCACTGCCTTTCATGATATTACATGTATGAACTAACAATGTGGTCTCTTTGTTAGTAACTGCTATTACCGGTATTTGTGGCGATTTGACAACAATTCGAAAATTTCAAAAAAATTCCTAAAATCTTCATGTGAAACGTTCTTTTCGTACTCCATTCATTATTTAGTATTATTTTAAGTTGATAAATAATGATGTACTTGTTCTTGATCTACAGAAGTTAAAGTCAAAAATCATGTCTCTACAAAAGCTTATTGAACAGTTAAGAGCTGAAATCAAGGAGAAAACTGCAACAATAGCAGAATTGGAAAAGAGACTTGTTACCCAGGTAAAGCCTGCTATACTCTTATAAGATAACAGCACCAAAAGAAATAAAATGTGTTCCATTTTCAGAGAGGAGGTGAGAAAAAAAGTGGATTCTGTGTGTGACCCAAAAAGGTTTCTTACAGCTATTAAAACTGTTACAGTACTATGCTAAGTAATTGGAGGGCTTAAATGTGTGGTCAAGGTAGCAAGAGAAGAGGCAGCCCTTTCCGCAACAGCAAGGTGGTCACCATGACAATGGAGCCACAGTCCACCTCCCAGGTTCCTGTCAACACCTCCCTGAGAAAAGCCAGTGTGTGGAATGTATACTTACCCCAAAAAATGGGAGGGAGGGAGGGAGGGAGGGAGGGAGGGAAAAGAAGCAAGCTAGCGAAAAAGAAACTTGAGCAAAAGCATGTGGAAGTGCCTCTGCAAATTTCCCTGGAGTCCTCAAAATATCCCAGGCAAAAACACTGCATTGATGGCTTGGTTTTAACTTTGCCCGAAGTCAGTTGATAATTATGTTTAACCTCATTAAATCTGTGATAATGGAGAAGGAATAAGTTATTATTATGACTGGAATGCATTGACAATCCTCAATGTGAAGGTTGAAAATGAGTCCAGAAAATTTTGCTGCACCTAAAAATTCCAACTGATCATAAACACCTCAAAACTCAGTCACTGACTTTTTACTTTGTGAGGGCCGTACTGGGGAATATTGGCCGGAGGTTGTGGTAGGATATGGACTAAGCTCAGGGATACAAAAGCGACAGAGGAATAGCGAAAAATAAGGTTAATGAACTGCTTCCATGGTAATGATCTGTGCTGTAAAATCCTGACCAAAAACCAGCCAATCGGTGTGCTCTATTAATAGCCTTTACAGTTGTGTGCTTAGTTACCTGGCCTTTGAATGAAAGTGAGACTGGAGTTGACCTTGCTTTACTACAAACCTCACTGCTTTTCTCATGTTAATGATGTTGTTGTCAATGCTAATATACATGTATAAAGTAGGAATTTACATAAGAAAAGCTGTGAGGTTTCTATCAAAGCAAGATTGGCGTTTCTAGAACGAGGGTAAGGGTAAGACCAAGGGTCAGGGTAAGGGTAAGGATATGAATACAAAAAGTATCCTAAACATGCATAAAAGCTAACCTTAGGCCTAATTAGGCCTAAACAAAAATTTAAGGTTAGCTTTTATGCATTTTTAGGATACTTTCTGTATTCGTATCCTTACCCTTGCTGTGACCCTTTGGTGTTACCCTTACCCTCGTTTTAGCAACGCCGAAGCAAGATCACTTCCAGCCTCACTTTCATTCAAAGGCCAGGTAACTAAGCACACAACTGTAAAATGGTCTATTTTCAGGTAAAGTTTTGTGATGTTAATCTCCACAGGGAACTGAGCTTCACGAAGAATTAAAGAAATTAAAATCCACCATAAGTGAAAAAGAAAACGAGATAGATGAAAAACAGAGAGTTGTATCTTCCAAGGATAAAGAAATAAATGAGCTAAAGGAAAAGGGTTTGAAAGAAAAAATGGAAATGATAAAACAGGTATGGATAGATTTCTAGTAATTAATTTTGTTTGTTATCTATGACATGTTGGCAACCCATGAAATTAATTGATTTTAAGGAAAAGTGCAAACTTATTTCACTGAATATGTAATTGTACTGTTTAAATTCAATTACCAATACGAAGTAACTTCATAGATGGCAAAATAATATTTATTGAAACAGGAGATCTTAGCAGCCTACATTCTGGTTGTTCAGATTCAAAGGTTGCGATGATCTTTCCAACTTTCATTTTGGACTTATGATGCTTATTAAAACTGACCTTTGATCTGATTAGCTGCATTTCAGGCCATAAGTGAATGTAGAACACAGGTATGATAAAAGAAAATGTCAGGCTTTCATCCTGTATCACTGTGTTTTTGGTAACCCTTTACCATTTCCATAGTTTGATCAAGAACTGGCGGAGTTGAAAGCTCAACATTTGAAGGACTTAGCTGATCGGGATGGCAAGATAAAGGTTATGAAAATGTACATGGCTGACACTTTAAAAGACAAGTCAAAGTGAGTTTTTGTGCTTTGTGCAGGCTGCAGAGGTCCACTCTTTTGTTGAGCAGCGATTTTAAAAAAAAGTGAATTGATAAAAAAATATATATTGTAGTTCTTTTCTGATTAAATGTTTGCCAGAATGAGTGTAATAAAAATGAAGTGCAAGTGCTGTGAGGCAGCTACACACTTTTACCAGAGCCAGCATAACGTCAAGAGAGGCTTTCTTCACTGGCCCTTATGCACATATCCACTATCTAACAGACGTTGATCTGGAAGAGGTAGTTGATCTGTTTGCTATGAGTACCCAAGGAGGCTTGAGCTTGGCACACTACTGAAAGATCAGGATGATCAGTACATGACTGATCATCCTGATCATACCCAGTGAATAATATGGATTTTCAATTTTATTTTTATTTTAAATTTCTTTTTTAATAGTGACAGTATTCTATAAAACTGTAAAATACATACATAAAGTTGTCTCTGCAGCCAAAAAAAAAATCTCTTTTGAAGTTCAACAGTTTTTGCGTAATAACCACGTTTTTAAGTTCGTTTTTGGCTGCCTGTTTTCGTGTCATATACTTTGCGTCATACCAAATGCATGAAATACAGTCTCAGATAATTTTCAAAATTTCCCAGGGAAGCATGCCCAGGGATCTCCCTAGAGGCTTGTGCCTCCAGCACTGATTTGGTCCATCTCCTTGTTGGATCCCCCCCCCCCCTCCCCCACAAAAAAGAAGCTACCCACTGGCCTTTGAAAAGATCATATCTTAAAAGCATCAGCCAAAATCCTTGAAGCAAACTGATCAGAAGGGAATCATGATCACTTTTTGTTTGGGGTACCTGTGATATCCCACACTATTGCTATCGAGTCTGTAAACTGCTAACTAGCTAGCTGGCTATTAAACTTGGCCGACCGTTACCCAAAGCTGTTAGAATGAAATTGAAGTTTTATTGATTAGAAAGTGGTCAGCCAATTGACAACATTTGGTTGGATACATCCAGACCGACCATTACTGGGAAACTGTTTGACTGAGAATGAAGTTTAATCGCTTTAAAAGTGGCCAGACAATTGACGACATGTCTGACATGTACAGTCAACGTCAAAGAATACTTTTTGCTTCTTCTGATGAAAGGCTTTGACAACATAAAAACATTTATTTTCATTGAAAGTTGAATACAATTCTTGTCAAGTAATTCAGTAGAGGTCTTGATTTATTGAACAGAAAGCTCACAGAAAGCAGTACAAAACATGTTATCAGTGGCAGATTTATGTCATATGATAGGGAACTGGAATGATCATATTTCATTTTAAGTCACGTTTCATACCACATCATTTGGAGGATTTGACGGCTATTCCGATATTTCAGAGCAACGTTGTGAGATTTCTTTGGCAGCGTAGGAGGAAACATTGTTTATCTTTTTGCTACAATGTTCATAACATTCTAAACTATTTAATAATAATAATAATAAATAATAAATTACGAATTTATATTGCGCAGTTTCCATGGCGAGATGATCAACTGCGCATTACAACAATACATGGAATAAAATAACAAATAATAAATACTAATTACATCATGTGTTGTATAAAATATTAAAAGCCAAGCTAACTCAGAATAAAACACCTTACTAAAAAGATGCGTCTTTAAAAGTTTTTTAAAAGTGTCAACAGATTTGGCCATTCTAATATCTGAAGGTAAATCGTTCCAAAGTTTTGGCGCCGAAGCAACAAAAGCACGGTCGCCCAGGGTTGTTAAAGTTTTAAAATTCAGATGAGATAGCAGTATTCCGTTGTTAGATTGCAGTCCATATCTTGAGTTTAAAGGCTTAATTTTGACAAGATCTTTGATATAGGACGGTGCTAATTTGCGAATGGCTTTGAAAGTTAAAAGTAAAACCTTAAAGTTAATACGAAATAAAACAGGAAGTCAATGCAGCTGACGGAGCACTGGAGTAATATCATGGCAAAACTTACCCTGCATAACAGCAAGTCTGGTGGCTGCATTTTGAACTCTCTGCAATTTGTCAATGTGGCACTTAGGCACACCGTATAATAGACTATTACAGTAGTCTATTCTGCTACTAATAAAGGAGTGGATAAGAGTCACAGCTGAATCCATTGAAAGGTGTTTCCTTATGCGTCTAATATTGTGTAGGTGATAGAAAGCGGCACTGCATATTTTGGTAATGTGTACGGCCATAGTAAGTTGATCATCAAACCACGCGCCCAAATTCCACACTACAGACACTTTACCTACATCGCAATCTCCGACCCTGATAGTATTAATAGCAGTTTTTTTCAGTAGATTTCAGTAGATGTCGTGATGCTATTTGTATCAACAACACTGCCTCTGAGTGTCTGTAATTACCGGTATCAATGAACTGGCTGAAGTTAAAATCCAAAGCCAAAAGTGAAAGCATGTATCATCATGTTTGCTACATCCGAGCAATTTATTTGGTTGAATAATACACGAGGTTCAAGGGGTTTTCTTTGAAATTCAAAGTCTAGTCTTGTTGGCTCAATTGTGATTTTAGTGATTTTTCCACTCATCAGTGGTTCAAATAATGACCTAGCGTTGATGTTGAATGTTGCTATCACTTCCCCGCAGCAATCATGTGGAGTATAAATTACTAGATATATATATATATGTACATTTTCAGAATTATTTATTCATACCTATCATTCAGCTACTCGACCAGTTCTTAGCTTTGTATTGTGGTATCCCACACGTGTAGCCTAAAAGGTACCTATTTTTAATCCTGAAGATACTGTTCAAAGAGTTCTTATCACTATCTTAAAGCCTTGTCAAGATAACAAGTCTTTACGTGACAATAATATTCTGACTTTTCTTTCCTCTTGTGGATGATATACAAAATAAAAGCTGGCACATCAGCTCTCATGGGACGAATAAAAATTGCCACATGTGGAAATCAGTTTGGATGACTCATCATATCAATTAAAATAAGACAAATGTTGCAGGATAGTAGAACCCAAGCCAGGCTCATGTCACAACCAAGATGGTGGCCTCAGTGAGGGGGGCCATTTTCCCTATTTAATTTGCTTGTCAGTCTCTGCCATCTCAACTCTTTCCTTTCCCATAGATAAATTAGTATTTTTAGCAGATATTTTCTGCCTATTCACAAGAGGAATTTTGTCACATAATTAAAAATGTTAATAATATATTGGTATATTGCTTTAAATTTGTGGTTGGGGCTTATAGGGAAATCGAAAAAGTTAGTATAAAACTAAGTAATTTTGTTACTCCCACCCCATTTCTGAAGAAGAACTTGATAATATTATTTTGTCTTAAAATTGATGTGTTCTCAATATTACATTTAAATGCCTGTTACAAACAATTCTCTACAAGAAAGGTGATATCTTATGTGCTTGTTTGGGTTTTGACAGAGAGAGACAGTTACAGCTTGAGGAACTAACAAAGGAACTGAAGAAAGTCACAGAAGAAACAGATATCTTGAAGTCTAAATTGAAGTCTATGAAATCAGTCAATCAGGTACTTTCATGAAAAGTCTTTTTGTTCTTTCTCCATCTTAATAAAAATGCTTCTTTATACTTACTGTGAATCCTCTATTAACACCCCTCTCAAATAGCCCCCCTTTTCAGACTGAAGAACTTTATTAAGTGCCCCCCCCCCTGAGTCTCTTTTAAGCTCCTCCTCCCCTCCCCTCCCTTCCCCTCCGCTCCCCATTCTTCGTAAGCAAATTAACAAAATTACTGATTAAGTGTAACACTTCATGTAAAGTCCTGTAACACTTCATGTTGAGTGGTCTGGTATGGCTTATTCATTGCTGGATGTTCAGATTTTTTTTTTCAGCTGCAATTGACCACCAACTTCATGCCCTTGCGTGAGCTTTTCCAAACTGCATTTTAGCTTCCATAAATCAAATTTCCGAACATAGCCAGGAAGATTGACTCAGCGTCCTGAAAGTGAATTATTGGAGTTTTTGTTTAGTTCATAGCTCGAGTACCATCATGATATCTTTTTAAAGGTTCTTCAGTAAAAAGATTCATACACATTCCATCACTTCCCATCAAGTTCGAATGTACCATAAGAGCCAAAGATGTTGATTGGTAGGTTATGTCATGCATTAGTTGATTTCGTTTGATTGATGGAAGCCAAAACGCAGTTTGGTTGTTGGAGCTAATAATATGGGTAAATGCATTTCACTATGTTAAACAAGTCGGCCTCCCCCTCTCTATCAAGCTCCCCTTCTCAGATGTGAAATAAACCATCCCCTTGTGGGCTTAATAAAATATTGAGGCCACTCTGCTTTGGAAAGTTTTTTGGAGCGTAAAAAATTCATGTAGTTACGTTCATAATTCTCCAAGCTGGAGTAGTCTCAAACTATGACTGATTGTCGACGTTGTTGCAGCATTAACGTTAAGTTATGTTGTTTATACCTTTAGTTAGTATAACTTTAAATTTTGTGCTTTTTAGGTTAGGTTAGATTTGCTGACTGGTTGATTTATATTTTGCAGGGCCAGTGTCCAAATTGTTTCGTGATGGAGAAACAACTTCAGTCAAAAATTACTGAACTTAGAGACAAAGAAATCGTTACCATTGAGATGCAGCGCTTATGTTCAAAAATGGAAAAACAACTTGTCCAACAGGTAACGTTTCTATTTTTCGAATGTTTGCAGATTTGAGGCAATCCAACTTTAATATTTTGTCTAGGTTTTTTGACCAGCGTGAAATAAGATGATTTTATTGTTGATATTGCTTTTTTTTTAAAAATAAGGATGAGCTATTGCGCCAGTGGGCCAAGAATAAAGGAAAGCTAATCAGATGATAAAGTCTAGGTGAGAATTATAGGCACATTGTTTCCTCTGCTGGAGGTGAATGGAAGCTCTCAGCAAGAAGGAGAATGCTGTGTTGATAGAAACTACTTTGTAGTTCTTTTCCAGTAGTGGATCAAGTAATTCTCTGTTGTTTAGTGCAGAGAGACAAAATGGCTTCCTGTAATCTTATTGTGTCTGTTATAAATACACAGACTTTAAACTTTCAACAAGTGGTTTCATTTTTTAGTATCCATCTGTATTAGTTTTTGTACAAGAAACGCACAAAACAAGTACAAATACCGGTATTCTACAAAGTTTTTACAGTCTAGAAAACAGGTTTGAGTAGTCATGGCTTCTGATAGGATGCGGAAAAAAATTAAAGATTATGCGGAAATTTTTGGCCATATTATGCGGAAACATGCGTTGATTATGCGGAAATTACACCGGATTATGCAAAATAATTTTTTATCGCTTTATTTATTTTACCAAAAGTTGCGGGAAAATCCCAACTGTTAACCCTTTTAACGGTGAAAGCTGGTCGCAAATTGATGACTCCTCCATGTAATTTAATCACAAAGGGCAAAAATTCAGAAAAAAAACCTAACCCTTTTGTTTTAGGCCTAGGGTCCATTGTTTCTGTTATTTGTTCTTTTGTTAAGGCGTTTTGGTGGTCTCCAATCAGGTGAGACCTTGTAAGAGCTGCGAGGCTACCGACGCGGATACGCGGATACGCAGTCGAAAATACCATCCCTCCCCAA
>OX421449.1:12705821-12733321 GCA_949126865.1 Montipora capitata | reverse complement strand
CATGCACAGTAATTAAAAAATCTTGGTAAATTAAAACGCATTCAGCGATTACTCAAAATGCAATGATATCGAATTTTGTCAAGTTGAGCAAGATGTTTTAATAATTATAAAAACAAAAAAAATTAAATATTCTATAATACTTATTTCATTTTCGTCCCATAACTTAAACGTTACAGACTTGTCACCCTCTATAATTTTACAAAAATGCTTTGTTTCACCAAAACATAACGCCCATAATTATTTTGATTTTTTTTCGTTTTTCGTTAAAAAGAAACTGCAAAATATCCCATGTCTTGGCCCAAACAGCAATTATGTATGTGACATTTGCATATTATATGAGAAGACAATAAAATTATCAAATCTAATATTTTTACTGTATTACAAAATGACAATTTGAAGGCAAGTGATTGTTTTTCAAATAACATTTTTAACATTTAGTTCCATGGCAACAATAATATTTTTATTTCAAACAAAACAGCTTCACATGCACCTGCATGGCAGAAGGCCTGGCCTTACATAGGAGAGCTCATCCAAATAATATTATCTTTCTCCTGTTCACACTGCACCATCACCATTAATAGTATTGAACATTGTGTTATCACATTAAGGCACATGATATCGTTTCAAGAGCCTGCAGACTGTGGGACACTTTGTTTAAAACCTAGATAAACAACTTAGCTCAACAGGAGTTCTTGTTACTCAATAGGTACAAATAATGTAGAGTGCTCATGTAAATGAATATTCTCTGTAGGTGCCGTATTTTCTTCAGGCTTTGCAGACTCGATTTTTATACTTTTACACTGCCGATACACTTACCTTCCTGAAGATTATAACAAATTCTGTCGATTCATACTCCACACAAATAACCAGGCCCTAGTTGTTCAAAAGGTGGATAATGCTATCCACAGGATAAATCACTATCCATTGCATAGTGTGATTGGTTTTGTTATGACTTATCCACTGGGTAGTGATTTATCTGGCAGATAGCGCAATCTGTTGTTTGAACAGCTAGGGCCTGAATTGGCTACAAGCACGTGACTGTAAAAGCCCCACAGTCAATTTCCCTAGCGTACAGTGTACTTGCAAACCTGCATGGAACAATTGTATGATCACATCCACATATAACCAACAAGTAAACTGAGAAGGAAAGAAACAGGAAATTTTCAGGGAGGGTGGGAAAACTGGCGATAACAGTGTGCGAAAGTTTAAGGAGGCTCAAGAGGCTTTTCACAGATAACAGTGGGTTTCCAATGGAAAAGGATTATAAGACTGCAATTCTTTCAGTACTTAGGGAAACATTTCGATATTTGATTTACACTATTGTTGCACAGTTTCTCAAGGGGTGTCCAACTGTTGCTATGGCAATCGTTCAGTACTTTGAAAAGACCCTCCAAAAATTAAATTTTTGTATCCCTAACCCTAACCCTAACCCTAACCCCAACCCTTTAAATTCTGTTACCTATACATAGTGTGAGGAAGTTGTACATGAAAATGATGTAGTGGAAGTTGAAAAAATATTCCACCAGATAATTTTTTTTAAAATTGACAACAGCTAGGTTCACTCAAAAACAATGTTCCCATTAATTTAACCCTTTCACTCCTGTAAGGGCCACTGAGACTTACAGATTTTACTCTGTCTAACGCCAGTCGATTTTACTCGTCAATGGGGAACCCCACAGGAGTGAAAGGGTTAAGAATGCAAAGAAACAAATCTTACTTGCATACATGTTGCAGTTAAAAATTTTCCCTGGAAAAAAATTGTTCAAACTAGTTTTTCTTTTTAGTTTCCTTTGTTTCAGATTTTGATAATATGTATATACACATATGAAATGAAATGTTGATAGAACCCATTGGGAACTGGGAAAAATCCGAGCCCCAGATCGAGATGGGATTCAAACCCATGACCCTCCGTGATCTAGTTGGATGCTCTAACCACTGAGCCACTGGAGACTCTATGGTGAGCAAGGGTGAAATGTGGGTCAATGACTCTAGCTGCATCACGCTGCTACAGAGTCAAATAACAACTGACAGTATAGCGCATAACTGCATTGGGCAGTTACCTTAAAGCATATCTGAAATGAGGCCAACCAACCACCCAAGTGAGGGATTGTGAGAATGATATACACACATGAAATGAAATGTTGATATAATATGTAGAACCCATTGGGAACTCAGAAAAATCCAAACCCGGATGGGATTTGAATCCACGACCCTCCGTGATCTAGTCGGATGCTAGATCATGGAGGGTCATGGGTTCGAATCTCATCTTGGGTTCCAACTTCCGAATGGGTTCTATCAACATTTCATTTAATATCTATACCACAAAGAAAAGTGAAGAACAAATTAGTTTGAAAATTTTTAACCAAGTAAATATTTTAACTACAACAGATAAGAAAAATTTGCATTGGTCACAAGCTAACTCACCACATTTACATGTACAACTGTACATGTATTTCCAATTTTTCTTGATTTTGGGTTACATCTGCTCATGTGAGCTGATTAACCCATTGTCACTTCAAAACTAAATGATTTCTGGCATTTAAGAGAGAGTAAATTCTGTTAAGTCTTCCTCCCAGGAGTCACTGGGGTTAAGTAGGGAGCTTACAGCTTAACCCTTTAAGGCCAGTAAAATTGTCTGGCATTAGACAGGCTAAAGTCTATTAGTGACCACTTGGAGTTAAAGGGTTAAGGAAAACAAATAATCGTGTAAATTTCTTTTCCATACTCTACAAAACAACAATGTAAAATTACCAAATTTAGATTTGAGGACAATACGAAACACACCACAATGAATCATTTCATTTTCTTGCTTCAAAACCCATCCTACCAGTCAAGTAATAGGTCATTTCAACCATAAGGTATGAAGGGAATAGGATAGAAGCATTTTGAAAGACTTTCAATAGCACAGTTGTGTCTTGAAGTGATGTCATCTTTGATGTTGCCATTGTTTATCTGACTTTCTAAACTCTGCATTATGTCCTTTGTTATGGATTGTAAAGGAAATTGAGCAGATGTAATCTTCTGTGTTTTTCAGGGTCAGACCTTTAAATCTCTCAGAAAAGGAAAGAGGAGACAAGAACATAATCAAGCTTCCAGGCAATTCAAGTGGGGCTGTGTGGGTTGGTGATGCATCTTTCTTCAGATATGTCCAAGGGCCCATTTCTCGAAAGTCCTGAAAATTTATGGGCCATTTTCTGGTGTCAGGATTTATTTAGTCATCAAACTTCACAGACTTGTTTCTTCTAGTTAGCTTGAATACGTGTTAAAAGGTCGGCTTTCCAAAACATGTGGTTGGCAGTTTCACAAATGGCTTTTCTGGGCCAAAATATTTTTTTGGGGACTTTTGAGAAACGGGTCCCAGAAATGCAAAATTAATTGTAAGGTGTATGTCGATTTCAATTGACGTCACGAAGTGTCCCCTTGCTCTACTCCCCGATTTAAACATCACCCGTTTGCAGGAATACAGACAATAAGCGTCACGAGTGTCTCCAAAACTCCAGTCCTGAAGTAAAGAGAAACAGCTAATCTTATCACCTCCTTATTGTTGGAAAAAGGTAGCAAATGCTTACTAGACTTAAAACTGACACTTTGTGTTGGATGTCAAAATATGTGGCGCGCATGTAATTACTTGGTTTTCTGGATCCACATAAGTGAAGATTACGTTTTCAAATTATTGGTGTCCTCATGGAGTTGTGACCTACAACTGAGGAAAAAACAACCTAGAATGTGTAATACCTTAAGTAGTTTAGTGAACAGATGTTTTTTGACAGAGTCTTATCTGAGTGTTCCACTGGAGGAGTCGAACCTCCAACCTTCCAATACTGAGCTTAAAGGGGCTAGGTCACACTTACTTACTTAGCACTTAGATCTCTCCGCGCCAGGAGGCGCATAAGGCCGCAACCCTCGTCTTCCAACCCACTCTGTCTTCCGCTATGACTTTGACTTCTCTCCAGCTGTTCCACCCTTCACTCTTTCGCTCATTTTCCACAGTTCGTCTCCACGTGGTCTTTGGTCGACCTACTGCCCGTTTTCCTTCTGGTTGCCACCCTAACGCTACCCTGCAGTTGTCGGTTGCATCTTTTCTCAAGACGTGCCCGATCCAGTTCCAGCGCCTCCTGCGGATCTCATCACTGGTCTTATTTATTCCTGTAATATCCCCTATCCTCTCGTTGCTCACTCTCTGTGGCCACCGAATTCCGAGGATTCGTCTGAGGCATACAAACTGGAATGCGTCCATCTTCTTTTCCTCCACCTTTGTCATTTTCCACGCCTCGCATCCGTAGAGTAGTACTGGGCGTACTAGCGTCTTAAACAGCTTGATCTTCGTTTGGCGTCCTATGCTCCGTAACCTCCATATCTTGGTTAGGTTATAGAACGCCCTTCTTGCTTTATTTAGTCGGTTCCTAATATCTTCAGTTCCACCACCATCCTTCCTGACCGTTGCTCCGAGGTATACGAATTCTTCCACTTCTTCGACTTCATCTTCTCCAATCTTGACCCTGTCCTGCCGTCTTGCATTCGATCTCATCATCTTGCATTTTGCCGCATTGAGCTTCAGTCCTACACGCCCAGCGTTCTCCACCAATCGATCCGTCTTGCTCTGTATATGCTCGTACTTCGACGAGATCAGAGCAATATCGTCTGCAAAGTCAAGGTCTTCTAATACGCCGGTGAAGTTCCATCGTATTCCATTCTTATGCCCGTGTGTCGTCTTTCGCATCACCCAATCTATTGCTATGAGGAAGAGAAATCCTGACATAACACACCCTTGCTTGACTCCCGTCGTGATCTTGATCCACCTCGTCTGTTCCCCGTCATCCATTACCGTACACTCAAATTCCTCATACACACACTCAGGTCACACTGTTTTAGGTAATTTTGTTTAATTTTGTTAGTTATGAGATCTAAATGTCAAATTGGCAGAGCAAGAGTCTTTCATTTGCAAAATCAGGGCCACGTAACAACTGAGAATGATTTTCCAGCTGTTTAAATGACATTTTGATATAAACTGATATATATTTGAAAAAAGGTGGCCCGACGTTTTTCAAATTTACCCAAATGCAATCCATTTCAATCCTCCCCAGTTTTGTCCATCCATGTCCCTTCTTAGCTTTCCTGTGTTTTGTTTGAGTTCTTCTATAGTTTTGAGCCGTTATTTTGTTATTTCAGTTAATTCTATGACCATTTGATCAATACTGAAATTGCCTAAAGTTGCGTGACCTAGCCCCTTTAACCTACTGACTCCTGGGAGAGGAACTTGACCAATTTTACTCTGTCTAGCACTAGACGGATGTCACTCGTCAACTGGGGACGTCCCGGGGTGCCTGAGGAGTGAATGAACCCATACAATGTAGACCCCTGGGAGTGAGACTTAACAGATTTTACCCTGTCTAATGCCAGACCGCGCACCGGTGGCTCAGTTGGTTGAGCACCGGGCTGTCACGCGGGAGGTCGTGAGTTCAACTCCAGCCGGACCAACACTCAGGGTCTTTAAATAACTGAGGTGAAAGTGCTGCCTTTGTAATTACATCTGCAAATGGTTAGACTCTCTAGTCTTCTCGGATAAGGACGATAAGCCGGAGGTCCCGTCTCACAACCCTTCAATGTTCATAATCCTGTGGGATGTAAAAGAACCCACACACTTGTCGCAAAGAGCAGGGCATGTAGTTCCCGGTGTTGTTGTGTGTCTTCTGTGGTGTATCATGGTTGGGAGGGTAAATGCTCGGAGATATTAGCTACACCAAGCTACTCTAAAAACCCGAGGGTAAATAAAGGTGTATGATATGATATACTAGACGGTTTGTACTCCTCAACTGGGGGTGTCCAAGGGAGCCTGAGGACTGATTGGGTTCATAGCAAAGTTATGGGAGCCATTCAGCTAGGAAGCTGTTTTATATTATGGAGCACAGTTTTTGGCAATTAATTGTAATGATGGAGACGTTAGATTTCCCTTCAGTGAAGGAACTCAGAGATGATTAGAGGATTAGAGATGTATTTTTTTTATAGTGACTTGGGAATACTGAGTAAAATCAATTCCAAATAAATATTTTTCAAGATTTAGTTTTCTCCATGTTGTGCAAAGTCATCATTTTTGACGTTCTTCATTACAGATTGACAACAGCTTTGGCCAAATCAAGCCTTTTACATTCAATGCAGCATTCGGGGAAGAAACCACACAGCAGGAGATGTTTGAACAGTGTGGCATTAAACATCTAGTAGAAATGGCTGTGGAGGGGTAGGTATTTTTGTGAAAAAAATAAATAGTGTCTGCATGAAAACAAATGGTATGGACCATATGTTGTGACATCAACTTCAGTATTGTCACTGTGGAAACAATAATATTATGCATCTTGATGAAGGCTCAGCTAATAAAGCCTGATTAGCTACATGTACATGTTATATCAATTTTTTTATCTCAACTTTAATCAAGATACTGTTGTTTGTCTTCATGGAAAGTGAAAACTGATATACATGTACTTGTCCACAAACCTCTAGTAGCTGGGTAAAGAACTAACAAATTCAACCTGACATACCCTTTATGTTGAGTCAGGGAATTGAAGTCAGAACTTGCTCATGCAAGGCAGCAATCTCTCGCTACTTTGTCAACCTTAAAATGCTCTGCCCCTGTTTTCTTAAAGCCAATTTTTATATAGAGTGCCTAGTTATGGTAATGCCCTTTAGTTTCAATCTTCTCTTAGTTTCATCCTTCATCTCTAATTCAGGACATTGCCAGAAAATTCAAAATTTTTTACATTGTTTCATGCCAGAATTGCCATGGAATCACCTTAAGTACTTTTCCTTATCCTGTGATGTCTTGTTAATTTCTTCTGCATTGACCTGGCTAATTACGAAATTTCTAAATGTGCCTATGGATGATTGAAAGGACATTTTCTTACATGAGTGTTTTTGGCTTTTTCTTCAACAGATATTCATGTACAGCTTTTGCCTATGGCCAGACTGGATCAGGAAAGACATACACAATTACTGGGCCTTTGGTAATTTGGATTTAACTATTTTAGAATGTTATCTTTAGTTACTGATACCAAGTAGGTATTTTTTCCATATTTACCAGTCTTTATTTAACAGCACAGCCCACCTAATTTGATGGTGTATTTTGCTGTTTTAACATGGCAGGAAAATTCCAGCGACAAGGATAGATTTATTCCTGATCCTGACATACAAGGCCTTATTGAAAGGTTTGTTTGTGAGTTTGCCAGATGGTGAAAGAAGGAAGGTTGTTGATTTGGAGTATTCTGAAATTTTAATAAAACAACTGTTTAATAATCATTTCAGGTGTTTCCATTATTTGTTTGAGATGAAAGAAAACCATTCTGATGAGTTTACTATCAAGGCATCGTATTTAGAGGTGTATAATGAAAAGGTGTGTCACATTTTTTTGTTTTAAAGTGTTTGGAGTCCTGTACATAGCACAGGGAACATTATTTGCCTTCCACTGTGTCATCCACATCCAATTCTTTTTTCAGTGAGGGTCATTACACTGCATGTTCTGTTTAAAAAACGAGCAGCAGTGTTTTATGCAGTTTAAAAACATGAGGCGTAGCCAAGTGTTTTTAGACCCAATGAAACATGTACTGTGAGTTTTCTGAACTGCTTCAAAAACATTCCACAAAAAGTATGCCCCTCCAGAATCCAAACAAAGGTTCAAATTGTGAGAGGAAGATATTAGCATACAAAAAAACAAAAAAACAAAAAAACGAAAAAACAAGCCGGGCCTTATGGCTATTTTTACATAAAGAATAATAGTGTGGATTGTTTTATCAGGTTTGAAGTTCAAGCCGGTGACATTTTATCAGTGTCTTTATAGGCTCTTAGGTTCATAAATTATTAAGGAATTTTTGAAAGTCAGATAAGAGGGGTTGATGGAGTGGCTAGCCAGTCACCTATGAAAAAATGATGTTTGATTTGATTCACATTGGATTTTGCTTTGGCGTCCTTGGGGGCACTTCAGTGCTAAATCAGTTGAGTCTCAAAGGAAGGTAGTTATCACCATCATCTGACATGTGAAACAAACTCAGGAGAAGAATAATCATATGACATCAAGGTTATTGTGATAAGCTGTCGCCTCTCATTTACTCACTGATCCCATTATCAATGAGAAGTTTTCCATCACACTGTCCATACGATTTTCAACTTCATTTCAAAGTAATCATGGATGGAAAATGTGTACTTTTTTGATGTTGACTAGGTGCAGGATTTACTGAACCCATCAAGTGCAAGAGATTCCCTGCCCGTACGCTGGTCAAGGGACAAGGGCTTCTATGTTGAAAATCTGTTTTTTGTTGAATGTGATTCAGTAGATGATCTAACTGCAGTTTTAGAGGAAGGTATGTTTACCTTGACAAGTTAGAGTTCCTTATGACTTGAAACTATTGAGAGGTTTTTTTGCCGTTTAATTTTTTTTTCATTGCTGTATACTTTACATGACGTTATTTCACCAAGATATGTATCGCTCTGCACGTATTGTGTGCCTATTTTTTTTTGTAGGTCTGAGCAATCGTCAAGTAGGGTCTCATTTGATGAATGATCACTCAAGTAGAAGCCACAGCATGCTGACTGTGTACATAGATAGTGAGTCGGTAAGAACCACTTTTATGTCTGTTTTACATTGATATGTTTATGGCTTAACCAATCTGTTTGTGTGCTTGAATGAAATGTTGTTATTTTCATCTCTTGTTTAAGACTTGTTTTTGAACTCATGGAAATGCTCTATTTTTTTGATAAAAATGCGTTGTTTTCATTAACGGGGGCTGTGTCACAAAATTTAGCCCAATTCAGCGACTGGAAACTGGCAACCAATGTGAAATCAATAGCCTGTGAACAGAAGCCCACTCTCCTCAAATGATATTAAAAAAAAATTCAGTAGAGCGGGCGGCTGTACACAGACTGAAAAGCAGCCATAACGGCTTATGTGTTTTAGGAGAGGGGAAAACCGATTAGACAACCAGCAGACTCAACCGGCATATGACGCCGAGGTACATTGGTTGCATAATATTTTGCCCCCAGCGAATTCGACCCCTTCAAGTTCGCCCCACACAGTTCGTTTTTAAAGGCAAACTTGGTCCCCGTTGCGTAAAGGAGTTCATGTGGCGGGATATTCTCTACTTATTACGCTTCAAGAAAACGATCTGGCTTTTAGTTTTCAACGTACAAAGGGGGCAAAGGCGGTTAGGACTGAGGGTCGAACTCGAAATGTGGGGGGGGGGGGGGGGGAGGGAAACGTTCGTACGTTCGTTATCCGACTCCGAACGTTGGTATCAAACTAGAGACACATTAGTGGAAAGCGATTGCCCAAGTCACCAGGCCAACCCTGCTGTTTTATTTTTTATGTTATTTGTATTTCATCAGAATGACCCCACAGATGAGTCTGGATATCCAATAGTTAAACACGGAAAGCTATGCCTTGTCGATTTAGCTGGTAAGAATAAAATCATTGTATTGGTAGTACGGCGTTTTTACAGACCGAGTTATTTTTAGATTGATTTTCCCGCAAAACCAGACCTTTCCATCTAATGACAAGTCTTTCATGAAACAATAATTCTTACCCGTGGGATTCAAAATGGTCACTTGTGCAAGCCAAATCGTATTTAAGGTGGGCAGAAACGAGGGGTCGTGTTGCAGGGACATGTTCCAGCGACAAAAAGGTGTGTAGTGCTTACTGAGGCGACATGCATTAGGGTCATGTAGCGGGGACATGTAGCAGAGACAAAATCACAACTTTTACACACACATGAAAGTGTTGCAGGTACATGTTTCAGGGATATGTTGCAGCGACGTGTCCCATCGACAAAATCACCCCCAAATTGGTGTTGCATAATTACAAAAGTAGCACATCACACGACGAGGGGACATGTCGTTGCAACATATCCCTGAAACATGTGCCCGCGACATTTTCATGTGTATGCACTTTTTGCGATTTTGTCCCTGCTCCATGTCCCCACTACACGTCCCTGCTACATGTAGCCTCAGTGTGCACTACACAAGATTTTTGTGGCTGCCACATGTCGCTGCAATATGTCCCTGCAACATCAAAGGTGTCTGCAAAGGTGTCTGCCCACCTTTAAGAACTCGTCGAAAAATAGCTGGATCTGTGAAAATGTCTTCTAGTTATGGACTCCTGATCATCATCGTTCGTCAGATTGCTCAAAGTCCTCCAAAGCACTTGTTGCGAGCCACGTGAACATACCATGCATCTAGATATGACATCGTTTCTCATTGTTTTGGGTTCCTGGATGCTCTTCGCGTTCGTGAATTCAGCCTCCCTCGGAGCCTTACACCCATAATTGGAAAAGACGTTTTATTATTTCTTAGACTTCTATAAGGACAACAAAACAATTTTTAAAAACCAAAAAGCGAAAAGAAAAAGGCAGCAATAACAACAAGAAGTGTTTAGTCGTAGAGCTTTCAATTCGTTTTAGAAGTAGTCACACTTAACTTTGCAACACAACAGATGTAAGTGAAGGAAACTGGTCTGCAGTTACACGGTGTTGACTTGTCCGACATCAACAACTTTATTCGTACCTAAAAATCTACAAGCAATTCTAAATAATAGTTATATGAAATATAGAGAGAGTACAGGTTGTTTGTAATAACAATAACCGGTTAGAAATGTAAGGAAACCATATGTTCAAATGATTAATTATGATTATTTGGTTCATATTCGAGACATGCGCACACGCCTACACAAAACGCAAACTGACGGAAAAACGAAACAACAACGAGGGGATACCATGACAATAGACTGTTGTTCCTGTATCAACGCTCTATTGGTAAACGAATGCTAAATGTTGAAATCCCTGTCTTGGCGAAATTCTCGCTCGAGTCTTAACAGGTGGTCCATTAGATTCATTCACACTTAGACGACTTAGTTCCTTTTGTATGCCTTGGACATTAAATGTGATCTCGCAAATTAATGCAGAAACTGAAGAAGGCCCAAATAGGTGCGACGATGAACGGGGTTGTATTCGCAGGCTACCATGTGCATTATTAACAATTGGCTTTCTTTCCGAAGCCACTAAGGCGGTCCAACGCACATAGTTTCTCAGAAGAGGACGGTATTCCCCTTCTTGCATACGATTGGAGAGCGCTTTTGTTTTCATGACTTTCAAAATAATTCCTTTGTGTGGATCCGTTCAAGAATATGGCACGATCACATGTTCACAGTACGTATTTGTGGGCCGGTTATAGGGTGCTTTGACGCATCTTGTCCACTCTTTATAAAAGATAACCGGCATTTCTTTACTCTGTTTACAATCCAGAGTCTGGCAACTTGAACTAGCCGTACTTTTCATCTTTATATTAAAAGAATTCCTACCTTTTGTCAAAGGAATTCGTGAAGTGAAAGCAGTGCCGTAATAGGCAACTTTCACGATGGGGTCATTTGACTACAACTACCAGAATTCTGTTTGTTTTTCTTTTCTTGCTTAAATTTTGTATTCCTGGTGGGGTAAAAATAACAATAGCTCTGCTCTAATTTCCATGAGACAAGCAAAACCTGAAGGATTCTGGTACTTGTAGTCAGATGGCGTCATCATGCAAATGTCCTATTGACTTGAAACTGTGTACGTGAGAAAGATCACGTGTCACTGTGACGTTGCGCGATGGGAAGCTGTTACGCATCGTGCACTTTTTGCGTGGAAAATACAAATTTCTAATATGACGTGTTCTTATTCAAACCACAATCACGAAATACCCAGTTTATCATGAGTTTATTCCATGAGGGTATTCCATCACTTTGAGCATGAAACCGGGCTGTAGCGTATTCTCGTGATTTAGGTACGTAGATTCATTTTTAAGTTGCATTTCAACGTGAGGACACCGGTCACATCGTTCCATAAAGTAAGTTCTGTTTTTCTTGTGCAATAGTAATAGCGGCAAATCGATTACAGGTGCACGGTTCATATGAAACTTTTCTTCGTGTAATTGACTCTTAACAGGCAGTGAAGGTCAACATGCGCGAATTCTCTGCAATGATTCTACACCGCGAGAATGCGGTAAAACACTTGCAGATTGGAACCTCAAAACCATTAAGTAGATTCGGAAACCTACACAGTTCTAATTGAATTGGGCTGCAAAATCAATTGTTCTTTATTTTGAGTCATGGTCCAGAGTTCACTCCCCACTAATGCCTTAATGTCTTCTCTGAATTGTTGCATCGGTAAATAGTAAATCACCGTGCTATTTTTCTTCGCAAGATAGGAGTTAAGCAAAATTTGCCATTAAAATGAGCGTGTCAAGTTTGTTGGCAATTTTGCACGAACGCGTGTTTTCTTTTGTCTTGACGACAGGCCTTACTGTTGACTTTTTAAATGTATCATTGTTCCACATTGGGAGTTTGTTTGCTCTGGGTGAATGCAGGTGCAAGCACAGTTTATTTCCATTACTAAGTTTGTTGTTTCTCCTTAAGATCAATCCAACATCGAGTAATTGCTCACACAATGGAAGAAGCCTTTTGTTTTTTCCTTCACTTGATAAGATATAACACCAAGAAGTTTGGGTGTGGTTCTTTTTTTCTCTTTCTCTCCTTTTTTTCATTCGATTATTCCAAAACGAGAGAAAGAAGTAACATTCACACAGAATCTTCTTTTTACACAAAAGCTGAGCAAGGCGTCCCATCAAGGATCTTGTTTATGGAATTATTCACAGAATAAAGAGAATTTAATGTTGTGTATATTTTGATCTGCATAGGTGACAATTGAAGAGGAATTTTCTTTGTCATATATACTAACTCTGGTTTACCAGTGAAACCAGTGTTTAAATATCTACGCATTCGGTTTTCTCGCTCATACGGTGGACTCTGTCAGGAAATTATTTTTTTTGTTTGAGCAAAAAGATAATTGACATTGTTTAACGGTTGAGTAACTTTTGTCGATCGACTAATGTAAAATTTATGTATGTTCTGACCTCGAGAACGACGAAACGTAAAGAAAGCGGTTTATTCATCCAATTGTAAGTGAGTTTTCTTTTCGGATCATTGCCGGGATATTTTCAAGTTGTCAGTGTGAACTGACAAGGCTTCCAATGTCGAAATTAAGGTTCAAGTGGACATGTGTATTTGTGTTAGTCAAATAGCCGCAAGGTACAGTTTGTGTTTTTTTTCTATTTCGATAGACCTTTTTTCCGTCTTTCTTCAGTCACAATCGAAAAACTGTATCCTTTCAGATAGATAGTTCTTGTATACTGATGTACGACGGAGTGCGGTTATGGGTTTCTCAGGAATAACCAGTCCGGCACAGAGTAAAGATGAGACTGCCAATAAAAGAACTTGGCGTTGTAACAAGGTTGAATTGCTTGGCTTATAATTTTTGTCGTGATACCAGCGTTTTATAGCCAAACCTATTTGGTAATAAATTAGTTTTGATCGAGTCGCTTTGTTAAAGTATTTATGTGGTGCTGTTCGTATCTCGTTAATTCTTTGCGTGTTTCTGTACAGTTCGTAAGCGTTTGGTGGTAACTACGGACGCTTGGTAACGAAAAGTTTATCGTGGTTTCTAACATACCGTAATCTTTATGTCTGTAGGAAGTGAAAGAGTTAAAGAGACGAAGTCTGTTGGAGGAACATTTGCAGAATCGCAGAACATCAACAAGAGTTTGTTGACTTTAGGTTAGTTGTATTTCTGGTCGACCCGGTTGGATTATGAAGATTACTAAAAGTAACTAAAATTTATCACCGTTTTATAATTCGGTCTATTGTGAGATAAGTCATTTTACAAGCGTTGATTTAAATTTCGTCAGTTTAAAGATTCCGTGAATGCGATCACGCTTTTATTGTAGGCACTCAGCGGAAACTTTAAAGCTTTTGCAGATTTCGTCATCAAGTTTATAGAACTCGTTTTGCATAAATCTAAAAACGACTCAAACAACCGATTTCGACAAGTGCGTTAGGTAACGAGACTACAGATAAGTGAGGAAAAAATGTGACGCTGAAGGGGTTTTCTAGGAGCAGAAGATTCGAATTTATGCCGAGAGATTCCATTGCGTCAGCGCTTTTTTCTGTAATCGATGGTGTTTATAGCACAATAAGATACATCGCTTTTCGTGTTGCAGCTATATGCTTCATGGGTTCGTTACAAAACATAAAACGAAACAATATTTTTTGTTTAATTTTTGTGATACTAGAAGGTGAGGTAAGGGCTTTCCTGGGAGTTTCACAACATTCCGTTTACGCGGTTATGATTTATATCGATATGGAACGGCCGTAAATAATAAATCTTTAAATAAATCTTTAAAATTGAACGCAGATGTGAGCCACTTCAATGGGATCTGACTCCTTTGGCCCAATTAGCATATTAAGTGTTGTGAATTTGTATTTCTTTGTTTTTAAGTGAAAGTCAAATATCGCACCAATTCTTCAAATTGTTTAGATATCTTCCCCGGCTGACTGAACTGGATTGTAAGCTGTCCCAAGCTAAGAGAATAACAAATTGATAACTGCCGCCTAATTGCCGAAGCGTCGAAAGGTCAGAAAGCTCTGCAATGTTCCGCAATCATGCATATTAGCCGCAAGGGGCGTTATCGTCCGTCGTGCTTTGGGGAACGCGTTAAACTGCCTATGAAACGAATTTTTTCTTGATAATTTCGAAGCTTATTATGTCTAAAAATTGCGAAAATAACTTGAAACGCGAATCTTTTGCCGCCGAAAACGAGACAAGGGGAGCAATAGGTATTGATGAAATGTCCAGATTAAAAACAACCTATTTTATTCATTCTCGAAAAGGCGAAAAAGTGGTCGTCAACCGCTAAAAACGGACACGTTGTGTAACATGAAACTAGATATGAAAGTCATAAAAAAATATGATAAGGTCAAATTGAGTCATAAAAATGTTAATGTAGTGGAGAAAAATTATATTACAGCACAAAAGTATCTTTCAACGAAGAGGAAGCTCGTTTTTTTATTGTTCTAATAGTGTTACCATGACGACACCGCGGTGAAGATTTAAATGTTCTAGTAAAAAGAAAGTTTTATTATTATATTGATGGTGATGAAATACCAGGATTTTCCTTTTTCTAAAAAAATCATATCTTCATGGTGCGCAGTGAGGATATTTTTATCTTTCACATGTGATGATATATGTGTCGTCATGGTAACTAACACGATCAGCCAATAAATTCCTTGTAAGATACTTTTGGACTATTTTTACTTTCGTTTTTAATAATGATATTTCATCCGCTGCGCTCACTCGTGAGAGATACTATTAACACTCGAGGATAAAATTCGTATCCCCGGGCGGCTGTGTAATATCCTCTATGTATTTCATCAGTATCTATATAAGAAAACGTTACAAAAACTTATTGTATTTGCTTATAGCAAACAACCTTAACGCTATCCACCGGATAAATCACTATCCATTGGATAGCGCAATTGGTTTCGCTCTGACTTATCCAATGGATTGTGATTTATCCGGCGAATAGCGCGATCCATCGTTTGAACAACTGGGGTCTAACCCGGGGGCAATCACTTACAATTAAATAATATAAACGAAGTTTACTTTGACAAGGGCAGGCGCGCATTTAAGCCTCTTCTCGCCGTTGTATGCAAATCATTCACGTCATGTCGGAGTGACTAAAATTACAAGAAATGGCATTTTTCGACAACAAAGATCCAAAGGTTTCCTTGAAAGTATCCCCTCAAACTCCCTTATATGGTAGTGCCTCATTGAAAATCCTTATCAAGGGTTTTTCCCGGTGTGTATGCCTAACAAGGAAATGAGTGGCAACTATTCGTTTATTTTCCCATGCAACTCCAGTGTTCCACATTGCTACCGGCGTTGTTATTTACAAGAAGCATAAAATGTCTGGTTATAGGAAACTGCATCTCTGCTTTGAGCGATCCAAGAAAGAAGAGTGGTCACATTTCATACCGAGATAGTAAACTGACCAAACTGCTGGCAGACAGCCTGGGTGGAGATGGTGTCACCCTCATGGTAAGAAAAGAACTACTTACAGTATTCCTATTGCGCATGCACGAGTGCTGTGTTGTACGAATAAAGGGCCTTGGTAACGAAACGAAAGCAAAACATCTCGTCAACAAATTATATCGCACATTTCTCAGAAATTGTCGTTGATATTTACCACTTTTGCCCGGGTTTCGATAGTAAGTTCTACGGTTTTTTTCCGTCACAGTTTTAAAATGTGAGCGCTTCACTTTCTAATAGCATCACGCGCTTTTTGCACCACATATGAACACTTGTACTTGTATTAGTTTGGTAATTCGTTCATTTGAACCTATCTTGGAATAATTTCAGATCGCATGTATTTCTCCTTCTTCGTACGTGGTGCAGGACACCTTGAACACCTTGAGGTACGCTCACCGCGCAAAGAAGATCAAGAACAAGCCTGTAGTGCAGATGGTAGGTCTGTGGAACACATTGTAGCCTTGTGCTGTATCGAACGTGTGCCAGTGGTCTCTCTGCGCCGTCTCAAGCGATAGACGGACGCTGTAGAGGGCCGAAAAGTGAGACCTAAGAAATGAATTTGGACTGGTGCACCTGTTGCTTACGTTGTTTTAGTTTCGTTATGTCAGTCGATGGACACAGTAGGGCAATTTACCGAATGGGTAAGGAGCAATTAATGCAAACATGATCACTTTTGTTTTCAATTGTTTTCAACAATTTCAGCTCTTTGCACTGGCGTTATTTTTGCTTTTTTTTAGGACCCAAAAGAAAAACTAATTTTAAGTCTGAAGCGGGAGATAAAGTTGCTTCGAACGGAAAACGCCTACTTTCGACAGCAGGTAATAATTGACCACTTTCATAAAGGGCGACCACCTTTCCATTCTTTTGTATTTATGTTAATTAGACCTACTGCACCTCATTTTCAAACAAATATTCTTTTGAAATTTGCTCGTCCAAGCGAGGCTAGAAAGGCTTATTAGCATTAAAACAAAAGAATATCTTATTTGGCCGCCATTATGAAAGAGGTCTATAATAATAATAGAATAGGCCATTTCCGAGTTCATATCTGCCTCCTCGTCAAAGCGAGTCTAAGTGCAAAGTTTTTGTGATGGTAATTAGTTCTACTTTACGTATGAATGAAAACTAATTTTCATAAGAAAAACTTCGCACTTAGACTCGCTTTGAAGAGGAGGCAGACATGAACTCGGAAATGGCCTATTGACCGCTGCCCGTAGGGGATTTTCAGGGCCAATAAGCGGCTCACGACCTTGGGCCAAAAGCATGCGTAAGACGCCTTTGGCAGCCGCTATACGGTCCATGTCTGATGTCGGAGTACAGCACCACAGTTTGATGTAATTAGCTGTGAGTAGAGAAAACCGGATTACCAGGAGAAAAACCCTCGAGCCACAGGTAGAGATCGACTGAAACCCAGCCCACATACAATTGCTTACTGCTATGTGAGAGGCAGGGTTCATAACCAATGCGAGGCGTAGCTCAGTCTGTTAGTGCGTGGCCTTCTGAGGTGGAGGTAGCCAGTTCGATCCCCGTCTCATTCCATCGACCTCTGTTTCCTTCTTTCCTCTCACCCGTGTAGCTGTATGATCGAATACCTGTAAAACGGAGCATTGACGCAGGAAGGAAGGGGGAAGGAAGGGGGGTGGGGGGGGGGGGGTAAATGGTGCGTACTGAGGGCCACAAGTTCATCAGTAACTCAAGTGTACTGCCACGTGTTACCCTCGCGTAACTAAGGACCTTTTTTTTGCCTTTAATACTGGTTAAAGGACTTCACTTTTTCCTTAAGTCGCATACAGGCTTCTTATTAAGAGGTATATGTATAGGAAATCGTACGAACTTGCTCGTGCAATTGGTGATTTATGGGTACAGGTGATGTTTTGAAAGTTCTCCGCGAGTGCAATTTGAGACGTTTAAATACATCACGAGTGCCCATAAATCACTAAATGCACGAGTAAGTTCATACGATTTTTTATTTATTATTTTCTCCACAAAATTATTCCATCTCTTTGTTTTCACAGCAATTTCCGTACCTCGGAAGCTCGTTTTTCCACCGAAACAAAAGAAAACGTTTGCATGATAATAGAGCTCAATTCCCGTTCCATTGTTTAGGTACACCAACATGGCCGCCGTGACGTCACGTGAAAACACTCTATAACCTATTTATGCATTCGTCTTTTGGCCAATCATAAACACTATATGCTTTTGAGTATGAAACAAGATGTTTTAAGGACGGTGCCTACTATTGTCATTGCGCATACGTTCTGCGCATCTCGAGATACTCTGGTTTCCTATCGGCGATGCTTACCAATACAGTGAAAAAAAAAAACTATCCAGAGAAAGTAGATCTTAGTAACTTCTCTTGGTATTCAAAAAGAAAGTTGGGGGTAACCATGCATTTCTGAGAGATAATTAAGCTTCAATTTGAGAAAGAACGCCATACATTGCTTTGTATTTTAAAGCTTTTTACAAATATTATTCATCAATTATCTTTGAAAAATGCGTGGTTACCCCCAATTTTCTTTTTGGATTTCAATAACAATTGCTAAGATATACATTTGCTGCATAATCATGAACCGGGGCAAAAATGCCTCTGAATTAGTAGGCACCGTCCTTAATTGTTCTATTCTTTTACTCAGCTGGGATTAGTAAGCAGTGATTCGCAAACATCTCTGACCAGTAGTGACAGTAAAACGACAATCGGAACTGAGAATGGAAGCACACCAAAGGAGAACATTCCATCACCTGAGCGGGGTGAGTATGAGCTCGACATTTTGATTTGTCATTAATATGTGATGATAAGCAAAGTAACCTATGGTGATCAGGGCTCGTCCAAGTTGTTTCCTTTATTTTTGCAGTCGCACAAGAAAACAGCTTAACGCTTTAGCATATAATCCCTGCCAAAGAGATCGTAAAACTGAATCAACGATTTCAATTCTCTTCTCCCCTACATACCCAAGGCGTGAACTACTTTATTGCGTCAACTGCTCCGTAGATTACCTTTTTCCCTTAAGTAACTTAGAGTCATCGAGTCGTTTAAAGGGAACATTCACTAAAACAACAAAATAACTTTAAACCACAGATCATTATGTTTACAATTAAAATTGTTCAAACTTTTTCCAATGAAAGAGTTTGTATTCGAGAAAAATGAATTTCAAAAACGCTTGTTTTGTCTTTCAAAGTCAAATCTCCCGGGCGCCGCCATCTTGACTAATTGTGACCTGTCGTGGTTGCCATATTGTTCCAGAACAAACGCTCTTTGTGTCAAAATAATAGGGCAACCACGAACTTCTGAATATCTTATTGCTTTTGAGCGCGCTATTCACAATATTACAATATTTACATTTTTATCAATTTTGTTGCATTTTTAAAAATATATTATTATACTCGGAGATACAAGCTTTCTCGGGCTACTCTCAGTCCGAGTTTAAATAAAGTTATGTACGTTGTACCGTTTATGTGTTAATTCGGGTAGTGGTCCATTAAATATCACAAGCGACGAAGGTGGCAAGGGGCTTACAGGAATGACACGAGAAGCAGGTCAGGTGGCACCTTTAAGCTCTGCATAGTTAGTAACTATGAGCTCTGTAAGTCCTAGTTTTTGGGGTTTTTTTTTTTTCGATTTTACGAATTCATATTCAAGCTCATTGCGAAAACAGTTGCATACGTTGTTTCACCGTTAGCCGCTGGTAAACTGCCATTGACCCCAGGTACAGAAAATTATCCATTAACTTTGCATTTTATGTCTTTCAGCCAATCAGATACAAGCCCCTGAAGAGCCTCAAAGACTCACAACTGCAAGGTATGTTGAGAAATTCTGATTTTTTGTTTTTCGTTTTTGTACAAGACCTTAATAAAGATCACTTAACTGTGTTCCGGTCGGATCTATTCCTGCTCAAGCTAATTTTCCGTTGTCGATAACAGGGTTCAACCCATTCTCTACCGTGAATTAACGATTATCGTTTATTCTTAATTTGCTCTGAATTTACTATTATCGTTAATTTAGAAGACTGAAAGCTTGATGTGGATTATGGAAAATGGTCATAAATTTTTGAAAAGACAACCGAAGTGTATGGAAGTAAGACTCGAACCTGGGAATGTTCATTATTAACCCGTCACCTAACCACTTCACCACCGCACCGCTAGCTGCTCAGGAACAATATTTTAAACACTATTTGATAATGCTGTTTTATCAAACGACAACAAACAAAGGTCGCTTTCCAAACTTCACGACAAAGCTAAACATTTTAAATCCAAGCTTAGGCTTAAATTATTAATCTAGCCTAGGCCTAATATTTTTTCAGCAGCGATATTCTATGGCAGACTTAAAAAGTGTTTTTTTGAAGATGCGATGTATTGATCTTCAGCGGTGAACCGGAAAGAAGCGGTTCCTAAAGAGTGGAAGCTCCAGGTTCGAATCCAATCCACGGATATGAATTTTTTTTCCCTTGTTTTCTCTGTTACCTTAAGTCCTGGGACACAGTGTCCTAAATTAACGATAATAGCAAATTGAAAGCAAAGTAAGAATTAACGATAATCGTTAATTTAGAGAAGAGATCATGTTCGGATAAGAGTCTAGACAACGCTGAACGCGTCATGCTCGCGTCAATTTGTCACGCAATGTAATAGCCAATCAGGAACGCCCATTTTGGGAAATAAACCAATCATATTGCAAGAAAGTTTGGTCACGCTCTGAAATAAAAACTTTCTTTGGCGTTGAATATTGTGGTAAAAATCAAATCGAAAGTGGTTCAGCGTTGTCTGTACTCTTATCGACAACGATATTCGTCATCACAGTTGGCAAAATTTTGTGTACTCACTCGGCTGCGCCTCGTTAATTATCCCCGGGATAAGTTCATTCCACACGTTCTTGATCCTCAGAAGCCTCTCTGACCGCTGCAACAAAGACCGGAGCTCTAAGGTTTCCCCTCTGAACACGTTTCTAACTGTTTCCGATTGAAACGCTGCACCTCATAGGAACCGAGAGTCATTATTGGACTTCTTAGTATTGACAAATTGAACTGTTTTATCCTGAGTTACGCCAGTGGAAGACTTGCTAAACCAAATCAATCCTATCGTTTTCTCATCCGCAAGTGCTCTTAGCTAACAATCTAGTTTACAGGCACCCCACTTTTTAATAATCTAAATTAAAGAAACAATTCAACCTTAACAGAAACATGATTAAGAACCCAACTGGCAGGAGGCAACCAGATGGCTATTTACAAAGCATAGTAGAGTTAAATCCGGGACAATCGGAAACAAATCCAAACCAGAGGTTAGAACGGGATTTGAACCAGGGTCAACCGCATGCAAACCCAACGCCCTAACCGATGGACCATGCCGCCTCCTAAAAATTACCTATCATCGTTTTTGAGTTCATGTTACTCTTTATGCTTTTCGTCAGCCTCGTCTTCGCCTGTTAAGACTGACCTTCCTTTCATTTGTAGCATGGCGGTTGGAGCAAACTCTGGGCTTTATGACATGCTGCAAGAATATATGGTAGAAAACGAACACCTCAGGTAAAAATAATCTCTTTCTGTACTTTTATGTTTAAAAGCAAAGGGGGGATTCATGGAATCCGAAATGCTCCCAAAATGTTTTGGGCCATTTGAGGAACACAAACCTGGTATCAGGTGCATCTCAGATGCCTCAAGACTTCGCGAAAACATGTTTATCATTATTAAATACCGGCGTTTCATAGTGAAGGGTATTATTTTTCACCCTGCAAACAGCTCACTGTGCTATTTGATAGCTTAATCATGCCCTTGTTCACTCATGCGGTTTTAAGTAAGAGCGTGTGCCAACGACAGTAAATACCTTTCAAAGATTAATAAATTTCCAAACGAGTTACATTTATAAGTTCATATCCATTAGTGATGTAATTACAGCACGAAAATAACCAGCAATCAAAAAACATCATAGATAGGCAAACGTTTATCTACAGCTAATGTGCAAATGAGCGAATCTTACCTATGGTACATCTTATTCCAAAATGGCCACCATTTAAGTATTCTTTTGTTACCTTGCAAGTTGGCCCTTATGGCCTCGCTTTCAAACTTAAAATTCATACATCTTATTCGATGTTTTAACATGCAATACGAGCGGATATTTTGCAAGTTGCGTAGTATTTTTCCGAGTCCCACAGGGGCAAGAAAAAATTCGAGCAATGAGCTAAATGTCCGCGATTATTATATGTTAAACCATCGAATGTGATGTATTATTCCACTACGAAAAGGGTGTTATTTTGCTTCAGTTTTATCTGTCCTTCAGGGCGAGTGCGAACGATGTTGACAGCACAAAAAGCCAGCCAAATGTCCTTTATTTGGTTGGATAAAAGAAATGACGCGTGACAAGCGATGACAAGCTAAATTCTCAGGCTTTGCATCGTGTTAAAAGCAACTTCTTTCTTACTGCTATATGTATGTTAATATTTGTTGTGAATAATAAAATAAAAATTAAAAAAGAAAAAAAACATAAACATCAATTAGTTTTACTATAAATCTATTTTCGAGGCCGTAAAGTTCTCGGGATTGTACTCGAGAAACGGGCCTTTGCAGAGTCAGGTTGCATTGCACGATTGGTGCGAGGAAAAGGTGTAGAATGCAGCTTATCCAACAAATTAAATTAGTAATATTTCATTTTCTCATAGAACGACAAACGTGGAACTCGTTCAATGTCGGGAAGAGGTCACAAGGCAACAAATGGTAAATCTACGACCTTACTGCAAGGGATTTAATGTCTCTCTTACTTAGAGTCTGTGCATGATGATTATTTTGTTCATTTAATTGCTAGGTCTTGTCCAGAGAAAATGACCGACTTAGTAAGAAGCTAGAGGAGTTAGAAAGGTAACTTTACTGCGTTTACGTTTCTTTTCCATGGTTTTAATGTAAACAACTTCTGATGTTGAATTTAAGTGAAGCTATAATCCTCGCAGTCATGAACGCAATTTTTGCAATTGCGTAAAGAAGCCTGAAAAATTCAGGACTTCAACGGGTTTTGAACCCATGACCTCGCGATAACGTTGCGACACTCTAACCAACTGAGCTATGAAGCCACTGACGTTGGGAGCTGGTCATTTGTGGGTTGCAATGTTCCCGTGAGGAATGACTGAACGATGAATTGATATATGAAATGGATCATATATGAAGTGCAGATATGAAATCAAGTGAAGCTATGATCCTCGCAGTTATGAACGCAATTTTTGCAATTGCGTAAAGAAGCCTGAAAAATTCAGGACTTCAACGGGTTTTGAACCCATGACCTCGCGATAACGTTGCGACACTCTAACCAACTGAGCTATGAAGCCACTGACGTTGGGAGCTGGTCATTTGTGGGTTGCAATGTTCCCGTGAGGAATGACTGAACGATGAATTGATATATGAAATGGATCATATATGAAGTGCAGATATGAAATCAAGTGAAGCTATGATCCTCGCAGTTATGAACGCAGTTTTTGCAATTGCGTAAAGAAGCCTGAAAAATTCAGGACTTCAACGGGGTTTGAACCCGTGCCCTCGCGGTACCGGTGCGACGCTCTAACCAGCTCCCAACGTCAGTGGCTTCATAGCTCAGTTGGTCATTTGTGGGTTCCAGTGTTCCCGTGAGGAATGAATCAACGATGAAATGATATATGAAATGGATCATATATGAACTGCGGATATGAAATCAAGTGAGGCTATGATCCGAGCGTCGCACCGGTATCGGGAGGTCACGGGTTCAAACCCCGTTGAAGTCCTGAATTTTTCAGGCTTCTTCACGCAATTGCAAAAATTGCGTTCATAACTGCAAGGATCATAGCTTCACTTGATTTCATATCCGCAGTTCATATATGATCCATTTCATATATCATTTCACCGTTGATGTTGAATTTGCCGGTGTAAGGAGTGTCCAGAGGAAAACACTCCCCTCTGTTTACTGAAGTTTTAAATTGGGTGGGGCAAAAACCAACAAAGCTATACGATTTTGGGGATCAGGATGTGTTGTGCAGAGGATGGATCCGCCACATTGAGGTGGGCCTTTTATTACAGATTCATAACCGGCTAGCGTTAGACCGACCAGATGAAGATGCTGCATGTATATAACATGTCGCCCTCGACGGTCATTAATAATTAACCATTTTCGATCAAGTGCTTTGGCTTAAATTGTGCAGATACATGCATACTTAATTGACCTCTCCCCATAGGGGCTTTTCAGGGCCAATGAATCAACGAAACAACAGAACACAACAACTACAACTGTTAAGAATCCCAACTGGTAAACCAGTTGGCTATTTACAAGTGCAGCTGGGAAGTTGAACCAGGGACTACCAGGATCAAATTCAACGAGTGGTCAGAGCGGGTCTTGAACCCGGGATCTCCGGATCTCAAGGCAAGCGCCCTAACCACTGGGCCACACTGCCTCCGAATTAATAATTAATACTTAACACGGCAAACCATATACTTGGGGCTCATGGCACTACCGGTTATCTTCTTCTCGTTTCGCGCCAAAGTTGTCTGTTTTATGTATGTCATAAAAGTGTTGTACCTGACTGTCACAACTGATCAGGCTGGTGGTTCGGTCATGAACCGTGTCTCCCACTTCTGTGATCGTATGTGTGACGAATTTCAGTCGATCTTAACCTGAGTATAGGGGTTTTTATATTTTCTCCGGGTGCTCCTGTTAATCTCCGTTGTCAGAATCGATGTCAACGGTACACTGTGATTGCACCGGGACGCACTGTGAATTGGAGCCTACAATCTTGGACAAATAAATGGAACATTGAGACCACCCCTCCCCCCAAAATCAGTGATGGGAGAATGGCGCGTTTGGCCTTCACGCACCTTCATCCTTGATTTGGGGGAGAGGGGGCATTTCTGTTCCATTTTATTCTGTCCAAGATTGAATCTTGGACAAATTAAATGGAACATTGAGACCACCCCTCCCCCCAAAATCAGTAATGGGAAAATGGCGCGTTTTGGCCTTCACGCACCTTCATCCTTGATTTGGGGGAGAGGGGGCATTTCTGTTCCATTTTATTCTGTCCAAGATTGAATCTTGGACAAATTAAATGGAACATTGAGACCACCCCTCCCCCCAAAATCAGTGATGGGAAAATGGCGCGTTTTGGCCTTCACGCACCTTCATCCTTGATTTGGGGGAGAGGGGGCATTTCTGTTCCATTTTATTCTGTCCAAGATTGTAGCTCAAGCTATGTTGTGCTGCACTTGGCCTGGCGGGTTTCATCACACGTAATATATAGATTTAGTCAAGCCTAAAAGCGGAGCTCCCGGGCTAATTATTCTTACAAAGTTATCCTGGCTTGAGCCTGCGATCCAATTGAAACCCAGTACCTGGTCAGCGATCAACTTAAAAAAAGCTGACCTCGTTGAGCTCTAAACTTGAGCGCGAGATATGGTCACGTGATACTGGTCACATTGGCATACATGGAGGGATGGAGTTACGTACGGTCGTACGGTGACCAAAACTAAATTTTCTCGCTCAGATGGGTCTCCAAATTCTTACCCATGGTGCTCCGTACGCGCGCTAAGCGTCATTTGCTAACAGAGACCCTTGGAATTATCGGACACTTAACATAATGCCATTCTTGATAACTTCATCGGTTTCTTCCAGGTTTGTCAATATAAGAGTTTTACGACACGTCTTCGCGTTTATTCTCGCTGCTGTAGAAGGGAGGCATCACTGGATTAAAAATTTGGTTTTATCAACGGAGTTGATAATGTAAATTGGCCACCGTACAGAGATTCTAAAAGCTGACGTTTCGAGCGTTAGCTCTTCGTCAGAGCGAATCGAGGAATTGTGGGTTATGTGTAGTTTTTATGGTAGAGTAGGAGCTAAAAAAATAGGAATACATTAGTTAAATGAAAAGGATTAATCACTGAATTAATTTTGGTTTTAGTCTTATGGCTTGAGTTCAGTTGAAATTTACATACGTGCGACGCACTTTGTCGGTTGTTGCAGAGTTATAGTTTCATCGCCAATGTCCCTAAGGACTTTCTCAGGTGTGGAATCGCTGAGGAGTGTGGAACGCACCAGCTCCCTCCCCGACGAATATTTCAAAACCTCTGTCCCAGGCCATTCCGCTGGCGATAGGCATCCGTCGCCCTTAGCCAAAGAGGGAAGCCATTTGGAAAGAAGAAATTCGCACCCACGTAAGAGGAATAATCAACTTTTAGTTGTGCCTATAACTTTCTTTAGTGTTTTTTTATACAGTTTCCAATTGTTTGCATTGGTATCCTTGCCGTCGACACAGATGTACCGTATAATTTAGTGAGATATGTCACGACTTATGCGAATTTGGCGAATTGTTGCCATCTTCGCCATTGCGTGCATTTCTGGACGTACTTGAATTTACACGGAATCATCATGCCTCAAATGGTTGAGCATTATGTTTTGTTTCGTCTTCTTTGAGCTGTGACCAAAGATGATTTTTGAGCGTCAAACGGTAGTCGTTCCTACAGTACAAGAATGGAACTGAAATTGCCAGGACATTGAAGGTGTATAAAGTCCTAGGTTTTCGTGCTGTGCTGCAAATAACATAAGATCTTGTACATCGTCATCTCCCCAGTATAAGCGGATTTATTTGTCATTTATAGTGCAGTCGAAAGACCGTCGTCGTGCCAGCGATCCTACCCCTCCCATTGTGACGACAAAATTCCCGCCTATTCAGAACGGGCCGTACCCAAACTTCGTTGGTCAGGGTGGATGGTCGGAGGTACCGGAAGCAGGTCCGTCTCAACTGCAACAAGCTGTCCCAGGTAAGGCCGATTAATAAGGTGTTTGTCCAGAAATAGAACTTGACGAAGAGTTCTTTGAAACTTTGCTCACTTAAGTTGAGGATGGTCATTATGCGCTTTTATGCAGAACGACGCTAACTTAGGAAACGAAAAGATGATTTTCGGCGTTCCATTTCCGTTTAATACTGCATAGTTTAAGGGAACAAAAATATAAAAGAATCTGACCCAAGATATTGGAGCAATGGTGTGAAACTGATTAAATGTCAGGAATCTCGCCCAGACTGGAGTTTGAATTGAGTAAGGTCTCTCGTAACTTATGTCATACCTTACCATCCGTAGTGGTAAATCCATTGATGCGTTTTGCGATTTCTTTCTTGAGGAGACAGCGGTGGTTAGGGAAAGCATGTAATTCCTTGTGTCCGCTTTTCCTTAACTGATATGTTGCTTGACCGGTTCTCTTTTGAATTTGTTTTAGAGCCAAACAACAACATTGTTGTGAAACTACCACAGGCTTATTCTGTACCAGATTCCTCGCACAAGTCAAAGCTTGCTACGAGCACGTAAGTAAAATGTACCTTGGATTCCATGCTTGATCATCGACAGCGACTGAAGGAAGGATGTTAACGAAGTTTAACCCTTTGGCTACTAGAGATTTGGCCGAAAAACACGTTTTGAAGCTAGTTGAGGGGTTTTTTGGTCACTGTCGTGCTGTTTAAGAGCTAAATCTCCCCACAAACCCGTTTCCAGGTTGTACACTCCGCGGCCTTTTCAGCCAGGTGCAAAATAAGTGCTTGCAAAGTTCGGGCATGCGCAGAAAACAAAATTTTTGGGTTTAAAAGTAGCA
>OX421449.1:12685821-12690821 GCA_949126865.1 Montipora capitata | reverse complement strand
AAAATCTAAAAAGATCCCAATTTCCAACTGACAAAAGTCCCGAAAGAACTACGATAAAACAACCACACAAGATTGTTTTCATGGCATAAGCGTTTTTCCCATAAATCCGGGAACTTTTATTTTGAAACTCTCCCTGTCAATCTCCCTGTCAATGTGTCAATCAATCAAATAAATTTCCGGTAAAAAAATTTCGCTCTACAAAAAAAATTCTTGTATGAAAAAAATGGGGAGAAGAAAATAATCCTGAACATACGCTTCATCTCAAACCGTCGTGTTTTTACAGGGTGATGCCTTAATTCATACCTCTTGTTCAGTTGGGTAGAATCCTAGAGCTCGCATGATGTAGGGCACCTGTGCCAAAGGCACCTTTGTTGATACCTGCCTTGTTTCTGTGGTATCCACACCTTGGCTGCGAACAGAAACAGACATGTTCGTTAGTTTGTTTTTTTTTTTGTTGTAACATTCGTACTTTTTAGCATGCATGTTACAGATAATTGTAGAAAAAAGTGTTTCACAAACAGTGTGTGTTTCACAAACAGTAGTTTTTGAATTTTTATGGGAGAATTTAACTCGAGTTGTTCCACTGGTTGTAACAGATGAAAAAAAAAAAGAATTGAGTGCTATGCTTGAGGTAAGAGTTGTAAAACAAAGACTGGTATGCTTCTGAAGAAACAATGAGTTCTATGGTCGCCACTGCATCATTTTAAAAGTAAGAGAACGGTTACACGTAATGATTTTCACACTGACCTCCTTATCTGTGCGTAATAGAAGTAGTCCTCGAGCTCTGCAAATAGTTCACCATCTCGGCCACCCTCTAAAAGACCATAAAAAGGCACTAGGCCCTCTCCTCCAAGGGCAGCAGCAGCTTCCAAAGCACTAAAAGAGAGTGGAAACAATATTACAAACACTTATGTTGCCGCCGGTTAAATAGACAACACATTGAAACAACCTATTGTAGTTCTAACGTGATTGCTGGCAATCGAACCGGTATTAGCGAGAGTTGCGTTAAATTATGTGTTTAAGGCGATTTTTACCAAAGTCAACAGTTTAAACTCATACTCAAGGTTAATTTCCCACATCAACACACTGCAGTCTTCTCCGCCAGCAGTAAACAGATATTTGCCGTCATAAGAACAAACCAGGTTAGACACCTAAAGAGAAAAAAAACTTTCATGTTTACCGTGTTAGTTTTGTAAAATGAACTCATTAAAACTATTTTGTTCATTTCTAATCTAAAGTTAGCAGGAATGCTACTCATTACAATATTAAAAAAAAAACTCTCAACTTTTACTCGACTTTTATCAACCACTTAACGAATTATCAGTGGCTTCCCACCATGTGACTAAAAAAAGGTGTTTTAGATAGGCTTTTCGTAAAACCCAGTTTTCACTAGCGAAGCACAAAGCGCAAGGATCACAATTGTTTCCTTTTCCTTGTGCTTACGCTTATGCTTAATTTGTGTGAAAACGGGACGTAACGCAAGCACAACACAAGCTGTGACGTTCGTCCAATGAAAAAGACCCCTTCCAGATTCCAGTCGCAGCGCCTCGTTGTAAGAGAGAACATAGAACTAGTGAGCTCTTTGTCTCTGTTTCGCGTGCTTGTGCTTGCGTTATGGTTTGTTGTCACTTGACACAAATGTCTTTTGCTTGCTTTTCTTCGATCTTTCGCAACCTGATCTTTTCCCCTGGTCTTCCTCTTACCGAGAAAACTCTACGAATAAGTGGAACGAGTTTTCCAACAGAAGAGCAGACAAAATAGGACACCGATTTTTCTAATTCCAGTATATAGTAACAAGATAATGCGGTGCAAGTCTTAAAAAGCGTCTCGAAGGTAATCGTGTGTGTAACCCCGTGTAAACTATAATAGTTACATTTATGGACAACTGTTAAAAAGTATGATGCATACTCCTTCTGGGTGAGCAATCAAAGCCATAGTTTTGTGTGGGTTACCATCCAAAGGCAAACACTGCAGGCCAACCTAATGAAAAATTAACAATAAAAGCAGTCGTTTACACCTGGTCAATTAAAGCGCGTTTTTCAAAACAAAACAAAAATGGTGCGAACTCAACAAAAAGCTTTAACAACGAAACATAGGCGAACTTGTATCAGTTCCGCGGCGGCATAAAGGATGCCTGTATCGTACGAAAGGGATAAAAACGGGCGTTAACCGGCGCGTTCAGTTCATTAGGGACCTTCAGATCGGAGGAAGAGGATGACTACGAGTTCGGAGTTTTCCGTTCTGAGAACGCGCACTTCGAAAAACGTCGGCCTCCAAACCTTATGCGCATGCTCAGTACGGAAAACTCGTTCTCGTAGTCGTCCTCTTCCTCTGATCTAAAGGTCCCTAGTTATGCCCCCCCCCCCGGGGGGGGGGGGGGTGAGTATTAAGGTAACCGTGCAACAGCTGAAATAGGTCTGAAAATAGGTCTGAAATAGGGTATCAAATTTTTTGTCAGGTCTGAAACAGGTGGGGATAATCGCAGGTTTTGGTCTGAAATAGGGTAAAGGTTTCAGGAAGCGGGCTGCACAACTACACCCAATTTTTCTGGGAGTACCCCCCGAATCCACAGTTCAAAGAAGTGAATTTCATACAACTTTCAAGATGAGTCGACGTCTGATACCGAACGACAAGCTAGATGTAGCTCTGCTAATATTAATTTTCACTTCCCACTCTTTTACCTTATCCAAAGTGATGTAAGCAAGATATCGATTCGTTCTATCATTGCAGGGTGGCAGCGCAATTAACCTAGGAAAAAGCAAATGGAGAATCCAAATGAACAAACTGTGCTCACGAAAATACCCTCTTTTTAAGCGCCTCAAGTATATTACACAAAAATTGGGATGCGGTCTGTCAAACAGGCCATCTGCATACCTCCTTAGCGGAGTACCATAGGTTGGTCCCAGCAGCGTTCTTCTACACATTTTCGTAGTGGAATTGTATAGCTTTAGTTTGAACTGGAATGAAAACAAACATGCTCTAAACACCTTAAATTTATAAAGCAAGACGTTAATTGGCTAAATAGCCGAATTGTCAGTCTCCAAATTACACTCTCCGTATGGGACTCAAGGACGATGCTATTATAAGTTTCGTAAACGGTCGTTGCCATTTATGACTTCGACAGTCGATGACATTCTTAGTAACCAAGGCTTTTTATTCGGTTAGCTTTCAATAAATTGTTAGGGTTAGCTTCATTTCAATTCTTTAAAATTGCGATTTTTAGAGCGGTTGTCTCGGTAGTGTAGTGGTTAAGAGCGATATCGTTCTCTCACCTTTTTCTAAGTTTTTTTTCTTAACTTTTTTTCTAAGGTTTTTTCTAAGTCTTTTTTTCAAAATTCTAAGTGACATACGCCGCTAATCTAGTCCTAGATTAAGTATTTTTTTCCTCATTCCCAAACGACAAACTTAACAGTGAAAATTGTTCGAAGCGTCGTCCAAATGGCAACGACCGTTGCGGAGGCTATGTGGCCCAGTTTTACGAGGAAACCCCAGATTAATATCTCTCCATTTATACTGACTGGATTCGTCTTAGGCGGTTCAGTACGCAGCCAGCTTTGAAAAAAAGATACCAACAATCTTATTAATGCATCTAAAAAGAAACATTTATCGGTGCATACGGCGTCGTTTAACTGAAGACGCTTCCATTCTTATGTCTCGGGAGATTCTGTAAGTCTGAACATAATTATTCGGATGTACGGGGCACGCACATGTGCGGTACAAATCAAATACCAAAATCTCTTATTCTGTATTATGTGCACTGCAGACGTGGTTAAAAGTTTGATGCTTGTTGAAGAATAGACTTGCAGAGCCATAATACAAGTAATCAATGGTCGCTGGCATGGAGTAAAATCAGAGCAACTAGGTAGGATTTTGGGTCACCTGACAACGCGCAACTTTGGATGCCCAACCAAAACTGACAGCTGTATTTAACGGCAACAATTGTGTCTTTTGAAGGAACACATTTTGAAATCTACTTTATGTGGCACGAAACTTCTTATGCTGTACGGGGGAATTAGTAAGGTACCTGATCATTGGCCACAACCAAGAAATTCTCTTTAACGATGGGTGGATACCAAGTGAAGCATTGAGGTACTGCACTTTGTTCAATTCTTTCGGAGCTGATAAGTCGCAGGTCATCGGTACTGCTGTTCACAAGATCATACTCGACCTGCGAGAAATAAGTCAGTTAAAAGTCAAGGGGTCAATAAATATTATTATCTTGACAAATTAAAGCCAACCCTGTCATTATTCTTAAATAGTTTAGCTACCACATCGTAAAATTCTTAACAATGTTTATCACATGCCATGTCCTTACACAGCAATGGAATGCTCTAACACCCTTTAATTCCCCTAAAATTTATTTTCACAGTAACTTTTTAATTATAACCAACAACTTTTACAGTCAATCAGCTGTCCTTAAAGTAATAAAATAAAGATCTACTGGAAAACACAATTGTCTTGAGAAACCACAATTGAAGTTAAAGAATAAAATAAACAAATCAAAGGTACACAATACCAGCACTCTATCCTGGCCCAATGAAAGTAAACGAGGAAGGTTACTGTCTAGAGCGATTCCAAAGGAAATGTCTGCACAAAAATTAAAACACTCACATTTTATTACAACATCCGTTATAAGGCCCACCTTCAACCGACAGGCATGGCGTGCCATGGAACAATTAATCCAGCGAAAGCTGAAATCGCTGCGATAAGCAATGCGAATAACAAAAACAAACGGTCGAAAAGCCTGTCGGTTGTAGATGGGGCTTTAACAATACACCAAGGCAATTTAAAAAATTAACAAACCAAAAGGTTGAACATGCAGCAGAGTTACAGGAGGCTTTAAATGTGCTTTAGGAATTCTGTTTCTTCTTCAGCAGGTTATTGTCAGAAAGCGTAATGTTTTTTCCTTACCCTGTATAGTCTTGTAATGTGCTCTTTGTTTGCCAATGTAAACCCACGGCCGATCCAAATCATCTTTCTGAGCTTTGAAGACTGTTACA
>OX421449.1:12675821-12683321 GCA_949126865.1 Montipora capitata | reverse complement strand
GGCAGATGCCTTCACATTTTGGGGTGACACCCCACTTGGTGTGAATATATCTGCAGGTGGCTGGGTATACAGAAATACACAAGCCAAAACGTTGAGCTAAAACAGCTAATGAGGAAATAGTTTCTAAAGAAACTTTGGCACTGCATCAGTGAGTGGGTTGAACATTGCGACAGAGCCGATAAAAGTAAATTAACCACCAGAAGATAGGAAAGCTGAGGTTGGGAGAGTGAAACAATTGGTTTTTGTGGAGTGAATTCGCTTTAAGGTGGTCAATTCACTTTTATCGACTCAGTTGATGCAACCAAATTTCCAAGATTTGAGCTGTAAAATGTGTTCATGAGCCTATAAAGGCAAATGCGATTGTTAGTCTATCCCCCACCCCCCTTTCCCCTTCCTAAGAGCAATATCTCAAAGTAAGAATTTAATTAAATGAAACAGTATGGAACCATGTTGTGCTGCGTGATGTTGCAGTGATAACCCTAAAAATTAATGTCATGTATGCATTACATTACAGCACCACTCTGTCTGCAGTCCACATGATCATTCTTAACTGAGATACCTAAATTGCATGGACCTTAAACAAGGCACTGCTCAAGAATAGCAAATTGCAGTTTTCCTAAAAGATCTGGCACCTACCCAAGAGATCCCCTGAGGGATTGAATGTCAAACACTGGATCTTCAGTTGCCGCTGATCAAACACTCGACTCATCAGAAGTTCTCTGCAGAAAATGAAGACAAAGAAATAAAGAACACAAGAAAGTTGCGAAAACGATGAGAAGGGGTTTGGGTGAACCTTATCAAGGTGGCAGGCCTTGCAATACTTCAGATGAAAAGAGCTCAGGATTCTCAGTAGATTTGGCAATTTCAGACAGCAAAATTGCAAGAACAGGTGGCTTATGACTCAGCCCAACGGGCAGAGTACAAGGCCCATAGGGCTGAGCCTCTAGGGGGTCCGAAATTTTAGGTTTCTAGAGGTGCATTTTCCTGCATTCTGGAGGTCGAATTTCTAGTTGAGACCATTTAATATCCGTAGATTAATTTCGTTCAACAAGAAGTGCTACTTTGAAATCATTTAAGCCTGCGACACACAAAGTGATTTTGTTCGCCAATCGCTGCGATCATCCAAAATTGCCTAGTGTGCCCGGTGCTGTGATTGAGATTTTTGCCGATCTCTGCGATCGGCGTATAAAATCACTGATATCTAGCATTTCCGGCGGTCATCTCTCTCCCCTGAAAAAGAAGGCCACAACATATATTTATGACTGCCAGAAATACATGTACATCATTCTGCGTTCGCAAGCTAAGCCGTCCTGAGCTGATGTTTTAATTTTGTACATATTACGAAACCTACACTATAGCAAATTCAGAAATGCGTAACATCCAAAGTTTTGTCATGAAGGGAGTAGCAAATAACCGATCATTGTCTTTATCTAAATGTCATCCTTTTCAACGTAAGTTTACAAGTGTATGTTTTGAATATGTATTTGTTTAATACCGGTAACGAGAATTTTATAGCCTGAACAGGCTGCTACCTTCATGCTCACAACCGGCAGATTTCCACCAGTTGCCGGCTTCTGCTGAGAACCCTGAGAGCTACAGTGTACATGAACCATGTCAACTTACTTTTTCTCATAATCCCACAGCTGTAGTAATCCTGAGTAACCTCCAACACAAAGTCTTGGCCTTGAAGGTAATTTAACATGTTCATGTGAGTCTCAAATTCTGAATTTAAAACTACAAACTGTAACAACATTGAAAATGGGATACTAACAATCTTATGATAATTACAGTATATACAAGGAACTTACTCTGAGGGATGGCGTGCTAGTGCGTGTGTGTCACTGTCATGTTCTTTAAGGATAAACTGGAATCAGGAAAAAAAAAACCTTGAACGTGGGCAAATTGAAGCAAATAATAAACATTAGTTAACCTATCTTGTGTTTCCACAAAACGTGACCAATGTGCAACTTGCTAAATACATATAAACTGCCAGCCTCTTGCCCAATTGGCTTTCATTTCACATGGATGGGTTCTTGTTCATCAACATGTATACATGTCAGTCGATTTTTGGCCATCTCATCTCCACGCTGTTTCTATGGCATCACTTTTAGTGATTAACTCTGACAGCTATTATTATAATAATAATTATTATTACACTCGTCGACATTGGCCGAGCTTAGGGGCTGGGAAGAGATCAGCCAGGAGGTATCCATGACAACCCTAGCTATGAGTGGCTGCCACAACAGTCACTGTTAGCCTTAAGCAATCAGTAGAATACTTACAGACCCCAAAGTTACTGGAAAATGGAATGAGAGGGAAGACTATTGCAATGGTAAAGCCATAGACCACAGCGATCCATGTATGACCACAAGGAGCTCCCAGATTTTCCCACAGCCAGTCAAAAGCAGACAACTGTAGGATTGTCTCAATTCAAAGTTTAACCTGCTTAAATTGCATTAGGCCACATAATTTAATAAAAGAACTTTATTTTCACACAATAATGTTTAAAGCTGAATAGCTTGTGGGGTTGTGCAAAAATCAAATCAAATCAAATTAATACATATCTAAATTTGTTTTTTTCTGAGAGGGGAAAACTGGAGTACCCAGAGAAAAACCTCTCAGAGCAGAGTTGAGAAGCAAGTGCTCTCACCACTGCGCCATCCCTGCTCTCCTAAAACAGAAAAACTGTTTACAACACTAAACAGAAAAACCTATTCCCCCACGAGGCAAAAAATAATATACAATATGACAAATGGCTTACCTGAAGTTTGCTTCCATCAGTACAGAAATAAGCTACATTAGCTGTCAAGGTACTGATAACAAAATCATTTACAACAAACGGGATGCCTTCAAGGGTGGAACTAGCTGGATAATATGTTTGATCTTTTGGAGTTCTGAAACAAACCAAAACACTTCATCAAACAAAAGAATGGGTCAACTGTCAAAAAATAATATAAGGTAAGCAAATTCAAACATATTACTTAATATGTCTTAAATGTGATTAGGGAGAGCTTGGAGAAACCTAGATGAAGTCTATGTGCCTCTACCTCTCAAGCAACCAAAATGTCAGGAAAACACACATTCAAAATATGAAAAGCTTACTGTGTATCAACTATCTTTGGTGAATAGGACATGGAAACTGCATTAATAGGTCCTGCATTGAAGTGTTTGTACCTAAAAAGGATTCATGATAAAAATACAGAAAGGATATACTTTAAAAATTAATACCTTCAGTTGGTGATGTGCAATGAAGATTAGGGTGGCAATGAGAAATATGGGAGGTGGGGGCTCCAGTGACAATACTGATTGGGACATTGGCAAACCATTCAAATATAGTATGATGCAGTAAGGGCAGAGGTGGCAGCAGTGGTGTTGGTTCAAGTGATTTTGATGGATTATTACAATGAATGAGGCAAATACCTGCTAGTTGGTAAAAAGACAAAGACTTGAACAAGATGTGGAGAAAATATAACACTACAAAAAATGTTTACTCACTTTAACAACTCTCCAATTATTGACTTTATTAATTTTGACTGCATGATCAGTTTACTAATAATCAGTTGACCTTATCACATATACATTACCAGTTTGTAAGTCTGAGTTGCTGATCCAGGAATCGTACATGGCCAGCCACGTCTCCTGTCACAATGTACCTATTGATTGAAATAACAAGTGAAAACAATTAAACTTAGTAAACTTAACATTTGCAAATGCAAGAACAACCTACATAACTTGCAATAATTTTTCATTCTTACTTGTCAGCAGTAGTTAGGACTGTGAGAGCTTTTTCTTGTAATTTAACAATCTTGAATGCCTTCCTGTTGCATGGAAGATCTCCTCCCGCATGCTCCCAAACTACTATATTACCACAACTAGTGGCTGTGAGAGCCCTTGGAGACTGGAGCTGGAAAATGGACTGGCTGTACTGACCAACGCTGCGATTGAAGTCCTACAAATTTTGAATCAAGATCATATTTTTTCATAAGTTTTCTTCTTTTTAACCTGTCTTTCAAACATCTGGCATACAGAAAATGAAAATAGATGAACCTTGTCTGTAAGAGGTGGGGCAACATACTCCAGGGTGTTTTCATTCTGGGAAAGAAAGACAATAAAATTATAATTATTAGCAGAGGATGAAACCTTTCAAAAGTTTACCAAAGAAATTTGATTTGAAAATTCCGACTTCCTAAGAAAAGGGGTCAAATGGTTCACATACCCAAGAATAAAATACCACTTGTGATTCACTGTTGCTAACAAGCTCACTTGAATCCTCTGGATTGAAGGTGATGTAAGTCTTTTAAACAAGAACAAAAACAACACCATTTGGCATTCCAGCTCTATAAGAGAGACCTCACACAAAATGAATGATAACATTGTACAATGTTGCTGTTGCACTTTCAAAGAACCAATGCATGGTGGTCACCGGGGGGTGGGGGGGGGGGAGGTACTCCCAGAATAATTGGGTGGGGGTGTACGGTTCGCTTCCTGAAACCCTTACCCTATTCCAGACCAACATCTACGAACTATTTCAGCTGTTACACAGTTGGCGTAACAATTTGAGAAGGGCTTTTGTTGATGGTCTTATGGCCTATTATGATGAAGTAGTAGTAACTTCTTCTAAAAAACATACCCAATTCAAGATTGAGTGCACAAACCATACCCTATTTCAGACCAAAACGGCTGAAAAAGCACACCCTCTGGGGCCGCACAACCCTATATAGCCCATATAAGGGGGTACCCCCTCCCCAGGGGGGTGGTTAGCTTGAGAGCTAAGCTCTTTGGACTCTGGAATTCATACTACACACTTCCCCTGTAGCCATTCTTTTAATATTCATTTCAAAATACCTTTTTTTTTACATTATTACAGTTGCTGTTAAAATTTTAAATTTACAATATCATGACATTGTGAATAAACAGAACTACACCAAGCTGTATAATCAAAATAACAGTATTTTGAGGACTTTTCATATTTTCCAATCTTTTCTATAACGCTACCAGTACAAAACTTCATTAACCTAAGGGGAATGAGCACTCCCAAGTTTACATTATGATGTCATTCCAAAATGTCATAACTGTGGTACAAAATAATAATGTACACACCTGTACCTCTCACAGTTAAACCATTATGTTGTGTGACATGGAAGTAACTGACTTAAAATTTAAAAAATTCCAAACGTTGTTTCCGACTTTAAACTTAGCCAACACTTGTATGTGCCTCACCTGTTTTCCAAAATTGCCATCTAATGTAGCAGAACACATGGGTGTTTCACCATTATTTGTCCAATCCCAAACAGAAACAGTCTGGTAAAATATAAGGTCAGCAATAAAATTACAGACCAAGCTCCGGATTATTGCATGATTTCAAAAGCCTTTTTTAAAATACTTTATTCAACATTTGCCATACTGAGGGAAAAAAAATTTTGAAAAGATGTAAATATTTTTGGTCTAATTTTGATGACAAAAGTTGTTTCCTTACAAATTCATTCCTTGGCAAAATCATTCTTAGCTACATGTATTACAATCAGCAAAAAGTCTATACCTGTAGAACAAGAGGTCCTTTTTTACTACAAAGACAAGATGAATATGTAGTCTGATTCTGCATATTGAAAATATCATTAGTCCATTATAAATGTTGATAGAGATCATTTACCTGTGGAAGATTGTAGCTTATTGTCGCAATGTATTTGGCATCTGGTGACATCGCAATGGCAGCACATCCATCAGGATGTGCTTCAAATATTGTCTGAACTGGAATCCTGTACAAAAAACATCAACAAAACCTCTGTTGACTGATTACTCAAACTGAGTGAGGGGGATTACACATAACCGCACACCGGTGGCTCAGTTGGTTGAGAACCAGGCTGTCACGTGGGAGGTCGCGAGTTCAATTCCGGCCAGACCAACACTCTGGATCTTTAAATAACTGAGGAGAAAGTGCTGCCTTTGTAACTACATCTGCAAATGGTTAGACTTTCAAGACTTCTCGGATAAGGACGATAAGCCGGAGGTCCCGTCTCACAACCCTTCAATTAATGTTAATAATCCTGTGGGACATAAAAGAACCCACACACTTGTCGCTAAGAGTAGGGCACGTAGATCCCGGTGTTGTGGTCTGTCTTCTGTTGTGTATCATGGTTGGGAGGGTAAAAAAAGGGGCCACAGTAATTGGCGCAAGCTGTTGTGGCACTCTGCCAGCTTGACTGGCAAAGTTAATAAAATAAAAAATAAAGGAATTACCAGTGGTTCTCCGTAAAAAAATGGTATGTACCAAACAAATTTGAAATTTCAAATGACAGTCAACACATATTAAGCTTTCATACACAAGACAAAGTAAGTGAACCTATGATCCTCACAGTTATGGCTTCAACTGGGTTTGAACCTGTGATCTTGCGATACCGGTATGCTCTAACCAACTGACCGATGAAGCCACTGACATTGGGAGCTGGTCATTTGTGGGTTCTAATGTTCCTGTGAAGAATGAATCAATGATCATGCATTGAACTGCAGATATGCATGTGAAGCTATGATCCTCGCACCGATATCGCGAAGTCATGGCTTTACTTGATTTCATATCTGCAGTTCAAATGTATGTTCAATGTATGATCCACTTCACATATCATTTCATCGTTGAACTCTGATATGAGCAGGGTTCTCAACTGAACCGATAACCCGTAAGAGTAGGAGTTGTCCCCATTAAGTATAGCTGTAGATCAGCTTGTCAGCTGCAGTGTTACGGCTGAAAATAGCACAGCAATGACTATTAAAAATTCTAATGAAAACCCTGATGACAAAGAATAAAAATCATCTTATTCCAAGTTCTAAGCCTTACGTTGTGAAGGAGTCCCAGATGATGACCATGCTCTCTGTCCCCCTGTCGGCTGTGGCAATCCACCTCCTGTCTTCACTAACACAAGTGCAACTGATGACATTACACTGATGTGTGTTGGAGAAAGAACAAGCATGATATAAATACCTGTATTACTAAGAAAGATAATGGTAGTAAGTAGTGTAATAAATGCCCTTGCAGAAACTCTTTAAACTGTTTTTAAAAAAAAGCAGCGCTGCAGTGTTTTATCGGCTTTAAAAACATGAGGCGTAGCCGAGTGTTTTTAGACCTGAAAAACGTGCTGCAAGCTTCAAAAATATTCCACAAAAATTGTCTCCCTTGAGTCCAAACAAAGCTTCAAATTTTGAGGGGAAGATAATTATCAGCATACAAGAAAAACAAGCCAGGCTTCATAACTATTCTTTATATAAAGACTTACACTGAAGAGTGTTTTAAATATCGGGTTTAGAGCTCATACGCATGACATTTTATCGATGTTAAGTTTTGATAGGTCGTTAGGCTCATGAATTATTAATGCAATAGGAGCTGCTTAATATACATGTATGAAGGAAGCACAACCATATCCAAACAAAAAATAGTGAAAGGCAGATCAATAAAGATCCCAGTTTCCTTAATTAAGAAAATAGAGACAGGTTTTTCTGTTGGTTCAGATG
>OX421449.1:12668321-12670821 GCA_949126865.1 Montipora capitata | reverse complement strand
ACGGGGTTACGGAAGTTACATGATAACAGAAATTACGGGTTTACAGAAGTTACAATTGCAGATGTTTACGGGGTTACAGAAATTAAACGATTACAGAAGTTACGGGACTACAGTGGATTTACTGGGACAATATAGTTAAACATAGCAACGACAACATACGTAGTTTTACATATCTTAATACAGATATGTGGTCTTACACATAGTAACACTCGTTAAGTCGGGACAATGTACGTAATCTTACGCGAAGTACTTACCAGCACGTTGTGTTGTATGATCACGTGATATGAAGTTGCCCGTGTTTGTTACCAGTCTTCCAAATTTTTGTTTTGCATCGTGAAATTTAATTTTGCATCGTGAAACGCTGTTTGGCGTTTTGTATCACAAAAGATTGTTTTGTTTCTGTGAAAAATTGTTTTGTATCGCGAAAGATTGTTGTGTACCGAGAAAAATTGTTTTGTGTCGCGAAAGATTGTTGTGTACTGTGAAAAATTGTTCTGTATCGTGAAAGATTGTTGTGTTCCGAGAAAAATTGTTTTGTATCACGAAAGATTGTTGTGTATCCAGCTCAATATTGAGTTGTGTTTTGCCCTTGTGGGCCACCGTAGAGTCCGGATTCAAATCGCCAAAACTCTCTCTATCATCGATTCAAAACTCAACAAAAGCTACAAGTAGTAAATAGTTCTCAGAAACTACAAAAGTTCGTCATGATTCTACCCTAGAGCTGAACAAAAAACTATCATAAACGAAACCGAAAAACCCTAGTGATCGCTTCTCCAGAGAACAGACAAACAGCCGAAACTGTTCTGTGCCTGCCTCTTACGGCACTGAAAAAAGTACCGTACGTAGTACAAAGGTACTTGACCGTAGCCGTTTCCCGAGAAACTAATCTTAGCCAAAAGGCCAGAAGCGATCAGGATACGGGATAAGCGGAAGAATAAACCAATCACAATGCTCGGTTCCAAGCATTGTGATTGGTTGGTTCTTCCGCTTCTGATTCCGACTTCGAAAATCTAGTTTTCACTGGATCATAAGCGGAGTAGAAAGAAAATGGGAACGTTCTAATTCTTCAGACTCCGATTCCGTCGAGCTTATGACTCCGCTTACGACTCCGATCTTTGATTTTCACTAGGTCATAAGCACTCTCATGACTCCGACGCTAGTGAAAACCAGCCTTTACATGCAACTCACCAAAGCGGGATAGCCAGGCCACTAAGCACAACAAACACGATGGTAGACAAAAGAAACGTGTCGGCAGAAAAATTTTTTTTCTTTAATCACTTGTTGCGCTAGCGACCGCTTTTCAGTGTTTACTACATTGATCTCTTCAGATTCACTGCCATTCCATTCAGCAGATATGTCCTACTCCTCACCCCCTACCACCCCCCCCCCCCCCTTCCCCGCAATAGTCAGGCCGCTTGGAAGTGATAACAACGCCATATTTTCGCGGTCTTCTCACCTCGGTTAGCTGGGGTAAGTTGGCATGAACCCTTTACATGGCAAAAAGATAGCCCGCCTAGAAGGATGCCTCGGGCAAGTAGACAGGGTGCTCCGGGAAAGCGGGTTACCTTGTCTAGCATGTAAACGCTTCAAGTTGGCTATCCCAGGGTAGCTACAGGCTCGGTTAGCCGGGGCACTCTCCCTCCATGTAAACAGGCCCTTGGAAAGATATACAACAGCTACCTCGGACAAACGAAAAAGAAAACACAATTACTGTTTTACAAAAGGTGGTGGAATTTTGATCACCTCAGTTTAATAATCATTGTATGGTTAACAACTATTCACCGAAGTGGATGTGGCCAGTGGTGGATATTACGGACCTTAATAGGGAGCTTAAGATCTACGACGACGACGTAGACGAAAACGCTACAAAACAATAATATCATTGGTTAAAAGAGCATAAATAATCGTGCTGCACGTGCGGCACGGATTTTAGCTCATATTTTTGCGGTTGTCTGCGTGACGACGACGTGAAATCACGAAATTTTGGGTTTTGACGACAACGTGAGCATGCAACAGAGAATCTTTCATTCTCTATTTTCAGTATGAAACCGCTCGTACCAATTTATTTTTAGGATACTTCGCCCACATTGTGCGACGTGAACGAGATGGAATAATCGCGAAAAAGACTTACAATAGAGCAAAGTTCTAAAGCAAGAACGACGACGACGGCTACGAGAAAGTCCTTTAAAATATTATTTCCCGTTACTCCAAGTCGCTTGGCATGGAAAGTGTGAGTCCACATTCCAAGAAAATTGAAAATTCGTTGTCAGGTGCTCGCGTGCTCCAGATGTCCTTTCACGTCGTTGTCAAGACGAGAACCGCAAAGAGATATATCAAAATATGAAAGGCACCTGCTGGGCGTGCAGAACTATTGTTTGATAATTAATCCTATTGTTTTTATAAAATAATTAGCATAGTACGCGCACTTTGATTGGTCAATAGCTGTGTTTAGATGAGTATGGAACACGGCTGCGACATCACACGAATTTTGATTGGTTAT
>OX421449.1:12630821-12663321 GCA_949126865.1 Montipora capitata | reverse complement strand
GGAAGAATGGGGGCTCTTCAGCTCGCGAGGATGACTAAAGTGGGTGGCTCCACTGACAGAGATGGGACTGCCAGCAGTCTAAGGTCTAAGTATCTTCCTTCCTACAGTGCCAGTAAAGTTATGCCAACAATTTATCAAGACTTGATCTACCTTTGAAAACATGGAGAATCAAGGGTCACATTTTCAGGTACCAGGTAACATGAAATACTTACTTCAGTTGACACTTGGGCTAGCAAGCAAAGAAGTTTATTATGAATTTTTCCTCATGTTCAAATCATAACAAAATAATTATTTTCAACATTTTTGCCAACAAAGAAAAAACAAACTTTGCAGGTAAACTACATGTAGTAATTAAAACCAAGGAAGGGCAGAAAATCTAGTTAACACTTTTCACTCTCAGAATGAATATCAACAGACCACTTTAGCTTCAATTTGCTACCTGCTTTCCACTATAAATCCTGTGACAGTACTCTGCGGAATTGATTTTTTACTTTCACAAGCCAGAAAGGGAAAAATCAACAGTTTTTCCAAGACTTTCAGAGGGTTTAAAATGGACAATATTAGAAGTGTGGCATGTACATTGTACAGTGTAGGATCAAAAGGGGTATATTTTAATACCTCGATTCCAGCAGCCTCTATAATGTGCGAGTTAGCCGTCTCTGGGGCCCAGGATACATCCTCTACAACATGTTCATGATCCCTCAGATCACACTTGCACTCCTTTGTCGACACAACCCACACACGGATTGTCTGAAAAGTATGATGTCCAACTTAGAAAGTCTCTTCAAAACTACACTGTACCGCACCACAGATTGGTAATTCATTGTACCACACATTAACCCTTTCTCTCCTCAGATGGCCACACGATAGAGCTATCATTTATTTGTTTGGTGACTCCAGTATGGGCCCCATGAAAAACTAAAGCACACACTTTAATCCACTGACCCCTAAAGCAGCCCCAATCGATGAAAAAAATCATCCAGCGTTAGAGTAAAATCAGAACCGCACTCTGGTGGCTCAGTTGGATAAGCATCAGGCTGCCACGTGGGAGGTCGCTACTTATCGATGAGACCAAATACCAACAAAACAGACAGTAGTCAAATTGAAGGAGTCCAAGTGCTGAAACTGGTAAACCTAAATATAACTTGCAAACCTTACTCTTAGAATGCAACGGGTCAAAGTGGATGTAGAGGTTCCTAAAGCACCATGCTTTGTGATGTCATGGTTGCCACTTCACTGTCCCAAACCAACAAAGATCAATTACAGTGTACTACAAAAGAATAATTATTGATTAAAAGCTCTACCGTTCCTACACTCCAAATGCTTTTGCCCAAACTCAAGACCCAAACAAAGTTTATCAAGAATCTTGAATTAACTACATGTACAGCTTTTAAAAAAGTGACGACTGTACATAGCACAATTTTTCTCACCTGGTCATTAGAACAACTTGCTATCAAAGAACCTACAAGTAAGAAAAGAAAGGTTATACATGACTTTGGTTAAACATGCAGTTCCTAGTCACCATCACTTCATTGGTCTCTGGTTTACCAAGGTGAGAACAAGAGCTAGACACTACATTTAATTGTGGAGACTGTAAATCAAATCACATGAGTTTTAAGCAGATTAAGACTAGAGAAAAACAGCAGAGCTGAGAGCCAACAATTTTCCAGAGCTGAATGATTGAACTATACATGCACCGATGCTCTTGGTTGTTGTTTTGAAATGAGTTCCTTCACCGTGAAAGTTTTGTTCGGCAGAAAATTATTGAAAGCTGGTTAGAATGGAAACGACCATCTCAAATAGGAAAGGAACTTAGGCTTCCGAAACAAACCATTGCCAAAATTGTTGACATTTTCGTTTGCAGAAGGAATATTGAAGACAACAAAGGAGGAAATAGTAACACTTGGTCAGGGTATGCTGACGGTGTGAATATTTAAAATTAATGGAGTTTTGTAAAACTACCACTCCAAGCATTTACAGCAGTGAAATACAAAACAAACAGGTAGAGAATAATGTTTGTTTGCCTAAATATGTTCTGTTGCATGCGTAAATCAGCCCCAGCTTAACACGAGATCTTGGTTTATATTCTTTCAAGAAACTTAACGTTATTCCAAAAGAATCACTGACTCTTGAAAATGAAAATACACTTATCCAGTAATTTAGCAGCTTGCGCAGACAATGCATTTTTGTAATGAATGTTCAGTGGTGCAGACTACTGTGGGGTAAGCAATATCAACAAACTTCGCCACAATCTCACTAACTTCGGCGCAAAGCGAACTTTGGGAATTTACAACGAAATTCGCAAATCGCCTGTCAAAAGTTTTGTGAAATCCACTGTAATAGGCCATTTCAGAAACGTGAGAGGACTGGGACGAGTTTGGTTGTTTTCTGTTTGTTTAAAAAACTAAGACATTCAAATGAAAGATCAACCAAGTTTCAGAGTCTTTACCAAGAATAGATGTATTTAGAGGAGGAAAATGGTGAAATAATATACCTTCAAATATCACCTAAAATAGAGAGTTTGTATGGAATGGGTAGACAGGCCACAAAATTATAAGGGTTTGTATGGGATTTTGCAACTTTTGCAAGTCTCCCATTTGGCCAATTTTCCGTAGAAAACTCTCAAACTTGGCTGGATAGCTTTTCATTTGGTGAGATTTCAGTTGAAGAGTTTAGATTTTCAATGTAAGCAAGTATGAGAAACTCGTCTCAGTCCTCTCACGTTTCTGAAATGGCCTATAGCAAACAGCATTTCATTTTCTGCTCTCAGCTTTACTTTGATTGGTCACTACACAATCGACATCCCTGAAATCTTTGCGATGTGCCAACAAAATTCCTGTTGGGTAAAAACCTGTTGTACTTATTAACAGCACTCACCATCATTGCTAACTCGTACCCGCCTGACCCACTCTCTGTGACCTTGGAAAGTCTTGACGCAAAATCTGCCAAAGAATAACACAGCAGAGTTTCAAAGTTAACAAAATTAAGAAGAGATGCACACTGTACGAGTACTGTATGCAAACACAAGAAGCATCATTGAAAAGCTTTTTTGTAATTCAGTCCACTCACCCAGTAGCAACTTCCCACATTTTTATAGTTTTATCTCTAGATGAGGATACTAAATAATCTCCAGACGGAAGAAACGTCACCGAAGAAACATTGTGGTCATGTCCTGGTTAAGAAATAGAAGAACATTTTCCAAAAATTATTCATGATTTTGCTACTTACATAATGAGAATGAACGAAATGTTTTCTGCTGCAGGGCAAACAACACGTAGCCCTACTATTTGTGTTCGTTAAGCATGCCAGCTAAGGTTTCTCTGTTGCTCATACCCCCAAAGACTACATGAGCTAGGACTGTGTACAGACGGATGTTTTGTTTGTTTTGTTTTTTCAACTTTATTGGTCTGAGTCTCTCTTTTAAATAATTAATTACATACAAAAACATGACCAAAAGGTAAGGTGCAAACGGGACCTGGAGTCCCATGCGAGGCACCTCCCAAATAAATCGGTAAAATGAAGGGGTAAGTAGCTATGGTAACAGTGGTACTGCATTGGTACCGGTAGGGAGTGGAACACAAAAATCTGGGGTTATCGAGTGAGTTGATTAAATTAAGGTAATTAATTTTAAAGTGCCCCTGTGACCAAAAAATCAATTTTTATTTTTCTTTGGATTTCAAAACTATGTTAACTAAACACTAAGCAACCAAAGTTTTAAACCCTGATTTCAAAAAGAAACCTGTTTATTTTAACTGGAATTTTCCTGTTTAATGGTCTGCCATTACTGACTTTAAGATCTTGAGAGAGCTGGATCGAGGAGAAAATGATGTCAAAGGCTCACAAGTTTAAGAATGCAATGCGTGTGTACATGTACACCACAGAAATAATAATTATCCAGCATGGGAGTTTTGGGCTTTCAGACTTTTAAACTCGCGTTTTGCATATATAATTAAGCGGCAATCACAAGGTGAAATTCTAAGCTAGTGAGCCTTTGATGTCACTTTCCCTGGACCCAACCCTCTGAGGTCCAATCAGTCAGTTTTCAACGAGAGCAATGGCAGGCCGTGAAATCCAAAACTTACACTCAAAGTAAACGGCCTTTGGATAAAAACCAAAGCTCACAATTTTGCCAGTCAGGCGTTAAGCAAACACAATTTCAAAATCTGAAGAAAAAAAGGAAGTGAATTTTTTTTTTTATCACAGGGGCACTTAAAGTGGCTGAACACAGTTTTGGATACCTATGTTTCATTTACCTTTTTCTCTAAAACCCTTGATCCATTGGTCACCAAAAATGGTAGCAAGCAAGTTAACAACACGCACTTTCCGCATTCAGTCGCATTCTTGAACTTACTACGCATGTGCTGCATTTAGCTGGGTTCTTCCGATAACAAAGAAAAATCTGTGTTCTTTGCATCGTTACCTTTTCTAACATACATTTCTCATAGAAGACTAAAACCATCAAAATACTTTGTTCAATTATGAGGAAAAATAGGTACAGATAGCAGAAGCATCGAGCAAATAAAATGATTGCTGTGTTGAAACCATGTTTGTTTTTTTGTAATCCTTGTGCGTGCGCTGCATTGCGTTAGCAAGAGCGCGCACGAAAACTGTGTTCGGCCACCTTAAAGCACAATAAGATTTGTCAGCCGACATTTTGAGTGTTGAAAAAGATCTCTCAAAAACAATGTATCTACATGTACATTCTACTACCCAATGCTCAGGGAAAATAGAAAATCTACAGTGCTTGAAACAAGGAGGCATTTCTGAGTGCTGCTATCAGTGCCACCGGCAAGCACCCTTCAGAGTGCCAAGAGAGAGAGAGAGAGAGAGAGAGAGAGAGAGAGTAATGAGTAATTTGAGAAATGTTGATCAAAGAACACCTGGTGAGTACTGCAGCTTGAGGAAAACCCGGCAAAGCTAAAATAGAGAACCAACAAACGCAACCCCACATCCTGATTAACACCCGTAAGAACTGACAGCCACTTACAGTAGTGGAAGATGAGTGCTCCCAACACCACGCAGCCCTACCCCCTGAGAGCATTAGTGAAATGACAACTATACAGTATTCAACTCTGTTACCCTAACATGAAGGCAAGTGCCAATGTATGACATTACCAGGTGGTTGTTGTTGTCAGAAGCCTTCCAAAAAAAAACTGGCTTTATAGGAATATATGCTGTAGCAACTTTAGCCAAGTTTAATACCACAACAGGCATATTTCAAAAGAGTTTTTCATAAAAATAAATACCGGTACCTCACAACACATTTAAAGGAGTTACAATATCAACTTTTCACCCACCAGTTAATGTCTTTACACACTCAAATTCATGGAAATCCCATAATTTTATGGACATATCAGCTGAACATGAAGCTAAAATTTTTCCTGTGTGATCAAATGACAGATCTTGTACTGCATCTGTATGACCCTTCAGAGTGCGCTCAAAATCTCCTGTCTCATAGTCCCACACTTTAACTGTTGCATCCTCCGAAGCAGTCACCATAACACTAAAAAGGAAAAAAAAACTTATATCAGAATGCAGCTTTCAAATAAAATTACTTGTAGAAGGGATAATTTTGAATCTTACCTGTAAACTGGGTGAAATAGAACTTTGGTGACAGGGCTTCTGTGACCAGTCAATGCGTATCTGTTGACAAAAATTAACTCTTTTTGCTCCGCTTGTATCTAGGGTTTCCTTTACATGAACATTACTGTCAATCAATCCAGCAGGCCAACTCAATGCATGTAAGTCATTAAATATACTCAATAATACCATAATTCCCATTTTGACATGCAGATTTGGATCGACCTCATCAACTTTGGTTTTAAAACATGCCTTCAAAATGTTACTGTGAACTCACCAGTTGTGGTCTTAGTCCAGAGTTCCCATGTTATTGTTTCATATAGTAATCATGTAAGACCCATGAACAAAAATCAAACAAAAATTCTGTTCTACTGTGCAAGACATTAAATTCTATTAATTATATATCTACAGTGGTAAGATTACTGGCCCCCAATGCAAGAATAAAAACACATGATCTCCACACAACCTATGCAGAAATGCTTAAATTCCTCACCTCTCTGGTGGTCTAGGCATCCAGTCTTCTGGAGAGCGATTTTTGGTTAACACAGAGCCTACGAAACAGCAAATGAATCCAACAATTTCCTCTTCCTCCGGTATCAATTATTCAATTAATTATGTTGTATGCACAAATGATGCCTTTTTAAGATATGGAAACATCTTCAGTACTTACCCAGAAGTAGCCAGAGTTAACAGAATTTTAGTTGCATTTACAATCAAAGAAAGACTGTGAATTACATTCTCGATATTTTGGTTCTGTGAAAAAAACGAGCAAGTGCGAAGAGGAAGAGTAGGGAAACTGGAACAGACAAACAACCGCACTTTGAAAAAATTGTTCACATTTCCTTCCTTTCTCTCCTTCTCTGCCATTCCTCACTGTTTTTGAAACCACGAAAACTTCTAGAATCGTACTTTGCTCTGAAACCCCAAAATATGTGCTTTCCATGTACTTAAGCTAATCTAGAGTAAAATCTAAATTACTAGTGTTACTTATATGTATGACCAATCAGAATTTGGCAGTTCTATTGTGTTATTTTGGGACTTACCTGTGTTAGCCTCCTTCTCTGCCTCCGATAACCTAGCCTCTAAATCCATTACCTAAAAAGTACAAGTGTGTTTAATAAATCCTTATCCTGAGTATGGGAGGGAGGGAGGGAAGTAAAGAAAGCAAGGAAAATGGCGCTTGAACCAAACTCCCTGGAAGCCCTTAATTATTATCACATTAAAACAGAAAAAACTTCTCAACTAAATGAAATAATCCTGTCATTGCTCATTGCATGTTATGTTATAAGAGCTAATAAACTTCATTTACAGTAACAGTCAGTAGTTGCTTTTTCATCCACTGCAACTGCTAAACAATTCTCACAAATATGACATTAACTTCTAGGAACAATTCTATCTATCTGAATTTCAGCTTTTTAGCCAGAAACAAAGAAAAATCAGTCTTTACAAGGTACATGTATCTCCTCCACAATCGCACAGAATAGTGTCGTTTGTTGTGATTTTTTCCCAACTTCAGCAACCAGATTCAAAAGAGGGCTAAACTCGCTCAGTTTTCTGCGTTATTCCCGAACAACATTCTCAGAGGAACTTTGGCAGGCTTTTCTTTTATTCATATTCCCAGTTGCGTTTGTGCTATTAGTCTAAAAAAGGAATCAGTCAAGCAACCAGCTCATTAAATTCGTGATTCCTTTGACTCGATTCTCGACTCGATTCTCTATTGTCTTTCCTCGATTCTTGTGAGAATTGAGGATCAAGTCGAGAATTGAGACTGTCAACTTACTTTTGCACAGTACAGTTCCTTATATGCAGTTCAATATTTGTTGAGAATAGGCTTTTACATCTGTTGCATGGAAATTTTTTAACTATGTGTCACCAGCTTATGATTACAGGACAAACCTATCACACAGAAGCAAACTGGCTTCTCCTCAAAATGGAACAAGACCCCATTTCCTAAGAGCCAGTTCCAAATTTTCCATGTAGAAAACACTAACCACTACAGTGTTTTCCATGTGCAAACACTAACCTTTTTCTGCAGACGGATAACTGATGTCCATTTCTTTTCCAAAAGGCCACTACACTTTTTGTCTAGCTCTCCCGGCTGGAGGGGAAAATACAATAAAAAACGTAAAGCTATGTGTGTTCCATGGTCCTCAAGAAATGAAATGGAAAGTTAGACTGCTTAATTAATGAGGATCAGACAATCGGACTGCACTTGCATAGAACTGTTCACTTGAACATACTCGTGGGAGGAGTGGTGGCCTCATGGTTAGTGTGCTCCACTCCGGATTAAGTGGTCCAGGTTTGGGTCCTGGCCGGGGACACGTTTTGTGTTCTTGGGCAAGACACTTTACTCTCACAGTGCTTCTCTCCAACCAGGTGTATAAATGGTTACCGGCGAATCTAATGCTGGGGGTAACCCTGTGATGGCATGGCATCCCATCCAGGGGGCAGTAGAGATACTCCCAGTCGCTTTATGCTAAGTGTTAAGTACAACACTGTACAGGGCTCGAAATTGCAACCAATACAGTCAGAGTTGCTCTTTCAAAACATAAGAGTTAGCAGTTGCCACTTTGCTGCCACTTTTGCTAAAATGAATTAAATAATTGTTTTCAATAAAATAATTTTCGGAGGCAGCGTGGTCCAGCAGTTAGGGCGTTGGGTTTGTGTGCGTTTGCCCCGGGTTCAAATCCCATTCTAGCTTTTGGTTTGGATTTGTTTCCGATTGACCCAGATTCAACTCTACCACACTTTTTAAATAACCAACTGGTTGCCAAAATCATAATGCTACTTCAAGCATTACTTTCTGTGAATCAGGAAGCTTTAATTGAGAATGAAGTATTACACAGCTGTTGTTATTATTAATCAATGAGATGTACATGTAAATGAGTGGACTTGTGTATTATGTCACTGTGTATATTTTAAGCACCTTTATGGTTGCATTAATATTTTCATTGCTGTAACAGTTGCATCAACACAACTGAAACATTTAGAAAACAAAATTCTATAAAATCTTCATTGTTCCCTTGTAAAGGCAACGTTATATCTACAATAAAGGGAAGATATCCCATACAAGAAGAGAGAACAAATGAATGGCCTATTAATATTATTGGCAGAGCATAGAGGAATAATTAAATGGCAATTAAAACACGGAGAATCATCATTCCTTCACAAAGAAAATGACTATTCACAAATTCTGCCTCATGTACATGTATATTGTCCAGTTTAGCTGAAATTCTGTTGGAGCAAAATTTACACATTAAAAAAAACATCTTTGAAAATGATAATAGACTGAATGCCATGATAACAAAGAATATCGTTTTTATATGGTTACAAGGGACAATAGTGGTTCAATGCACTAAAAAACACAGCTGGAGAATTTCACAAACAAAAAGTCTAAATAATTTCATAGAATGGAGATCACCTGCTTACGTTAATGGACTTCACAAAGTCTAAAATTCAGTGTAATTATGGGGGAATATAACACCTCAAAAGCAAACGTGTATACTAATAAACACTGTGAAGTGGTTTTGGCTCTCACCATGTTGGCATCCTTCTTGAAAGCGTTAAGGGCATCTTCAAAACCACATTGAAAAAGATAGTCTGCTATGGCTTTGTGCCTGTGGGGAAAACGACCAGTTATTCATCATGCAACTTGAAGTTCTGAAGTTTACGACTACAATATGTTTATCGGAATCAAAACTTGCAAAATTCCACCATTTTCCAGCTGTTGCAAATTCAGCTTACTGACTTAAAACCACACTGATACCTTAGAAAGTCATTCCGCTAATTTGTGACATTTTTTATCATGACAAGCTGTGGGAGACCTAAATGAAACGCGATTCAAACGAAACATGAACAAGCACGCTCGATCTGGAAACTAGTTGAAATTTATCAGCAAAATACACATTGTACATAAGGTGCAGAAAGTGTAACTTACAGTTCTTCTTTTTGTCTGGGAGTAAGAACCATGGCTCACGATTTCCGTAAAATCTTCAATTAACGTTTGTTCAAAATACCAGCGTCTACGATCTTGAGTTCCACTGAAAACATTCCTCTATGAGCGATCTGTGTGTGTTAACCATGTTTCGCTTTACTCCATGTCTATCATTGACATCATTTGGTTTTGCTGTAACCCGAATAAAAACAAATCTAAGGAATCTAAGTGGTTCATAACATAACAACACTGACAAGCTAGATTATGAAGTTGTGACAGCAAGAAAATCGTAATATCGCTTTATTAAACAAGATCACTGAACAAAGTCCTCTAACCAGGTCAATTCAATGTCGACTTTTGTGGATTGAAAGATCGTTTGGACTTCACACGCAGCCTTACTCGTGAACAGCTAAATACAATTGTAATTCAGAAAAATGATGTTTTAAGATAAAAGCAAAAGGAATATCAGACATCCATTTTGTTATAATATTACGCATATTTTTAGAGAGCAAGCTAAACCCACCCATGCTCTGAACTAACTATGCAATACCTTTCCCGACGAGAATTACGTCAGTTTCGGAGATAATTCGAGACTTTGTGAAAAGAAAATCCCAACTAAAGATCACCTTGCGTTCTCTTTTCCTTGTCACGCTCACAAGCGGTTCCTGAACCGCAAATACCTCCGCAGAATCGCCTGTTTCTCTTTCACAGTCTATCAATTTTTGAAACTCAAACACCGCTCGATTTCATGCACTTCGCAAAAACGGCCAGCCCATGATGCAAAGCGACTTAACTGCGCATGAGCACATATCAAGCAGCGAAAGGCAGTCTGGGTATTTTACAATATGGCGGACGCTGGTGCACAAATTTACAGTAAAGTTGCAACGCCATCATGCGACCATCAAGCCTTGAAAGAATGTCTGGATAGAAACAATGGCGATAGGTCAAAATGCATGAAAGAATGGGAGGATTTTCAACGTTCCTGTGCGGTAAATAAGAGGTGATTAGAGCAAGAACTTAAAGAATGCTGAGCCACATCTGTTTTCAGACATTCTTTTTGTCATTCGAATGTGCCGACCACTGGAGGATAACAGCTTGTTGTTTAGTTAGATAATGAGCCTGTGCTTGGCATACAACAAACAGAGGACGTGGAGTTCTTCTGTCGAAAGCCTTGATACTTAATCAGATTAAGGGGCCAGTTTGGGAAAGGAAGGGGGGGGGAGGGGGGAGGGGGGTGTATACAAAACATGGACTTCAGGTCCATGGACCATCCCTGTGAACCCGGTCCAATGACCCCTTCATGGACCTGGTCCATGGACTAACCCTGTGGACCACCTCTCTTTTCATAAAGTTACAAGCAGAAAAATCTTTGCATGAAAGAGAAAAGTGATCCTCGCAATCATCCTTGCGCAAATATGCATTTATTTCATACATCGACTCCTTCACTGGGACAAATGAGCCCAAAAAATTGACCTGCTACCAACTGAATGGCTTCATAGCTCACATGGGTTTGAATCTCATTTGGAGCCACCTGAATTTTTCAGGTGTCCGTAAGATACAAAATAATAATTATTGTTCAAGTAAGTGTAAGGATCACTTCTCTCTTTCATGTAAAGATTTTTCTGCTTGTAACTTTACACAATGAGGACTGGTCCATGGACCTGGGGTCCTTTTTTGTATACGTCCAGAGAGGGGGGAGGGGAATTCTGAATACATCAGTTACAGTAATACTCGCAGTCCCTTCTTCTCATCCCACTTCTTCCCCTTCCCGATTGCATGTCAAAACACCATCGATTTGAAATTACACAACTCAACTGACATACATGTAGAAGGGACTGCTAATATTTAAAAATGGAAAAAGTGTAGTCAGGAGATGTCATAAGTTTTATGGAAAAAGGTTTGTCACTGACTCTTGATATTTTTCAACAGACGTTTCGGCTAATTCTTAAGCCTCCATCAGTGATATGAAAGCGAATTTCGTTATCATATGCTATTTAAAGTAATGTAGCACGAAGCTTGCGCGCATGACCGTGCAATTCATGCTCACGCGATGTTTCTGGAAGTACCATATGATTGTTCCCAGTGTTCAGGTCCAAAGTATAGTGCCTGGCTTCGAGGATAAGTCGCTTGTGGTAATTAGCTTCGAAGCCAACGCCCTTGAAATTTTCAAAGTTCATGATGTGGCTGAAATGGTGGATATGGCTTGCAACTTTGGAGTTTTGGTCAAAACCTGCGATTGTCTTTTTGTGCTCCACAATTCAGGTCTTTAATGATCTTTCTGTTTGGCCATAGTACACAAAATTACACTGTGTGCAATTGATTTTGTACACTGCCTGATTTCTGGAGGTCAGAATCGTCTAGCTCTTTGGGGCGTGGAAAAAGGCTGTTGGTGGTTAGTTGTGGTTTGTAAGTTGTTTTCACCTATTTTCTCAGAAATGCCCTGTACATACCGCAGCACTACAAAGCCATGGAAGTTGTTACCACTACAAACAAAACTAACAATCAACAGCCTTTTTCCGTGCCCCAAAGAGCTACATGTAGACGACTCTGACCACCAGATATCAGGCATAGTGTACGAAATCAATTGCACACAGTGTAATTTTGTTACATGAAACAGTAGCAAGATTGGCAATGTCGTATCAAGTTTACATGTAGTTTACTTTTTAGCTATTTCTCAAGTGTCTGAAACAGTACAGTGGCAGTTTGATTAACCATTATTTCTTTCACCCCCTTAATACTTTGTGTCACCAAGAGAATTTCATTATTTTTTACAGGAAATTACAAGGAAAACAAGAAAAATCCTCATGCGATTGTGATTAAAGGTAATAAATTATTATTAATGTGTAACTAGTTCTCAATATTGTCCCAAAAGATCTGTTTATACTGTCAAATCTCCATTGGGACTCCACACAAGTGACTGATTGTGGGAGAGCCATCTGTTTACAAGTGGTCGAAAAGGATCATCACTGGGGACAGGACATGTGTGTATTACCGAGCTACATGTGGTTTGTACTCTTTTACAGAAATTGGTCTGGTAAGATTTTTCGTTTCTGAAATCAAAAGTTGGACCCCTCTGAAGATCACCCTTACCCTTAGAGAGCAAAAATATTAATATCAGGCTAACCAATATGAAAAACATGAAGTGGTGTTACACCATGGAGCAGAAAAGTGAAGCCTGCTAAATAAAAACATTTAATATCCTCCAAGGGGAATTTGATAGTGAGCTTTCAAATGTGTCAGAAAAGAGAGGTTATTATGGATTGCAGAAACATTCATCTAATCTAACCACACATTTCTCTGTACGGTATTTGTGTACTGTCTTTTTTTATTACCAGTAAATTTTGTTTTAAGCAATCTCTACTTTAGCCCTTGTACTTGATTCACATTTAATCAATGTTTTGTTAAAGAAGCACCTGACCTTCAAGCATGCAACTTGCAACTCTTTCCCTTGGAACAAAGCTGGGGATTTTAAGAAACCAATTTTATGCCCAAATATAGACAAAAATGAGATCGAAGCTTCATGTGCAGGGAAATGCATGAGCTACGTTACATCCAAATAAGGAAATTTTTAACGCTTCAAGGTCATTAGCTTCTTATTGCTATCAATCTTTACAAGTAAATCTAGTAGTGAAACATAGCTGAGCAAAAAAACTAAGTGTTGTACTTCAGGAAAATGTAACAGAACCAGCATTATTGACCCCAGCTTGGCGCCTGTAGATTCCTAGTGAACAATTTTATCCGTAATATTACATCAAACTCAGCCTTATTCAACTAAAATTCTCCAAACCTTTTTATGTTCCTAAGCATCAGTGTGAAGTACATGACGATCCAACAGTGGATAACTTTATGCTGTGGTTATACAATGCAGTACAATGGACTTATTATTGTGTTTTGATGCAGAGATGGTCTCATATCATTCTAAAATGTCCTTAGCAGGCTTAAACTTCTTGTCAATAGAACAAAACTAGAAGCAGGTTCTTGAGAATAGTATGATTCCTTTTCTGTGATATTATTTTCTCCTCACTGTTCATGTGAGTTAATGCTGCAAAATGCCCTCTTGAAACAGCGTTCATAACCGTATTTGAAGGTTTTTGACTCCAGGCACATCCTCTTGTTAAATAGTTCTTGAAATGTTAGATAGCGTTCCTGGTTTGGTTGGCTATGATCTGTCTGAAGCTGAAGATAAAGAAACACAAAAGAGCTTTAGCAATCTCCAAAATGAAAAGCTTGATTACAGGCTACTCACGGTACTCTTCCACTCTGTCATTTAAGAGTGGAGCTCTGCGCGTTAAAGGTGCATGTGAGCACCATTTGTAAGAAAATATGGTAACCCATCTGTGGGAGAAAATTTGGTTTTGGTCACTGTACGTCCACCTCTCCATGCATGCTATTGTGAAACTCAGGTGGAACCCACATTTTTTGGCAGGAACATCTTTGATATTTGAAATCCATCTTATGGATATTTGACACCTGTCAAAATAAGGTATCCACTGATCATATTATGGGCTCAAGTTTAAAGCTCATCACGGTCAGCTGTTCTTTTTAATGTTCACCACTGACCAGGTATTGGTTTTCAATTGGATCGGGGGCTTAAGCCAGGTTAACTTATTGTAAGTCAGAATAAATAACCTGGGAGCTCCGCTTTTAGCCAACTAAATCTATATATTATAACCTCACCCTTCTACAGCAACCCTTCTTTTGGCTCGTTACATGAATTCCACCGACCCCACCCCTTCACCCAGTGTCTGTTTTGTTTTGTTTCATCCTTCATCCTCATACTACTCACAGTGTCACCAGCAGAAAGAGTAGTCATTCAACAGCAATTGAATTAAGGCCTCATGTTCTGTAGCCACAAACACTCAACTTGAGTTAACTTTCCCATGTAACCATCGCTACCCCGGTATTTCATCCCAGGTCTTTCAACACTGAGACTGTGCACTTTGTCATCTTTGCAGGAAAACAAACAGTCAACAGAAGTGATTTGAAAGGAAAAGTACTGGTACTTACTTTTCACACCATCCACAAGACTGGAAGCAGTTGTAGCGAACAAACTTGCCTTCCTTCCCTGCCTTTGAGCAGTAATTGAAACCAGGCAATGTAAACAGTCTGCACAGGCGTGTATAGGAGTCCATGCACACTGTGATTGAGAAAGATGTTTGTGTGTTTTATAAACCCACAATGAAGCAGTATTGCGTGATGCATTCACACATATCTGTCACACAACTTTAAAGTAGTATTGTGTGACACTTCAATGTGAACTTCCAAAAATACAATAATGCTATTTTGGGAGCAGTTGCAGAATACCTGGCCACTATTGTGTTCTTGTAGCAACATCGTTTGAAGAAGAGGTATATAACAATACACGTCACTGATATTCAAATTAGTGGTTGGGTCTTCAGCAGTTTGCTCTATTTTGTTGTAGTTTTTACCGGTCAGTCCAACTTTATTGCAAATAGTAAAAACTCCCAATATTATTAAAACATTTTGCTACTATAAATAAACAGAAGAGTCATACTTGGACATCCATGTCCATTAGCCCCATGAGCAGGGAAATTGGTCCAACAACAGCCATGTTCACTCAGAGTACATGCTGGTGGGCTGAAGGGCTCTAGAGGAAATAAACACATGCTTTGAAATTGGTATACACTGTAGCAATCATCCGTATACTTTCCTTACCGGTACATAATCTACAGCATTCTTCATTCACTACTTACACAAATCCCATAATAAACTACCCCCCAAAAATCTGCATAGGCATTGTTTTCGACTTCTCTTGGGATATTTTCATGTCCCAGGAGGAATTGCAAACAACGGTTATGCAAAAGTTTGGGGGGGGGGGGGGGAGTAATAGAGGTGTATTATGGGATTGTGCAAGTAGTCAATTTAATAAAGCGATTTATTATATCTCTGAGATAGTATGCATGCTGTGATTGGCTGTTTTTGTGGGCGTATTCTACAATACGGCCTTCTAAATTTGAAATTTTGATAAAACTTCTCCAACGAGTTTTTCATGTCGTTTATGTTACACAAACTTGTAAAACTGTTTAAATATTGCAAGCAATTATTAAAAATCCAAGAAGATTTATTCGTTTTTGGATTTTGACGCATAATCGCTGTCGCAGTTGAACCTTCCCCTTGACTGATCACCTCAGAGATATAATAAATATCTAGTAACCTCGTTTCTCGGTCCGCACTGTACTTTACGGATCCTCGTTTTTTTTGTCTCCCGTTGATTTATGGTGCGCGCGAAAATCAGTGGGAAAAAATCTCGGTCCGGACAGTAGCCTGCGAACGCAGACGTATTTCCGGCGCTCGTTTCCCCGAAACGACCGCCGGAAATACGTCTGCGTTCGTTGGCTATCCGGACAGTACGGACCTCGAAGTCGGTTAGTAAGAGGTATTTAGCATTGTATTTATGTGAAAGGGAAAAAACAGCAGACTCCTGATTGTCATAAAAACATGGAATGTTTTAAATCTAACTGGTCCCGCTCTGTTAGATCAGACGTGTTTCGTCAGTTTTCATCCAGTAGGTCTGGATAGTAGCAGGGATAACGATATTTTAAGAAACAACACAACACTTTTTAAATTTAAAAACATGTTTCGACAGAAACTTCTGCCATCTTCAGTTTAATTACAAAGTACAGAGTTGAATATATAGTGTGAACCAAAATGCTAATTAGCTGTAAGGACACATGACAATGTAAAAGATTACAAAGAAAGTTTTAATTTAAAACGTTACTTCAAAATAGAAGTTTGAGCTGTTCTAAGTATTTCATGGTTATTCCATCTTGTTTAATATTATTCCATATGAGCGAAGTGTCCTAAAACTGGATTGGTACGGACGGATTTGAAGTAAAGAGTGAGACAGAAAGATTCACGGTAATTTGTCCACGTTGTCGTCAAAACCTTAAAGTAATACGTGGGACGAAACGGCCGGTTGAAATCAACTGAAAATTAACACATCAAATCAAACGTTGGTTTTTTTAATGCTGCAACTACACGTACAAAGACATCACAAATATTAAATCAATATTTAGCTTGATGACCAGGCCGAAGATGAAAAAACAGCCGAGCAAGTGGTAAGGCCCCTTATTTCTCGAATGTCTGGACCCTTGCATATACATTTTTTACATTCCTGACATTTCCGACGTCCGAAGATTAATGTGAGTTGCAACTCAAACGGAAATTCTAGGGTTACTTTCTCTTGACGATCTAATTTACGAAAAGTCTAGGACAACTTTTCCTCTAGCACGTAAATAACGAAAATTCTAGGGCAACTTTTTTTTTTGCCCCTGGTTTTTGAAGTTACCGTGTTTTGGTGTTTGAGGTTACCTTTGTCAAATCAAGCGGTTGACCGGGGGCCCGTTTCTCGAAAGTTTCGAAAACTTTTCGGGCCCGAAAAGCCATTTGTGAAACTGCCAACCGCTTGTTTTGGAAAGGCGACCTTTTAACATGTTTTCAAGCTATTTAAAAGAAATATGTCTGTGAAGTTTGACGACTTAAATCCTCTCCGTTCTTGAGATACAAAGTGAATTGTGACACCCGAAAATGCCCCGAAAACTTTCGAGACTTTCGAGAAACGGGCACCAGGGCCGCGTTGCTCGAAGCGTGGTTAACGCTAATCATTGGCTAAGTGGTATCAAAATCTTTCTGTTGTCATGGTATTAGACCAAATCCCGCCGAGGAACCCGGGCAAGTTGAAGGAACTCTGTACTTTGGTATAAAACGGAGGAGTTGTTCAAGCCACAGCTGGTGCAACATTCATCCTCTTAAATTAAGAAAAAATATCTAGGACGGTGCTGCCCTTGATTCGACATTGCAAATGGATAGATAGTCTTCTCGGTTAAGGACAGCAAACTGTAAAATGCTGAAATTGTGGCTTTAACTCAATGGTGCAAATAAACATCGTCATCTTAACATCTATCCATCGCCAATCAGCAGTCAGAGTTTCTTACGTGTCACCTACGTCTTCCAGTTCCTGGAACATGAATTCTGGCTGTTTTTTCTAAGGTGGCCTCATACACCACAAGCCTATTTTTATAGCATTAAGGCCTGATGGGGACGTTTTTGCTGGAGAGAACGAGAACGTAAACATAACGAAGAAACATAACGTCGGGAACTCCGTGTCTTCTTCTGTGCGAACATCGCATGGGTTCGGCCTACAGAGTTTATGAACAAGGGTTAAAAGACGAGCACCACGGTTTATAGTCCGTATCCGAGAAGACTTGAAAATCGGACAATTTGCCTATGTTTTTTTAAAGACGGCCGGGTTTCGAACCCGTGCTCTCAGCATGATAGCCCAAGGCTCAACCAACTGAGCCACCGGTTTTTGAGAGGAGCAATATTCCAGGCACGGAATATACTTTCGGGAATGAGCTGATTGTGTTAAATGTCTTTTGTATAAGCCAAAATCGAGGTTCCATCCTATATTATCTTAATGAACCAATTGACTTACTGCAGTATTTGCACTCCTTTGGGCAGTAGCGCTGCATCACACCCTTGGCTTGTTGACAGAGGCCAGAGTCAGACCATGATTTACACAGTCCACTCTTTGCTTCACGCTCCGCATCTTTGCACACTGCAAAACACAAAAGTAAGGTTTTTTTCAAAGCAATTGCCAGATCCTTGTAGGGATCTCAAGCAATGACAACAAGATAAAATGAGAGACATTTAGCATCGCGTATTTTTCGGAAAACGGCAAACCTCTGAGTGTCACGTGACATGGCCTTGCGGTCGAGTTCACTGAAGTTCTAACGGCTTGATACCCTTCTTGCGGTCAGTAGGGTAGCAGCTGATCCAAAGATTACTCGCCATTGGTTCGCAACCCTTGCAGGAAACAATGATATGTCATTCTTTGTATTGTTTTAGCTATTGTTTGGGATCAGGGTTGCAAACCAATGGCGAGTGATTTGCCGTAGCGTTTTTCATCTTGAAATAACGCAATTTCACGCAATTTTTCGGCATTTCCCGCAAACCGCGAACGTCAGGAAGTCACGTGACTAGTTCGTTGGCGTCAGGTTTGCAGTTTGAGGTTCACGTTTGTACGGCTAGACCACTTTCTAGAGGTAAGTGATTTCCCGCAAGGTTTTTTTGCACCCTAAAACATCACAATCCCACGTTTGAAAGGAAATACTACTTTTAAAAACTATTTCACTTATTAACTATCGAATTCCTTTTCATAGAAACGTAATTTTGAAGACGATTTCTCAGCTAAAACAGAAGTGAATGAACGAATGAAAACAAACATGGCGCCGGCTATTTAACCCGGACGAATCTTAAGTCCCAAATATGGGCAGACGGCTAACGTGAAACCGCAAACCGCGGCTTGCCGTTTTTTCCCGCCAAATGCCGAACCTTATGCTTAAGTCTATTTTTGTCCCTGCGGCAAACGGCAAACCGCTACCGGCTAACCGCGGTTTGAAGTTTGCGGTCGACTTTGAAAGCGCGATGCTAAAATGTCCCCAATACCATTGCGTTTACGTAAAATGGCAAAAGACAGGCTGCTAGTTGTCATAAAAGCAAGAACATTGTTTTAATCTAAAGTTTCTTTCTCTTTTGAAAAGTTGCTTGATCTATGTAGTTTCTTTGATTTTGGGCAATTTAACACAATTTGTCGTTTGTCGTAAACGCCCTGCAAATTGAAATCTCTTTATTAAAAGGGTTTGAATACTCGCTGCATATTTGAGGTAGCGCGTATTTGTATGTTGAGATGAAGTCCTCGCTGCTTCGTCGCCGTCTTTGGACTTTTAGAGAACTGAAGCGACGGCGTCGGCAACGAGTACGCCATCTCACAATATAACTTCGGGTTATTGTAATCACTTGTGACTATTTCAACTTTCTTAATATGACAAGGGTGTGTTAGTTCTTCAAAAACGACACTGGTCGGGAGAAAAGGAAAATTTATCCTCAAGTGCTGACGTTCTTCCTAAAACCTCAAATTTTGCTATCTCACGACGACGGTATAGAAATGGATAAAAGTGAAAAACGCACGTGCGACGCGTGCAAAGCTACTTTTTTTTGACCACTTAAATAGGCCACTTCCGAGTTCATGTCTGCATCCTCTTCAAAGCGAGTCTAGTTGCGAAGTTTTTCTTATGAAAATTAGTTTTCATTCATATGTAGTAGCGTAGCCAATCAAAATGCAGGATTTGCATTAGTCCACTAGTTGGGTGATACTAACAACTATTAGTAGAATTCTACTAGTATACTAATGCTAATTCTGTAATCTGATTGGCTGAGCCATTGAACACGATTTGACAATTAGACCCGTAGCCCGCCCGTAGCCCGCAAGGTTAGCAAATGCAAGTTGAAAATATATTTATTTGGGAATAAAACGAAAGAAAGCGTCACGCTTTTCACTACTCGAGGACTATTCCTAATAGTCCTCTAGTAGCGTAGCCAATCAAAATGCAGGATTTGCATTAGTCTACTAATTGGGTGATCCTAATAGCTGATAGTGTTCAATGGCTCAGCCAATCAGATTACAGAATTTGCATTAGTCCTCGTGTAGCGAAAAGCGTGACGCTTTCTTTCGTTTTATTCCCAAATAAATATATTTTCAACTTGCATTTGCTAACTTCATCTTTGCCTTTTCTGTTCCACTAGTTTCTGTCCCACTAGTTCGTCTTCGCCTCATGGGCTATTGACCCGTAGCCCTTGCGGGCTACGGGTCTAATTGTTAATTAGTCTACAGTGGCTGGAGGTCGTCTTGGAAATAACAACGTTTTTTTCGTTTTTCCAAAGTTTTGGAGGAAAATTCGGATGCAAATGGTTAATTAAATATCTAAGAAGTCTAAACGAAGGACATTTACGGTTTCTTGACTTTCAAAAAAGTTGAAATTATTGAAAAAGCTGATGCGCTCGCGCGCACAACGTAGATTTTAAATGCCAATTCAATCCCAGTGATCTTTTTCAGGCGCAAAGTTTAATAACACGTCAAGAAATAATTGGAAACCATTATTTGAAGTAAGTTTTAGAAAGAATTCCACTAAAACAATTATTCGGCCTCATCAACTTCACCTCATAGAAATCTCGAGCTCATAATCTAATTGTTAAATATCAAATCGTAAGTTGATTTTTGAAGAGAGGGGAAACCAGAGTATCCCGGGAAAAACATCTTGGAGCAGAGTAGAAAACCAACAAAATACACGTACATGACGCCAAGTCTGGGAATCGAACCCGGGCCACTTTGCTGGAAGGGTAAAGTTAGAGCAAATGGTGTTTGAATCGTTTGCCGGCCGGGCTTTCTTTTTCCTTGTATTTCAAGTACCTCAATAATCAAGAATTTCGTGAAAGTTTCTAAGTGCAATAAATGAAAGAATGACAGAAGAAATCTTCCGTGTACAAATCATTGGAATGTTGCAAAGCTATATCTCAAGATAAAGAAATATAATACAGATGTCATTGACTTAATTAATTATTTTGTTTCTTCTGATTTCAGTAAAGAATATCGCATTTTTTTATAAAGAAACAAAGAAAAGACTAAAACAAAAAATTTAAACCTTTTTTTTTTTAGTTTTAAAGTTTTTTCTATGGCACAGCCGTCGACTTACATTTTTTTTTTTGACTGATAGGATCATCTGACGGTACCAGTAATTCCACGATGGCGTTAGAAGTATCTGGAGGATTTGTGCGGTATTTACAACAGTCGGGCAGGAGTTTTTCGCTCTTGGCTTTTTTGATAGATAGGATAAGATCAAAATGAGCAAACTAAAGAATTTAAGCATTGTTGATAAAATACTAATGTATAAAACATTGGTGATTGCACACAGCAGTACCCACAAAAATCGTTAACTCGTTAAAAGCATGATATCCGTGAACAAGTGGTTCCGATATAAGAAAAGTGGATTAGCGTTAATCTTTCCTCCAGTGGGGTGGATTTCTTGTTCTCACGGTATAAATTAACCGTTCGATATGTCAGCTAAAGATAGAGCTTTCTTTCCATGTTGGTTTCGTGTGTTTTGACCTAAAAATACAACAGATTTGGCTGATGCATCTAATCACTCTGAAGATAATTTAAACTAACTACTTACCAGGCAAATCTATTGGATAAAGAGGGTAATGTGGCAGAGTAAATTTCAGCCTACGTTTTGCGTATCTTGTTTGTCGTTTAGCTCTTCGTAGCTGTTGTCTTTCAGTAGACTGCATCCATGCTGTCAGAAGGAGCTCCCTTTTATCTCCTTTGATCTTTTGGTCGAGATCCACGAGCTCTGAAATTTCACAACCGGACAGCACTTAAAGTGTCAGTTGATTTATTGGTTACACTTAGTCTCAAGGGACTTACTCCAATTTGAGATATCAAAAGTGCACGTTTTAGAAAGGAAGTATGTTCGTTCTGGTATTCCATGGTGTTTAATCCTAAGGAAGCAAACCGAAGAGACGACAAAACATATCAGGTATCATTACTGATTTATTCGAAATACTGGAAAGTTACAAGCACAACAGGAAGTTGCCTTTTAGTAGTTTTCATGTCATTGGTCCAATGATTCATCCAGAGACGATACACTCACTAAACGACTTGAATCAAGCGTTTGAGCAAACACGATTTAAGGCTGACTCTTGCAAACAACCACATTAAGAAAGTCATGGGCAATAAGACGATGTCTAAAGAAATGCTTGATACAATAAAGACTTCTTTATTCGAGAACCACTGTGTCACATCTCGCTGTACTAAATACGCAATGCATGTACCTCAACACGTGCACACTCTTGTGTAAAACTTACCTTTCATGGGCCCACCATTCATTAATTTCGCAAGAAGAATCTGGTAGCACAAAGCAACTAAAACAACTGTTCCTTTAGGAGAAACCATTGTGCTAGTCCTGTTGTTTTTTTGAAGGTATTAGTTCACGGCTAGCAACTCATTGTATGTGAACTTTGGCTCATGTTGCAAGATGTAACCTCTTTGTTTTTATAAGTGAAAATGGCACTTGCGTCACAATCTCTTGGGGGTGTGAATTGAGCTAAAGAATTAGATTTCGCCGATAAGAATGATGTGACAATATTATTATTCTTCCTAATTAATTAAGAGCAAATATGAAGTCTGTCAATTTAATAATTGTTACTGGAATGGGTTAATTAAAGAAAAAGCAAACAACAATATAGACTACCGGTAATACTGGCTCCCAAGATGCTAACCTTGTAGTAGAGAGTGTCGAATAGAATCATGGGATATAAAAGCTGCCACGGTCTGCAATAAACACGAACCCTTCCTCAACCCACGGGGCTTTAGTTATTAGTGGATTACACGGGCAAATGAAATCTTTGAGGTGCAATAGGCCATTGTCTAAGTTCTTGTCGGCCTCCTATTCAAAGCGAGTGTAAGGGCACTTTCCTTTTGTCAGAACTGGCCGGCCAGACCCGTCAGTTTCCAAAGAAATGAAACAACTTGAAGGATCACTTGCATGATAATCCCTCGCATTCTTCCGGAGGAGTATACATAATCCTCGAAGTGTGTCAAGTTGAAGACGTTGTAGAGTTAGTCCTTACAAATGCCCTGTCTGGTTGGTCATTTCTGACAAATGGACAGCATCCTAAGTGCGAAGTTTTTCTTATGAAATTTCATTCAGGTGTTACCATCTGTGAAGTAGAACTAATTACCATCACAAAAACTTCGCACTTAGCCTCGCTTTGAAGAGGAGGGAGACATGAACTCGGAAATGGCCTATTAATTAGAGATTTCCGTCGTATCACGATGGTTCGTTGCCATCACAGGCTTAATTTATTGACTTATTTATTTACTGAGTTTACCTAAATATAATTTGTCAAGCAGAATCTCTTTTTTTCCAGGATTTTTATATTTCGCTTAAAGATCGAGTCGGGAGTGTTGATAAACTTCATCCACTATGAAGTCAATTGATTTAATTCATAGCAATGGCTTTTAATGAGAGGAACTTGACCACTGACTGAGGATATATAGAATGATCGTATAACAAATCTCTCATTGCGTGTTGGAACGTTCCTTCCATCTCAGATTTCTGCTTCCGTTTTCGCTAAAAGTTGGCTTTTGATCTTGTTGTGATCTAATTATATTTGCTCTTTCCTACTAAAAGAATTTCATAAAAAAATCAAACAAGACTGAACTTCATTCTTTGGCGAAGTTTTTTTTTGCTCTCAAAGTTTGTTTGCAGCTTAAGCTTTCCATTCTCACCGAGGTTTCTGCATTCCTTCGTGGTTTATTGATTCCTCTTCTCCATGTCGGGCCCTGACATAGGACGGCAGCTCCGCAAGGATAAAATGGGAACTGCGGTAGACCTTTTTATCCCGGAATTTGGATCGAGTTTACCAAGAAGAGGGAAGTTGGAACAACTTCATGTGGCCGCAGCGCTAGGGAATGCATGGGATTTGTATCTCCCCATTTCAGACCTCAAACGAGTCATGAAGATCCTTGTCCATCCAAATGAAGTCTTTTGCGTTTTAGTCAACACATCACGTTCACGCGATTTAAATAAATCCAAATGCTACGCGACCTTGGCGAACTTGTTGTAAGGTGCACGTGCGATAAGACAGTATCGGATCGAAGACAGGAACATCGGCGTGGCTTTCGACATAACACAGCTGTTTTTTCTTTTAATTTTCGTGACCGCTAATTAATTTCCCCCAGACAGTGCTAGTGTTTAAATGGCTCTCATAACAGATTACGTTACAATATTGCATGAAAAATGACATTAAAGGAAAGGTACCGGATCCAGGTGGATCTAAACAGCAAATTTATATTGCAGACTCGGTTAGAAGTCGAACAATAGAGCAAGACTGGCTGTACGGCTGAAACTAGTGTATTTTTCCAATATTTCGTCAGGCACGGCCTGACTTCTTCAGGTAGTACTCCCTGAGTGAGTGCCAATGGGGATAGCCTGTTCCAGGCTCTCAGATAGTGCTCTTTTGCTCGTTCTCGTTCCCTCGCCTCCACTATCTGAGAGCCTGCAACAGGCTACAATGGGGAACGTGAGATGCATCCTCATTAAGTATAAAACGGTTACCAAACTTCACGACAAAGCTAAACATTTTAAAATCAAAGCTTAGGCCCAATTAATATAGCTTAGGCCTAATTACTCTCCAGCAGCGATATTCTAGGGAAGACTTGAATATATCTTTTTTTTAGAGAGCGACGACTTGATCTCCAGTCTTAGTTCGAGTCCTGGCTCCAGTCTTAACTCAAGTCCCGGCTTGAGTCCTCAACTCGAGTCCCCAGCTCCAGTCCTGAATTCACTCTTGCAAAAAAGGGACATTTGCCAGAAAGTCACTGAAGAGTAACAACTGAAACGGAACTCCTGGACAGAATCCAGGTTAGCAAATCAAAAAGGTTGGTTTGTTTATCATTAGGAAGATAGAAAGCTTCCAGGTCATACTCAGAAATAAAGCCGAGGTATTTGATCTTCTTTTGTGGAGTGAACACTGCCTGTCATCAATATACAATGAGCACGGTACTCCCATTGAACGTACAAAATGTGAAACCGGCAGACCTATCGAATGATAATTTCCAACCGAATGAAAAAGAACGTGCGACTCGAGTCGTCTAAGAGAATACCGTAAAATTCCGGTTATAAGCCCTGGGCTTATACAAGTTCGTAAGGGGTTTTAGGTGGGCTTATAAACGGAGGGGCTTATATCCGGGGGGGGGGGGGGGGAAGCTTAATCGGAATTTAAAAAACGCTTCGAAATGATCCATAATTTACTAATTAATTTTTAATTAAACTTCTCATTTAAAGCCTCATTTTAAATCGAATGCATTTCAGTTTTAGGAACAAAATCAAAACTCAACAACGTGAACGTAACGAGAACGCAACAAATCGGAATCTCAGAGTTCATCTTCGCTGTCACTGTTAAAAATTTTAATGTTTAGTCCTCCGGGGCAAGGCTTCCTGCACTTAATTCTCTCAGTTATTATTGTTCCACAATCTTTCCAAATTTTGTGCTTGGAGTAGTACAGGGTTCTGCAAGAGTACTTAATATTAAGAAAACAAGGAAAACTAGAGTGGGGCTAATATCCCGGGGGGAGGGCTTATAACCGGATGATTTTACGTTATGATTATAACCAGATTTATCATCGAACGTCGGCTGGTAAGACCCCTTCGTAAGGTGCCTGGGTAGATGTGAAGACGCAAAGTGAAAAAAATTCACGCAGCCACGCGAGAGGGAAATACCACAACGCCCCTCGCGCGTTCTCCGCTCGGCTTATCCCTCTCGCGCCAACAATGCCACCAGCTTCGCAGGCGAATAACATATACAGCGCAGAGGATTGGGGGATATCTTTTGTTATGATAATATTCATTTATTATTTCCGGTACTTAGAATAGACAAAATGCACCCTAAGTAAAGCTATTGATGACGTAAAGCACACAAATTTAGGTGCCCTATGGTTTGTCGCTCAGTATGAACGAATTTCATGTCAAGTCTCAAATAGTATCTGAACTCTTATTTTCACTGTCAGGACCTGAGATTTTTAAAGTAACCGTTAATTTGTTTTTGTTTGGCGCAATCACAGAATTCAGGGCCAACAAATGGAAATTGTGAAGGAGAGAAGTGATCCTTGCACCTATGTACAGTTATGCAAACCCTCGACTGCGTATCGGGTTTGCATAACTGTTGAGAATTCTCCCAACTCCCCTCTTGTTTAGATGAGGCTATGGAAACACAGAAAAAAGTCCTCTATTGCTTTTATGAAGATAATTCGACAATTGAAGGAAAATGCTGGGTTTCTTTACTTCTTGATTGAACAGATTTTCTTGATACATGCTCATATTTCCTACCAGCCAATTAAAACCCGCGTCTGACTACATAACCAATCAAAATTCGTGTGATGTCACAGCCGTGTTTCCATACTTTCATCTAAACACAGCTATTGACCAATGAGAGTGCGCGTACTATCCTAATTATTTTATAAATCTCCTTCGTCTGCAACCCTCACTAAAACATACAGTTATTTTATACATAAAGATTCTTTGACTTGGGCCATTTAAGTTTCAACATGAATAAAACAATGTTTGTAACCGCTGTTTGTGCTTTACTCTTATTTCGAGGTTTTGTATGGTAGCCTGCGAGCACCACCCGTCGAGAAAGAGTGCTCGCAGGCTACTCAAATGAGAGCATTTGACCGTGAAACAAGATGTTAGGGACCTTTAGATTCTAGGACGAGAACGACTACGAGTACGAGATCTTCTCATACAACAACAGTGACCGCGCAAGCCAGCGTCATTTTGGCGGGAAAAACGTGAAGCCGTCGTCATTTTGGTACAAGTTTTTGCAAAAATGTCGTCATGTCAAAACAATTCAACAACACCGTAGCAGTTTTGGCATTTTTCGATCAGCGAAAAGGCTCACTTACCGGCAATAAGAACAACTGAGCAACCTATACTGCTAACAAAGAGTAAGATCAATCGTACGGGTTATAAATAAGTATTTTCGCCAAAAACAGGCAGTCAAAACTCGTACTCGTTCTCGTCCTCGTCCTAGCATCTAAAGGTCCCTAATTCAAACCATGAGTCCATCACTCTTGTCAAACATAACTCGGACATTATAGCTGAAATATCAAAGGTTTTGTAAATGATGATTCACGTTTGGTTAATATCTCAAAAGCTCCTTTTCCCTTTTAAAAAGCAGGACATACAGAAACGTTTACGAAAAAGATCTCTGAATAATTATCTCTTTACCGCGAGGGCAGCGGCAGTGTCGCCTGCGACATAGCTGTGATCCAGGCTCTCATATATAGTAGGGTCGGCACGAACAGAACGGAAGGGAACGCGAATATAAGACACGCGCGGGATCTGGGGAAAAAGGGTGGCATGGGGGGGAGTCGTCTCTCTCCAGCCCCCACGCGTTTCTTCTCACTCGCTTTCGCTACTATCTCGGAGCCTGGAACAGGCTACTTACGACACAACGCTCGTCCCAAGCCCCAAGGTATCATACTGCTACAGAATCACGCAAGTGGGTTACGTAACGCAGCTGAATGCAACAACGCACGGAAGAAAATTTGCTACGGTTGTCGTTCCCTGCCACAAGTCGATAAGAGTAACCTGTGGTAGCAAAAGACAAAACCTGAAAATGCTGAGTTGGTTGAGAGGAGAGGAGAAACCGAAAGTCGATACGAGCGAATTTCATGTTCCCGACAGTTACCGAGGTTCCGAGGGTCCGCGTTTCAAAGTTTTGGAGAAGAACGAAGACTACGAAGCTCGCTTGTATGAGCGCTCATCCTGGGTGAAGACGAGATTTGAAGAAGGCAACCTAGAAAACTCTTCCAGCGCTGGGTTTTGGCGCCTTTTTAACTACATCAGAGGCGAGAATGAAGGAGGTCATAAAATCGCAATGACAGTTCCGGTCAATTCTCAAGTTGATCTCGGAGAAGGTGATAAATGTGTTGGGTTCACGATGGGCTTTTACGTTCCATCGGAATTTCAAGCTGATCCTCCTTTGCCTAAAGAAAACACGGTGTTTCATGAGACCGATGAAAGCCGTGTGATGTATGCAGCTCATTTTGGCGGCTTTGCCAAGGAGAAAGATTGGAAAGAAAATGTAGCGAAGCTTAAGGCCGCCCTGGAGAGAGATGGAAAAACCTACGCGAAGAACAAGTACATGACTGCTGGGCATGACCCACCATTTCGTCTGTTTGGTCGTCACAATGAAGTCTTGCTCTTTGCAGATCCTCAACCTGCTACAGAGACGAAGAAACAGGGAGACGAAACACAAGAATAAGCTGTGACTAGCAAATAAATTATTACATTGGATCTTTGACACTGCACCAGTACTTGCTATGTTTTTATTTAACGCTTCACCGATCACTATTGTAACATTCATAAAAGGAAACCTTTCTTTATATCTTTTTGCCTTTATGAACTATTTCAAAAGAAAATTTAGTGTATACTCTTCCATCTTTGTATTATAATTAGATCGTAGCTTAAACCTAAAAACGAAGAGAAAAAAGTTTTAGCAGTAATAAAGTAGGGTATGGCGATGTTTTATGGTATCTGCACACAGCTCCACAAGGCTTGCAATGTATGCATATGTTAACCCCGTCAAGGAAACATCAATTAAATTTCAATGATTAAATGAAAAGTTATCTATAAAATGTGCAAATTTCCTTATAAATTCACCGTGAATCGCCGTTGCTGCTCGCCGACCGATTTTTGTCGAAACGGGGTACCCCACACTTTGAAAATGAGAAATGCCGGTCACAAAATCACCGAATAAGTGAAAATACAAGTGTGGGTAAATAATTTTAATCCTTAATCTAATTGCGAACGTTTCTTAAAATAAATGGCAATTTGCCAGTGTAGAGTCTCGAGAAGTGATTTCTTTGGATTGGAACAAAATAGAGTTTTCTTTTCCCCAATTTATGATCAGAACAACAAATGTTTAGGACCAACTTCATCTGGGGCCCAGTGGAACAGGATCTGATCTTTACTGTCGAATGGATCTGTTTTTAAATTTCTTGGTCTGTGTTTTTTCCCTAAATCCTTGGCGAATAATTTCCTGATTTTACAAAGATAAATTGAATACTACATGAAGCTTGCTGACCATCGAAACCGCTACCAAGCCAAACTGATGCAGTGACGCTTATCGGCCTACCAAAAACCGCACGGCAAGTAGAATAAAAATCTCAGTCACCCCCCACCCCTCTCTTTCATTTTTAAAAATGTAATGGCGTTTAAATTTCCATATTCGAATGAGCCATCTTTGGCTTTCGTTCACATTATTTTCTTGTCTTGCTTTCGACAATTTCCTGTCCAGCCAGATATTTTTACTTTCGGGAAGAATATGATTTTTTGCCAAAAATTATCTTGCAAATCACGACAATTGGTCTTCAATTCACCAAAGTAAACTCAATGAAAAATTGTTTTTGCGGATACTGATAAAATGGTAATATGAATATCATGTAATTTTCGGTACTTGAAACTTTTTTCGCTTCGTAAACAGAACGTGCCAAAAGGGTGTGGCTTCCTTTTGTCCCAGTTTCCAAAATCAGTTGTTTTACTTCGCCATTAAGCACTCAAAGCTAAAAAAGCAAGAATCATCACAGCTCAGAGATGATGCAACATATTCTGACATCCAATTGATGCCCCTATATACATTGTTGAATTCGCTGAACATGACACGCTAAAATGAATATTTAATACATGTTTTATCGACCAATATAAAATGGAGGTGGTTATCAAAAACTATCTCAAATTTTCCTATAATTACGTCAAAGCTTACCTTCGTTTGAAAGGAAAAATTAATTGAATTTGACCAGGCAACGACAAAAATAAATAAATGAATAAATAAATAAGTAAAACAGGCAGTCGCACAGACAAGAAAATACCATTGTCAAGTTAAGATGTATACCATCGCCATTACAAACGTTACGTTACTTGAGCAGTTAGGAAAGCTTAGCTGACAAATTCAGGCTTAGAGGGTGATTAAAATCCTGACTTCTACATTCTTTCCGCAGTTTAAATATATGGCTTTCATATGTTAACTATCGTCATAAAATACTAGTGTGGAAGCTGACGACATTGCATACTGTGATAGGTGTATGATTTTTGCTTGCTAATGAATGTTCTACGTAAGGAAAACGAATCATTCAAAACATTCCCAGTGCCGCTAAATTTACAATGAATCGCTTCATTTTCCCAATGGGAACCGTTGGTAAAAAACTGTTCCAAAGGATTAACCCAGAGGATCATTGACAAGTGTGCTCTCATTTGGCTTGTTTTACGAATACAGGAAGAAAGAATAAAGGAATCAATTTTTTAAAATCCTTTTCATAAAGTTTTTCGAGTTCTCATACCGGCGGCAAAATCAGACTTGACTACAGCATGCTACTAATTGGTAAGTGGCAAGCTCTGCGGCAAAATCCGTCAGGGGTTATTCCATTAAATTCTTATTCCAAATTGGTGCTAGTTGAACGCGAGCTTTGTAATTAATATCAAGTGAGATGTAGATTTTGATAACGTAATTTGAAACAAAACTACACTCACTTCTGATTACTTGATAAACGATATAGATTTTTACTTTTACAATACAGAGATAAGAAGCGTCTATGAATATGCAAACTACAGTCAACTCTCCGCTAACGGACACTCTCGTAAGCGGACAGCTCTACTCACGCACACTCTTTTAAATTCCCCTTTTTACCTCCCAGTCAAACTCTGTATTTACACATTCCCGTAAGAGGACGCGGACACTTTTGAAAATGAAGATTGGATTTTTTCTTTTGTTTACTCTCTCGCTTAAGCGGACTCCCAACGTATAATAATTTCCTCTTGGCAACGAAAATTTGTCTTTAAGTTACCTCTGCGGAAAAGGCACTGGAACTTGTTGGAAGCCTAGCGGCATTTTCTGACTGGCAAGGAAACGAGCCGCTAACCCAGGCAATTACCAAGGCCAAGATCAACGATATCTTAGGGCCTCTTTATACGAGCCTGGGTTGCTTTTTACCCCGGGTTGAATCACCGCGGCGGGTAACCCTTTCGCAGTCAAATGTTTATAAGCGTTTACATGAAAACAGTAGTCAAACCGGGTCAGCCCCCCTTGCCGGGTAACCCTTCTCAAGACTCGGAAGGGTTGAAATCACTGGCGTATCTGACCCGGGATTGTTTGAACATCACTTTTTTTGCGGTTCAGCGTTATCGCCCATGCGCAGCCTGTACCAAAATGGCCGATAACGTTAACACAAATTGATGATTGTTATGATTGTTTGGTTCGTCCGCCATTTTCCTCACTGAACCAGCCCTTTCAATCCAGCGAAAGGGAACTGACCCGGGTCAGCCCGGAGAATGACCCAACCCTCACCCAGCCCGGGATCATGTAAACGTAATATTCGACGCTGAACTGACCCGGGTCGGTGTCCAACCCGGGCTCGTGTAAAGAGGCCCTAAGTAGCCATGAGACTGAAGTCTCTATTGGCAAGGAGGCAGTCAACCATAACGGCCTATTTCTCCAAACTGTCATTGGACCAAGCAAACCTTCTCTAGTCACGATAATACCATGTTTGTTAATGTTTGGATGTTTTTTTAGCACCAAAGTTACATCTATTGACGGCAGCAATATATAAGTCCTTTTTAAGTTTTTGTTGAATATGAATATAGAAGAGTTATACTGTATGTTTCCTTTTTTTCCCCAAGTTTTAACATTTAACATCAACGAAGAGTTTCAGCACCCTGCGAGCAGAGCCTCCTTTTGTCTTTTTCTTTACTGAAGAGGAGAGAATGGACGCTCTGCCTGAATCGCGTCAAATCTTTGAACCCACCGCAGCCCGAACTTCTGGACTAGTCAATCTTGTTTTCTCTAGTTAAGCTGGTTTTTCCAGTGCGAGCATCCGTTTAGGGATAAAACCGATGGTTATAAACACCCGCCTGGTATGTTAGCTACGCCATGCTGATGAGGCCCAAAAGGCCGAAACAGCTGTCCATGGCTGCTAATTGACCGGGTGAAATGGTTGTGCGCATGCTTGATGTGTTGGCCACACCGGGTTGGTGTTAGCGTGTGTCACCTTGCTTTCATTGTTGTTATTATTGAGCCCGCTGTACCGTGAAAAACCAAGATGGCGGCGAGATCTGGTATATTAGCTTGGGTTCGAGACTGTATCTGGCAACATGCAGGACATACTCAATAAAATCTTACTCGATTCATGCAGAGTCTTTCTTGAGAACGCCAAAATCGAGCAAGCAAAAGAAAGACTCTGCTAGCAGGGTGGAGATTCAGTTGCTATGCTTGGCTACCCAATAAAACTTGTACCATTAACACCCATTAATTAACTCTCCCGTAAGCGGACTTCGCCCCATTTTTCTTGGGTGTCCGCTTATGGGAATAATTCTCCTAAGCGGACAGCTCTACTAACGGACACTTTCTCCAATCCCCGAGGGCGTCCGCTTACGAAAGAGTTGACTATATGAAGTGCAGTAGCCTCCCACGCATCAGCATATATTCTGGGTTGTGAAAGGTCGTTCAAAGCATTCGCGGTGGCATTCGTAAAGTTAACTTCTTTCTGACGGAGGCTTAAGTCACGCGCTA
>OX421449.1:12610821-12625821 GCA_949126865.1 Montipora capitata | reverse complement strand
TTACTATGGATACGGACATGGATACGTCATTGAGGCCGATTAGTGCGCACGCGCGTACCCAACAATGTTGAAAGAGGGGGCAAACGGCTTTAACTTCATTCAACCTTCGCGACAACAGCAAAAAAACTGTTGAATGGTTGTTGAAGCAAAGTTTAAACGCTTTCAGGAGCCCATTAATGGGCTCCTGACTCTTTTAATCCATGCACTCATTTAACATCGATTCAACATGTTCGAACGCGGTTGAAAGGAGGCGGGGGCAAACGGTTTCAGCATCGCTATTCAACAAAGTCGAACGGATGTTGAAGCAAATGTTAAAGCCGTTTAACCGGGCCTTTAACCTTCATAATTGCCTTTACTGTGGTAAAGCAGTGATTGCTACAAATTGGTTTGCCTGTGCAACCTCGTTTTCAGGACCTTTCCCTTTTCTCGCCCCACCCCAAAGCGAAGGGAACGTTCCCGGGAACGAGGTCGTGACTTGTGCAGGAGGCGTTTGAAACCTATTTTGCGTCGCAACATTTATTGGGCAAGCTTGGTTAATGGCTTGAAAAGGCCGTTACGTCAACGAGAAACTCAGCAACGTTTTGTTAAAATGCATCTCTTACGTTAAATTTCAATTGTCAGTGCTCTATTAAATTGTCAATACTCTATCAGGTCCTTTCAGAGAGCAAAGATCCTTTAACGTTATGGCGAGACTTGATATATGAAAGACATACATTTGAAATGCGGAAAAAATCAATCAATTCAACTGAGCTATGAAGCCAACTGGCAACTGGTCATTTTGTGAATTCGTAATGAACCCGTAGAGGGTGTAGATAGGACGAGACGGAGACTTAATATATGAAAGACATATATTTAAAAGCTATCATCAACTCCAGGCTCCCAAGGTGTAACGAGTCAAAAGGCGGTTGACTGCATGGGAGGATACCTGTGTCCCAAAAAGGCGTCGCCGGTTGTGTATCAGGAAAATTTGCAAGTTTTTGTGGGTGTCTTTCCAAACACTTACCTTCCTCCACCAGTGATGTACTCGTAACCGTATCCTGCAGTCAATCCGTACCCATACCTCTCACCCAACAAAGTGACCTCGTTCGGATCGTAACAAGATAACAACTTCTGCAATCTGGGAACACTAAGGAAGAGAAGAATAGTTCGAAATGAGACTTGACAGTCACCAGCGACTGGTTTGGTTTGTAAAAATCAGTAACAGGTTTTGGTCCAGTTTATCCTTTAATTCATCACCGAGCAACGTAATATATAGATTTTGCCAAGCGTAAAATCGGAGCTTCTGTGTTATTTATTATTACAATAAGTTAACCTGGCTTGAGCCTGCGATCCAATTGAAAACCAGTACCTAGTCCGCGGTCAACTTAAAAAAACCCCAGCTGACCTCGATGACTTTTAAACTTGAGCCCGCGATATGGTCACGTGATACTGGTCAGTGACTACCTTGTTTTGACAGGTGTCAATTAACCATAACATGGATGTCCAATATCAAAGATGTTCCCGCCAAAAAAAGGGGATTGCACCACGGAGTTTTACATTGGCATACATGGATGGGTGGAAGTACGCTGACCAAAACCAAATTTTCTTTCCCATGGTACTCCACGCACGCGCGAAAACTTAAATGTGCTTTGTTCCTGAGCTCACAAACAAGCTTTTAAAAGTTGTACAGACCTAAAACAACGGCAACTTTCAACAAACTTTTAAAACCTTGGCATGGCAAAAGCCGTGGACGATGAGTCTTGCACAGCGTTGACTCAGAGAAGATCGTGATCAGTCAAAATTGATTTTAAAATATTTATGAAAGTCAAGAAGACTACTGTACGACTGATAAAACAACGCGAAAAAGTATTTTTTTAACGATATTTTGGCTGGCCAATACCAGCCTTCATCAGGTTCATAGGTTTTTAGGTAACATTTTTTTTAATCTTCGTCGTAGCCATTTGCTGAATGTTGCGCAACACATCAGCACACATAGCTTCTTACTGCATTCCCACGCCTTGAAAGGAAATCGGATCCCAAGGCATCACGATGGCGAAGCGTGAAGCAAAAATGACTCAGTTTTAGTAACTTGATACCTCATGATGGTGTCATCGTCCAGCACAACAAGCCAGAGTTTATCTACAGCTCTTGGATCCGTAACCGCTCGGTTAATGATAGCTTCGAGCTTCGCACAATGACCTGTAATAAAAAGAACTACAAATTTCAGTACATATCTCCGTAATGAAGCATTAACATAAAACAAGATGGATGAGTACTCATTTTCACTCCTAAAGCAGGAACTACGTGCCAGGTACATTTAACATACCAATTATATCATTCGAGAAAAAAAAAACCAGGACATTCAATTAGCGGGAAGGTAAAGTAAAAAAAAATTTACCGAGCGTAAGGAAATCGCGAGCGAACAATGCTCCAATATTACAGTCCCTCGCGCTGAGCAATCATGGCACGATATGGCGTAATTTGGCCTTGACCAATCAGAGCCCTGGGATCGCAATAAAAGGAGTTGAGCCAGTAACTTTCGTAGGGCAGATGGTTCTCCTACTTAAAAGTGAGGTTATACGTTAACACCTAACTTCACATTACAAGTCACTCTATTAAAGCTTCCTCCGTTAGCTACGAAGCTGCATCACTTCATCGACTCACCTTCTGCAAAATTATCTTGCTCTTCATTCGTTTTATCCGCCAATTTATAGCGGCATGTTACAAGCAGGTAGGGTAACCCTACTGCTAGGGTTACCCTAGCAGGAGGGTCAAAGATAGCCCGGGGTTCACAAGAAAAATTTCACAGGTAGGGCTACCCTACCACCCGGGACAACTTTGTGTGCTTGGTAACCGCCAGCATCGCAAACACAATGGAAACCGCTAAAAAGTTTTCCCGGGTAGGCGAGCTGTCCCTAACAGAGCGTTTAATGGGCAACTAGGATAACCCTAGCACTCAGATAGGGTTACCCTACCGCCAGGGTTGATGAAAAAAAGAAGAAATGTGTGAGTGCTAGGGTAACCCTCCTTGTAAACAGGGCCTTAGTCTTTCCGGTAAGGGAGCAAGCCAGCAAAATTCCGTGTGAATTTAAACGGTTCCATGGTAGCCAGTTTTATCTAACTACGATGGCATCTTAACTCTTAGATTGATATCAAAATAGGAAGAAAAAAAAATAAAAGCAAAAAAGAAAAGAAAAAACCCCGGCTGTTTTCGCGATGAACAAAGTCCAAACCAACTTTCATTTAAGCCTCCTGTGAACCGGCTAAAATCGAAAGCGCTTTCTGGTAAAAAAAAAATATTATGATAATCAAGGAATGAAATAATTATAAGCAAAAAGTGGTCAATTGACGAAGGAAAAGGCTTTGCATTTTTTGCTTGGCCTTTTCAAAAGAAAATAAAAAGCAACATTATAGAAACATTTCTCGCTTCTGTTTGGCAAACAATTCACGTTGCATCATAAATTGAAATGGATTAATTGTCACGAGTTCTAAAAGAAGCGAATATAGGATCAAAGTGACGAAATTGAACGAAACTTTTAAGCCATCCAATTTCTCGTTATTTTTTTATTTACATGGTATGTCTGCTAATGTTGTTTTAAATAAGCCGTTTCAATCTTGGTTTTAACCGTTTCCTGTACGGCGCCAAACCATTCAGTGTACTGATTAGTCTGCGTTCGTTTTAACAATGTTTCCGTTATTCGCTCTTCACTTCGATTTCTTGAAGGAAACTTTTCCAAAAGACAAGCTGTGAGAAATAACATCGACTACGAAAGATTCTTGACGGTCATGATAGCCGAAGCACTTTTTTCAAGTTTGGCGGGTCAGAGTTTAATCTTTCATCAACAAAGTGCCCAATGTTTAGCTGCGTGGACGGTGAAAAACGAGGAGTCGGTGTGTTGGGAGGGCGAAGACCTTGCAATTCTCTTACCCTCGTCCCCACTCCAAATTTCCCCTCGCCTTTTCCTAGTGTTTCAGTCGCTCTTGTATCACGTCTACTTTCCTGCATGTTTGCGGCACTTTCTCGCATTTGATCCCCTTAATTTTAAACCACTCCATTAAATCACTACAACACTAACAGTTTGAAGAAAGTGTTGTTATAATGACAGTTCGTTCACTTTATCCGTCTAAGACGGATTAGAAGTTGAAGCCCAACTACGGCTCCCAGACGTGTAAACAAAATGATCAACTACTTCAAATTTCCAAGTATTAACTTGCACCTGAAAATAGAAGTTATGCCCCGTCAAGTTCTTTCGCCACTAAAACATACGATGCCGAAGAGGATATAGGAGACAGTGAGGTTGAAAAATTCGAGATATGCGGCGAAATGCTTTCATCAGTGATAGAGGGAAGCTGGTTATGCCCCGAATAACAGGAAAGGAGGTGAATATGTCTATTACAGGAACGCAATTGTTAAATCCTTCGCAGAAAGCCAAAAAACTTAAAGAAAATCATATAACTTTTAAGCGAGTTTGTCCGAGAGAGGAAGTACTAACACAAGAAAAAGTAATTCGAAAATACCTTGAGAAAGCGCCCGAAGCGGTGAGGCTGCCAGCTATTGCAAGCCGACCATTGAGACTCAACAGCGACGAACGATACGATCTTCAAACTCTTTTACGAGTGCGATGTTTCGAGTTCCCACTTCACGTTCAACAACTCATTCCCGAATGGGCACGGTACAGATCCCACAGCAAATCGTCCACTTCATCTTCGTCTTGTTTTCGTCGCTACGATCGTTTCACAACAGGTCAGGAAACTGCGAAGGAACAATTTCCGTTCGTCGTATATGATAATTGTAATAATTCTCAAGAAGGAAATGAACTTCGGAGAGAGTCAGCGAAAGCCGAACCTGAGGGACTTAAACCCTTCAAATCTTCGATTCTAGAGGGACAACGATTGAATTTAAGAGAAAAATACAGAATTGAATCAAGTGACTACGACTTCGTAAACCGACATTTAAAGAAGAAGGGAGGTGGAAAACTCGCCCCTTGAAAGAATTTTTGGCCCTCAACAATTCAAAGATGCGTTTCAATAGGTTCTTTTACAAATCCCGACAGACCAATTTTGAAATTTGTTAGATGGCAAAACAAGGGATAAGCCTTAGAAAAGAAAGTTTATTCTTTTTTCAATCACCAGTAGCAATCACCGATCACGCGGCAAAAAAAAATAGTTTCAACACATGTTGTCATGGCGACCTCTGAGGTGACAATTTTGAGACGTCTAGTCTTACTTGAGAGGTCAACCATGATGTTATGCTACCTTCATATTTATGTTCGAGGTCAAATTTATTTGCTTCCGCTAAATAACTGGAACTCCTTTTTCTCAGACGGATCAAAGCTATTTCTAGCTAGATGAGAGGTAACAGTTAAGTAAATACGACTTCACCATCACAAGGTGGCTGCAAAACTCTTGCAAAAACATCGAATGTTGTTACAGATTAGAGAGCCCTTCCTTCTAACTTACTTACTTTAAAACGCTTATTTAAGGCTGATTTGGTTTGCTTGAATTTTCATTACGTCTCGTTCCATCGACAAACGGCTTACAAAGGACGAAAAGAGGGCTTCATTTGTTTAAGGTTCGCATCGGTAATTCAGATTGGCGTCTTTAGGCTTAGAATATTGTTTTCCAAGACAAAGCTCTGTTAAACTGTCAGCAACAGGCTTGTTTGAGATTATACTGTAATATGTTACTTATTTACACTTTGGCGAAGACATATTTCTTCTGGCTGCGGACAGAGAGGCATGAATACCAGGAGCCACTGATGGGCTCCTGATGAATACCCATGCATTTGGAGGTATCGGTGGCAGCCCATCCCTTTCTATCCGTTAATCAACCTGTAATATTATTGTAATTATTATATGACTAGCTCCGCGAGCGGGCAAAATGAACCAAATCCCGCGCTGTGATTGGCTACCCGAGCGGGCAAGATGGAGCTATGCTGCCTGCTCGGGATTACTCGCTTGGTCCCGCAAGATCAAAGATCATTTTTTGGTGTTTTATCCCATATAATTAATCCTTTATTGACCAAGCTTGTTCGGTTAAGATGGCTGGATATTGGCCTCGTTCTTTTTTTGCGTGTTTATGGACCTCGACTCCGTCTCGGTCCATAATCACGCAAAAAAGAAATTGGACAATATCCAGCATTCTTGACCTCACGCTTGGTCAATAACCCATATATATAATAAACAGGAGATTTATAGTCTGCTGAAATAGGGCGAACTACAACACTACACGGTTTGCAAAGTTGTGCTCAATGCAGGGGATGGGAGAGGGAGTAATATTTTTCAGTTCAATGAGACCTGGCCGGGTTGCTCGAAGCATGGTTAGCGCTAACCTGTCTTTTGTCACGTTATTTTAGGGTGTTGAGGGGAACTCTTTAGTTAATCACGAGTTTACAACTCGAAAACAGTAATGTGGAATTTCTTCACTGATAAAAGTATCGTTACATCACAAACAAGATGATGCTGAGCAAAAACAACCTTTATCCAGACGATTTGACATAAACTTGAAAAACGTCGGGCAGACCTTTTTCGTGATTACCCAAAAGCAGTCCGTTTCAATCTTGTCCATTTGTGTCCATCCATGTTTCCCTTTCCTTTTGCTGTATTTCTTTTACGTTGTTCAACACTTTAAAGTGGTTATTGTAATGTTTCATTCTACTTTCTGGGCATTTTGGGTGTCATGAAATTACATCATTTCGCGTGAGATAGCCCCTTAAATACCAGGGAAACCTATAGGTTTTGATACCTCTAAACCACCGGTTAGCGCTGACCAGGCTTCGAGAAACCGGCCCCTGGTCTGACATACCTCTTTCCGTATTTGGAACGCCAATGTCCTCTGTTGGTATTGAAGGATCTGCAGTCTCACTGTAGTACACGATATGCTTGGCGTATTTTCCAACAGTTTTTTGAACGATTGGCACTGAAAGAAACGTACCACCAATTGGAACCTCTAAGAATTTTTATTTCATAGGTACTACGCCAATGATTAGCCAATTTAGAGAGATCCATTCCATAGTACTGCAGGCTTTACTTAGTTCTGTGCTTTCCCACTCAATTCGGTTACAAAGACATGTATGAGGCGTAAATAACTTAAAGACAGTACTCCTCTTCGGGTACCAGTTTTTTCACTCTAATTTATGCACCTCGTGCTCCGCACAAGGGCCGCAAAATCAAAATGGGAAATACAAAGGTCTAACAAGATTCCTCTGAAGAAAGCCGCAGAAGGCGGTCGAAAATTTAGTTTTAACGTTTTTAGATCTGTTTTAACTCTTTAAACCCCCTTGTTAGAACTTTAATACACAGGTCGTTACTTAGTATCAAGACTATATCTCCGAAGATCGAGGACAAGAATAAAAAAGTGCGGAAGTTAACAAGAGCAAAGAACTTTAGTAACTTATTTTCATGGCTAAAAATGACGTCGGGCACCTCCTCACAACTCCACGAGGGATAAATACTATCCTTATGGGATAACAGATCCAAAGTTTTGAAGAGTCTTGAAGAGCATGCGGTTGTCTCGATACTCCAAGCGCTGATCTACAGTATTAAGGTCCATGCACAAATTTAGTAACGGTTAGCTTTCAGTTATGCACCTATCAATGTAAATCCCGCAGGAAGGGGGAAGGAAGTGCGGGAAACGGGTGGGGATTTGACAATTCTTAAAAATTTGTAATCAAATTCCCCAGGGTGGGAAACTAACGTCAATCAAAAGTGTCAAAAAAGCCCCACCCTGGGGCAAAGAGTCTAAACAAACAATACTATAAAACAAACAAAATAACATTTGAAACTGGGTATATTAATAAGTTTTTATGCTCAGTATGTCGAAACAGATCGGATCAGTGACCCGTAAAATACTCTAACCTAGTGGTGGAATTCGATTTCAATCAGATGGGAACTTAAGGATAAAAACTTTCTCGAAATAGATGACAGTATCCGATTATGACAGTTGAAAGTATCGGATTATGGCGACAAAAACAAATAAAAACTTCACACTTTTCTCCAACTGAAGCGTGACTTAGGGACAGACTTGGTAACCGCGTTTGAAAAGCCCGACAGGGGGAATAGTCTCAGGCATCAAATCCCCGCCTATCGCCCGCACTCCCCCCCCCCCCCTCCCCGCGGGATTTACATTGATAGGGGCATTATGGTGACGAAAACTGAAAAATTGGAGTTTCCTGTAGCGTGCCTCGTTAGTCTGAGTACTGGATGTCTGTGTTGGTTTGACGAACGCCAGAGAACAGGGTTCCGACATTTGAAGCCCTGTCAGTTCGCCTTTCGTTCACAGAAAAAAGGCAGTCGGGTTTCCGTAAAACATTTCAGTAACCTTTCTCAGATTCGAAAACCTGTCTTTTGTATGCAAAGGGAAAATGTAGCAAAATGATGGTGGAAGTCGGAGCTGCAGAATCAACAAGAGGATGAATTTACCTCGATCGTTGTGGTACTTCTTTGTTGTCTTGACAGCAAAGAAGATATGATCCAACGATAGATCGCCCTGTAAACAGAGGCAGTCAGCGGTTTAAATTGAAGGGGCTCAGAAACTGTAGGGCCGTACTCAACCTCGTTCCCAGGGTCTCTCTTCTCCGCCTCCATTGTCGCGAAGGAGGCAGAGAAGAGAGACCCGGGGAACGAGGTTGGGCCGTACTGGGAAATATTGGCCCGAGGTCGTGGCAGTGCGGACCAGCGAGGTCCGTACAAAAGCGACCGAGGGCCAATATTCCCCAGTACGGTCCCGAGAAAGTGAGCTTAGTAAGTTGTTTATTATATGGCATCGTTTCTTTGAGCAATCAGTCACTTCTCCACTTGGTGAATGTTCGTAATCTTCGTCTTCCATCAGCGAACTTTGAACGGTAACCATTTACATGTAAAACTAAATTCCGCTTGCTATACCGGTAATTGTACTGTTGTGATGAAAAAATTAAATTCCTCTTTATAAAAAAAACATTTTGTGTTTCTCTCAACGTGCACTTCCCGGGGAAGAGAAAAGAAATACGGAAACGGACCGTTTCCATGGTAATGGTCCGTACTGTAAAATCCCCACCGAAAACCAGCCAATCAAATTGCTCCATTTAGCCTGAGAATTGCTTGCCATATAATAATAGCCCTTCTTCAACTTATTTGTGGTTAATTTAGCTTCATCATGAATATGTTTGATAAAAGCAAATTTTCGATTTTCAACTGCGTTTCGAAAAGAAACAAAACCAAAGTAATTAGTTACTATGCTCGGTGACCGAATACCATGCAAAGGGAGGCTGAGAAGAGCCATACGGCTTTCGACGGAGGTTTCAGGTGTGTTCGGATAAAATGCGCGAAAGCAACCTTTCGGAAGGAAATCTAACTATATGATTTGCAAACGTTTCACCGTTTGACGCTGCTTCAAGAGCCGAAACCAACACGCTTTGCACTCACACCAAACCCAGTTTTCAGGGTCCTAACGGTAATCAATGCTTGCTGGCGAAAGAAAGAGAAAGGAGACTGGGAATGAGTTATATAAACTTACACATTCCGGGGCACTACTTATCAATGCTGTTACACAATCACGTTGGTCCTTTAATTGACTGGTGCAGAATTCTGGTACATCGGTGAGTAATGTGCCTCGGCCCTCGTCACGAATAAACATTGCAACCTGCAAAAGAGTTATCATTTAATTCAGTGAATTGTATCATATAAAACAAGTCGTTTCGAAGATATTTGCACGCGGTGAAAACGTGCAGACATAAAAAAATGGAAAAAAAAAAGGATTGAAACAATTATCTGAAGAAAACGATGGCTAAGGGTGGTTTCCTTTTGTCAGAACTGGCCAGCCAGACCCGTCAGTTTGCAACGAAAAGGTAACCATCTGAAGGAACACTTGCATTGGTAATTCCTCGCATTCTTCTGGAGGAGTTATATCATCCTCCAAGTGTGTTAAGTTGAAGGCGTTGTAGAGTTAGTCCTTCCAAATGCCCGGTCTGGCAGGGCATTTGAACTTACAAAAATTTTTAAAGTTACTGAGAAAGCTTTCGAAATCCATGCGGATTCGTTTCTTGGGAGACAGACTAATTGTCGAATTAGGATTTCGAGTTAGGATTTCGAGTTGGATTTTCGAGTTGGATTTCCAGGTGGATTTCCCAAATGGATTTTCCAGTTGGATTTTCAAGTTGGTTTTCGACTTGGTCAGTGTAAAATGTAGACTGCAGACCAGAGGTAAAATGCAGACTAAGGAGTGATAATGTCACTGTTGAAAAAGCCCAAACCATTAAGAAGTGCTAACCTTAGGCCTAATTAGGCATAAAACAACATTTACGCTTAACTTTTAGCACTTCTAAAAGGTTTGGGCTTTTTCAACAGTTACCTTATAACCTTAGTCTGCATTTTACCCCTGGTCTTCAGTCTACATTTTACACTGACCATTCGAAAATCCAACTCGAAATCCCAATTCGGTAAATAGGCAACCTCGTTTCTTGGAGATGGTTACCGGAAAATAGAGGGTTTGCAACCAATCTATTGAGACGCAGATGACCATGCTGCAATGTACAATTGCTGGTGGACAACAAAAGGAGCTAATGAGAGATCTTTTGTTTTCGTCCACCAACATGGCGACGATGACGTAACGTGAAAACCACCTCCTGCCGCCTCAAACTGACGAGGCTGCAAAGCTTTGCGTAACTTTCGACTGAGAATTTTGTTAGAGGAGAATATTTTTCTTTTATATTAGATCCTAATAGACAAAACTTCATTGTTTCATTGAGATAAACTCAAGCCCTTTTCGTGATTCAGCATTTCATTTAAACAAAGCTAATAATTTAGTAGTGATGACCCTGAGCGCACTTTTTTTCAGTACAACTGACTACCTTGTCACCTTTGTTAGCATTTGACGGGCGATCTTCGAGGAGCAAATCGGAATACATGTGCAATAAACGTGTCCTTATGCAAAAAAAGCGAGAAGGAATTTTGCACTCAAGCGATAAATAACTGCTGAATCCGTAATCTGACGAGTGCTTTTTCAAGGGTCTCAAGAACTCAAGCTTTAGGAAAAGCAATCGCAACATTACGGTGGGGGAAACAATATTGTCCAGGGCAATTGCCCATATCCTAACAAATGACGAATACAGCGTTGAAACGACGAGTAGTAGTCTGCATAAATTTGTGCACCATGTAAACGCCATTAAATCCAAAAACCTTGTTTTTGCGGCAAAAAGAAAAAATGGCGTTCAGCAAGTATTCGGCCCTTACGCAAACTCATGTCATGGAGTAAGATATCAACTGATCCCCACCCCAAACGAGGGGAGAGGAGTGGGAACCAGGGCTGAGGGGTGGGAGGCTAGAAAAACTGAATTACATGCCGCGGTTGAATGTACTAATTAAACGCGGTAATAGCATTGTTAGTTTCGGAAAACATGGAATAAAACTATCGAAATTGTCAACATGGCGAGAAAGTTTGTGTAAAGAATTGATGGTTTTCACGTTACGTCGTCGCAGTCATGTTGGTGGACGAAAAGTACAGAACTCTTTTTATCTCCTTTTGTTCGTCACTCCATTGTTTTTTGTCTCTTAAGATTGGTTGCAAACCAGGCATTCATGTATTTAAGTGTTAAAATGCCAACCGTTTGTCAGCCTAACCCCTGGGGGACATGGATGCATCCCTCGTCCCCTAGGGGTTACACATTAACCGGTGTTTTTTACATACAAGTGCCACTTTTTCGTGATTATCGCAAAGCAGTCACAAATGAGCCAATGAAAGGCTGAGAATTTCGTCCCGTTTGCAAATTAGGTAGAATGAAATTTTCCTATAAATGAGGAGGGCTGAAAGCATTCCAAAGCTCGAGGTAGTTATTTCACCTGTTCAGAAGAGAATTATCAAAGATGCCACCCAAAGCCGCTGGAAAGAAAGAAGAGAAGCTTGAGAAGCCAAAACTGCCAGGCAAAAGCAAGGATGCTAAAAACAAGCGGGGACGACGCAGAAAACAAACCTACGCCATTTACATTTACAAAGTTCTAAAACAAGTTCACCCGGACACTGGAATCTCCAGCAAGGCGATGAGTATTATGAACTCTTTTGTCAACGATATCTTTGAGCGCATCGCAACGGAAGCTTCAAGACTATCAACGTACAGCAAGAAGTCGACCCTCAGCTCCCGAGAGATTCAAACTGCCGTTCGCTTGATACTGCCTGGTGAGTTGGCAAAACATGCGGTTAGCGAAGGCACCAAAGCTGTTACAAAATACACCTCGAACACGAAATGATTCGCTAAAGATGTTTTCAAAAAGGTTAAAGACTTTTGTCCTCTTCTGTTCACATGTATCAAAATACTGTTTAGCCTTCTCTATAGTTTGTCTATTATGTACAGAGTTCCCGATATTTCTTTACCTCGTGTTGAACGTCGATTGTAAAGTCCGCCTGTGGTGGAAAAGCGTGGAGTCTTTTACTCAAACTACGACCGAAAAATACATCCAACGTGTTAGTAGTTATGTTTATTTTAATTAACATCTTTTTTTATAGAGTAAGTATGTATTTTTTTGTAAATAGCGTTTGTATATTTCCGAGCATTAAAATAGTTTTCTATATTGAATACTTGAAGTACTTGTCATGTTTTGAGACTTTAATTCTCGCTATGGTCATTCTGTTCAATGGCCAAAAGGTACCACCAATTTGAGTAAGATGCGGAATTGCTGACAGTTCTTAAATGTCCTCTTCGCTTTTCAATGAGATGCAAATCAGATGCAAGGTGGCTTGCTGCAATCTCGCACTTTGTGACAACTTCGATCCTTTCCAAAAAACAAAACTACTGAAGCAATATAGTTGCATAAAAATTGAACACTCGTGGTTCAATTTCGCTACAATACGCTAAAAACTTCCAATTCGTTAGTACTTTTAAACAGAAGCATTTAGTGCTTGTCGTGACCTTCGTTAAAAACGATCCTTCATTTTCGAAGTGATTTTCCCCAAAATCTAGAAGAATCTCGACGTAAAAGTAAAAACAAACTACGCCTGCTTAACAGTCACAAAATACCAAAAAGAAAACCAACCCTTGTGTTACCACCATTTTAATAAGAACTTTAGTAAACTAGGCCTAAAACGCACCTCCAAAAAGAAAAACAAAAATAACTCTAGGTTACAGTAAAGAATAGTTTTTTTTTTTTAGCTGGCAAAACTTGACCCCATAAAATCGTAGATAAACTGACAACCGAAAATTTAGGGTGCGTTCGATTGACCCTATTCCGGAATAAGAATACGTGGAGTGATACATACATACATATTTATTAATCCTTAGAGTGAGAGACACTATACAGGATGCTAAAAGGTCAAACGGGTCCGACGGGAGTACATTTAAAGGCTACATAAGAGCCTGACATATAAAGCTTATTGATGATTTTAAACTGTATGTTTGGGCGTTTCCAAGCAACAAGGATAATAAAGATGTGTTCAAAATAGCATGTTAGCAGGTGTTTGACAAATTTCATGTCAATCTCCGTTAAAACGAAGGATTTCTAACTCCCATTCCATGTATTCCTATTCCAGAACACGGTCAATCGAACGCGCCCTTAATGTAATCTTGCCGGCGTTTCGCGGCAAATGGGGGTATCTTTATTTTGGGAGCGCCCCGAAATCCACCACGGCTCGCTTGTGCGTGGCCGTGAATCTCGCTCATCTTTGTGGGCCATTTTTTCGAAATGTTGCTACTTGGTCGTTGAGGTACGTATCTGGTGTTTTTTCCAATCTTCAGGGTGCGCACGGTTCCCGCTTCCGGTTTGCCAAAGATACCACCCTGCGGTGCCGGGATCATAACAGGCCCCTTCTCACAAATTTTAAGGCACCAGTTGTCCCAAGCTCATCAATTGCCGATGACTTTAATAAAATAAATTCAGACCATTCGTCTTATGAACGCTATATGAAAATTTCCCTCTATTTATAAAGAGCACTGGTTAAGGGTAGATAACGTTTTAGTCTCTTGAAATCCATGAAAGTGCCACTTTAGCGGGCGACACTAGTAAGTGGGTGTTTGCACAGCATTTTGCATTGTGGATAAAGAAGTTCGCGTTTTCCCATCCACGGGCACCAAAAGAAACGAGGCGTTATCTTCACTCCCGCTCTTAAGTGAGTGAACTCACAACAGCACAACAGTTTGGTAAGTCAGAAACAAAACTGAAATTTTATTGAAATTTTATTTAAGAATCTCGTCATAAAGGACAACTCGCCTGTTGAGCAGAGGAACAGATAACGCCCATCCAGCAGCAAAATCAGGGAAAGAGAACTGAGAAGGGTCTTCATAGAAAGCAAAATGATGGATAATTGCTGCTTGTGGATCCTGTATAGCATGGCCAAGAAACAGCTCCTAAAAATACCAGAAAACAACAATTTGCAAAACATTGACCAATATCCTTCCATTATAACATGTGTGGGTGGAAGAAGGGGCTGGAAAGGGCATTGTACCCATCTTGCCATCCCCACTCTCTTTGTTCAACTGACCTAAATGTGCAAAGTTCTTCATTCATCACTGCCCTAACTTTAAAGCACTGGGTTGGAGCAGTAGTAAAGGCACTAATGCCCTCCTCAATGTACATGTATCCAGGGTGCAATTCCTGGACTTTGCCTGTAGGTTCTCTGCTCCAAGAGCTATATAAGCAGGGCTGGCATAGTCAGTGGTAAAATCGTTTGCCTCCCACCAATGTGGCCTGGGTTTGAATCCCAGACTCAGCATCATACGTCGGTTGCTTCTCTGCTCCAAGAGGTTTTCTCTGGGTATTCCAGTTTTCCCCTCTCCCCAAAAACCAATGTTTCATTTGATATGATTTCATTTGATTTGATTTGAGTTAATTTGATTTGATATCTATGCATAGTATATTGTAATAAATATTACCGGTATTATCATTATTAAGAATAAAAAGTAACAACACTATCCGACGTTTCGGAGTCAGACATGACCCCATTATCAAGGTTAAACTGTACTGGACAATTCGCAATTTAAACATAATGGGGTCATGTCTGACTCCGAAACGTCGGATAGTGTTGTTACTTTTTATTCTTAATACGTTTTCTAAATCGATC
>OX421449.1:12590821-12605821 GCA_949126865.1 Montipora capitata | reverse complement strand
TTGTACAGGCATGACTGTATCATATAAGATAAAAAATCAAGATTGTAACACCTCTTAATTAACTCATTGACTCCTGTGAATGAAGGCTTTTACTTCGTGTAGAAGACACACATGACGTAAAACAATAGCCTAAGATCAAAAATCGTGAAACAATACCTAATCAGAATTCTAAATCCCTAAAGACCCCTAAAGCTTTTGTTACGTCATGTGCGTCTTCTACACGAAGTAAAAGCCTGAATGAGACTTAATACTCTGTCTTGACGTTGGACAATATGCGACTCATCAGTGGGGGGAAGTTCAGGAGTTTAATAATGGTTTAAAGTAAGTTCAAATCTGTCACAGTCCAACTTTTGACTTTGTAGCAGAGATGTCAACTCCTGGAGATCTAAAATCTACATATTTTTTTTGCATTAACCCTTCTATCATTGACCCCCCTCTCCCTTCCCCCCCCTGAAAATTGGACCTTATAGAACTTAACACTCCCTAAATTAACTTCCCCCCTCTCTTCCCCTACGTCCTCGCAAATTTGGCGAGGTCCCCCTAGTATCAAAATACACATAATTAGATGCATGTGGATTTCAGTTGTCACAAAGTGTCCCCTTGTTTTTTTCTCCAACTTCAACATCGCTCATGTCTTGGAATACAGACAATGAATGTCGTCCAAATGGTGCTCAAGTAAGGATAAACTGCTAACCTTTACCCTTACCTTATTGTTGGAAATAGGTAGCAAAGACTTAGACTTGGCATTAACACCTCAAATGCCCTAGGACGCCCTCCCCGCCTACTGACAAGTAAAACCATCTGGCATTAGATGGAAAAATCTATGAAGTGTCACTCTCAGGGGTCAATGGGGACATTGTTTTTCAGTGAGTGATTAATCCATTGACTCCCAGGGGTTCCCCATTGACGAGTAAAATTGTCTGGTGTTAGGCAGAGTAAAATACTAAGTCTGGCCGGTTTAGGCCGGTTTGGATGTCAAAGGTTTAATGGGATGCTAAAGTGCTGGATGTCAAAATTGGGTTTGCAATTCTAATTACGTACTTTTCCGGACACAAGTGTAAGGAAGAACTCGTTCTTAGCAAAATTTATCGTATGTTCATTTTCATAATTCATAATTTTCTGATTTTTCTTCTAGGAGTGTTCAAAATGTTTGAAACTCTCAAGTACAAATTTGAAAGGATCCACAGGAGAAACGCAAGGTTAAAATGGCAGTTTACTCTTCCTATCTGAAGATTAGTTTATCCATGGAAATGTTCTCATGATTGTTGTTGTCCACAGGCCTCAGTTGTTCAAAAGGTGCATAACGCTATCCACCGGATAAATCACTATCCAGCGGAAAGATATTAGCAAAACCAATTGAGTTATCCACTGGCAGTGGAAAGTGATTAATTTTATCCAGTAGATAGCACTGTCCACCCTTAGAACAACTGGTGCCTGATAGCTAGAAGAAATTTGCTTTGGATTGTGTGCCTTCAGCCAGATGTACAATGTATAAAGAAATGTTAAATTACTGGGAAGTGACCTTGTAGTGGAGCAGAGCAACAACACATTCAGCTGCTTTTTGATGAAGGAACTGAGACATAACACAGATTAAATGCCTGTTTAAATGTTTTCAACATTTGCTTCAACATGCATTCAACACTTTGTTGAATCAAATTTTCAGTGCATTTGAACAGGTCGTCCAACATTGGTGAAAACGTAAAAAATGTTGAAAGTGTATTGAATCAAGTTTAAATCGGTTCAAACTTTCATTCGACATTGATTCAACTTTTCCTTTGTCCTCAAAAATGTTGAATGGTGTTGAAGTCGTTTGAACAGTCTGTTCATCAATAGTAATATTGTACAATAATAATAAATTCTCATTTGTCTCATGATGTGGTCACTTGTGATGTAGATCACGACGTTTCGACTACATACAGCTGGTCTTTGTCAGGCGATAAGGTTGACTGGTTATGCGTCACCTTTTAAGCAGGATGCTCCGCTGTGATTGGCTGGTTTTCAGCAGCTGTCATTGGTGCATTTCCAATCACAGAAGAGCATCCTGCTTAAAAGGTGATGCGTAACCAGTCGACCTCATCACCTGATGAAGACTAGCAGTATGCAGTCTAAACGTCGCAATCTACATCACAAGTGACCACGTCATGAGACAAACGAGAATTCTTTATTATTATTGTACTTCACCACAATGAATAACAGCAACCTTTTTTACGACAATAATGTTGTAGAACACACGCATGCTCACATCAGGCTGCAAAAGTCAATATAGCGTAGTTTATCTGGACGAGAGAAAGACTGATTTCTAGTTCTTAGTTCCTCGCCATCAAATTTGGTGAAAGTGTTGGTTCTTTTGTTGGCTCAATGTTGGAACCAGTTGAATGGCCTCCACACAACTTTGTTTTTCCATCCAACATTTGCCCAAGACTGTACATGTATCCATTCAACTTTTGTTGAACGAATGTTGGTCAAATGTTGAAACCTTTCAAGCAGCCCTTAGGGAGTCAAGTGGGTTAACAGCCTCATTGAAATTTGACCAAAGCTATTTCTAGTTGTTAGAAAAGTTATCACTAACTGTGAGGGAACCGAATTACTTCTTGCATCTGAGACTTAAACCATTGACTCCTGACACTTACGGATGGTGCCAACTAATTCAAAGGTATCTTTGCCCCAGTTTATGGTTATGCAGGAATTGTAGATCAGTTCTTAACAAGTGTTATTGAAATTGAAAAAGAAAATTGGGGTAACCATGCATTTTCCAAAGATAATTGATAAATAATATTTGTAAAGAGAGATACAAAGCAATGTATGGTGTTCTTTATCAAATTGAAGCTTAATTATCTCTCAGAAATGCGTGGTTACCCCCAATTTTCTTTTTTGATACCAAGAGTACTTACTAAGATATACTTTCTCCGGATAGTTTTAAACCACGGAAAAATATCGCTGTGTCAGTATTAAAGCATCACCGATAGGAAATCCGAGTATCTCGAGATGTGCGGAACGTATGCGCAATAACAATAGTAGGCACCGTCCTTAATAGATTTTACTCTGACTAACGCCAGACGATTTTACTCATTAGTGGGAGGCATCCTAGGGTGTTTAAGGTGTGAATAGGTTAAGGTGCAAATAATATTTTCTGTCATTGGATGGGTGTGTAATACTATATAGATCTAAGATGGACCTTAATGCAGAGATTGATGAAACATGTTCCTTTCCCCTTTTCTTGTTAATGTAGGGGACATTAAAACACAAGATTACTTCATGCTCTCCACTCCAAAGTAAGTGTCTACATTTTATTCCGTGGGGGATTATGGCATTTGCCAACAAGTGGTTTTGCAGTAATTGTGTTTGGTCAAGCCATAGGTATCTACAGCTGTAGTTCTTGCCCTAATCTACTTTAATCTATACTGTCTTGTGATTTTGTTAACCCTTTAAGGCCTGAGGGGGCCACCACCTGGCATTAGACGAAGTAAAATCCACATGTATAAGTGGCAGTGGGAGTGAAATTAGGGAAACTGCAACAAACTATGTTTTCACTCTGCACGTGTGCTTGTATAATCAATATATTGTCAGTAGATGTTTAATGTGTACTGACAATTTTGCAATAATGATATCACAATAAAATAATTATTTTATTGTGATATCATCACTCCAATAATAATAATAATAATAATAATAATAATAATAATAATAATAATAATAATAGTAGTAATAATCATGATGATGGTGATGATGATGATGATTGTTATTCACTTTTTTTAACATGTCAGTTACATGATTGTACCTTTCTAGGAAATGATCACATTGCAGGAAAATTATGTTCTCATCCAATTCCTTTCTCTTGTTTTGCCTTGCAGTAGTGATACACTAAAAGGCTATGTTGCTGTAGAGGGGGAAAATATATCAAAAGCTGTAAGTTGAGTTTGTTCCTTTCGGGGAAAAACACAAGCGATACATCTAAGACCTAGCTATTTTGTACATGTAATATACTTGTAATATACACAATATGAGTGGCAGATCTGTATCAGATTTACAAACTTCAGGCGAAGTTAAGAGTTTGTAATTGTGATACAAATCTGACATGAATATTGTCTATTATATAAATATATGACTTACGGTATTGAACGTCAGCATTATTTTAAGTGTTACTGTACACTAGGTATTTTTGGTGATTTAAGACATTTTACATGTAACAGGGAAAATCAAAAAGAGAAATCTGCATCAGATATACAGATCTTGATTAGAAAAAAAATTATTTTGTTTTCCCATCATGAATTATTAATAAGTTTTGTAAGTTGATTTACATTTGTCTTACCGATGCAGTTATTATATTTCATGAGCAATTGGTTATCATATTCCCTTGGTTTCACTGTAACATGATATGTGATGAGCATCCCTACATGTAGGGAAAAGGTAAAATTTCAAATGGAGCAATTGAGTTTGTGGTTTCATCAACAGCTATTAAACAGCAGGCTGTTGCTTGTCAAAAAACCATGAGAATTCTCTATCTACCACCATCTCATCTCATCTCTTTGTTGTACTTGCTCATTTAAAGAGAAAGTAATAATGGAAGCTTGTTACGAGTTCGAATGTTTTGAGGAAAGTTAGTTTACAAACTAAACTGAACGCAGGGTTGTCGGAACAACAACAAGAAGATTTGTTCCAAAATGAACGTAGTTTCCACGAAGTAAAATTCTGAACAACCCTGCTTCTACTGAATAAACACTGCTTCTGTCACACTTGACTAAACACGGCTAACGCCAACTCTCTTCGCTTGTGAAAAACTAGTTAAAAAAACACTCCGCTTGGACTCGTCTACTTATATACTCTCACAATAAGCTTCTAGAACTTTCTAAAATAGTAAGTTAAGAAAAGATTACAAAACTACGAACTCTCGTGAAGCGTCTAGAAAGTAACGCTTGTCACGCAATACTATTTTTCGTGACATAACCCCCTTCTAGAATAAATTTCCTAAATTTATCCAAAACAAGAAAAATTGCTAAACAAGGGGCAGTTCAATGTCGTTCCTCAGCACGACTCAAGTAATCTGCTCCAACGTTCTCTGAGCCCTTAATGGCTTCAACTTTGAATGAATAACTTTGCAAAAACATAGCCCAACGTTGTCTCCCTCTGGTTTATCAGCTTTAGCTGCACAGTCGATAGCATTGTCTACACAGGAAGCGCCTACTCCACCAGCTACTGCTCCTTCAGGTGTAGTCTCCTCTCGCTCGAAGTACTTTTTAAGAAGGTTATCGTGGTAAACTCTCTCCTTGCCTTTTACTTTCACTTTGTAGTCATTGAGACCTACTACAGAACTAACTTCAAAGGGACCCTTCCACTGCATAATTAGCTTGTTATGGTCGGTAGGTAGCAATATAAGCACTTTCTCACCTGACTGGAACTTCCTAACTTTAGACTTGCGGTCGTAATAGTGCTTTCCTTTCTGCTGCGCTTTCTCCAGTTCACTATGGGCGAGTTTAAGGGTATCTTCTAACTTCTCTCGTAATTCAAAAACGTACTGGTAACTGTTCTTTACCTCAGGCTCGTTAACTTCTTTTGTCCACAGCTGTTTGAGTATAACCATTGGTCCTCTGACAGCTCTTCCATATAACAGCTCAAACGGTGAAAAACCAGTGGACTCTTGGGGAACTTCACGATAAGCAAACAACAGCGGGTTTATGTAGCGATGCCACTGTCTTGGCTGCTCACTACACAGTCTCTTCAGCATAGACTTCATCGTTCCATTGAACTTCTCTGTCAAACCGTTACACATCGGGTGATAGGGTGTTGTTGTAAGTTGTTTAATGCTTAGTAGTCGGGTGACTTCTCTCATACAGTCAGAAACAAACTGCGTATCCAGATCACTCAAGATTTCTTCTGGTACTCCTAGATGGCTGAAGATATCTACCAATGCCTCTGCTACAGTCTCTGTGTCAATGTTCTTTAGTGGCACAGCCTCAGGGTAGCGAGTCGAAAAATCTACCAATGTCAATATATATCTGTGTCCTTCTTCACTCGGGGGACTGATAGGACCAACAAGATCTATTGCTACTCTCTTAAAAGGTTTGTCTATCAGCGGCATCTTCTCTAACGGTACCTTTGGCACAGATCCCTTACTTACGGTCTTCTGACACACGTCACAGGACTTGCAAAATCGGGTGACGTCACCTTGAATTCCAGGCCAATAAAACGCACTCTGGATCTTGTCTGTTGTTTTCTTGATGCCCATGTTACCACCCATAATCGATCCGTGAGCTACTTCCATTATGGGGCGTCTCAACTTCTCAGGTACCATAACTTGTTTAAGCGGTTTACCACCATTCACGTAAGGGTGCTTGTACAGGCGGCACAGTACTCCAGATTTTTCTTCAAAGGAAATCTCCGCCTGACCCTTCACTAACACACCGTCTCGATCCCAGTACTTACGCAGACTCTCATCTTCACGCTGCATCTGCTTGAGCTTCTTTCTTTCCACAATAGGGTTTTCACCGGTACTAGGCACCTTCAAGGTCGTGCGTTCATCCTTTTTCTTAGCTTGATTTCGGGTAGTTACTGCACAAGCCTCTTGCCAACTGGGGTCTGGATTCTGTGCATCCCTTGCATCACGTACATTACCAATAATTAGGTCGTAGATAGGATCCGAAAGGCACTGCGCTTCTACATGACCCTTAAGATAAGGCGTATCAACATAAATTCTTGCTATAGGCACTTTCCTCGCTGTGTTGTCAATAAGCAACATGACGTTAAAATCTCCGGTGAACTGATCCTCGCCGACAAGGTCCTTCTTGACTACAACTCCACTGCAACCGGTATCTCTTAAAACGTCAACAGTCTTCTCTCCAACTCTGCCTTTTACAACTGGCATCTTACTTCTTACTCCAGTTAAGGGTTCAACACAGGCATTACTTAGCAACGGGACTTTCTTGCCACAGGCTAACAGAAGCTGATCATTTTGGATACACGACTTAACTTCCTCGGGGGTAGCGTTAAGATCTGGTGACTTAACCAAACAGCCAGCACTAACCTGACCATGTTGCACAGGGTTACCATCTTTACCTTGGCCTCCTGACTTCCGTCCACCTGATCGACAGTTCCTCGCTTCATGACCTTGCTTGCCACATAGGAAACACTTTCTTGCAAGAGCTGGGCACTTAATTGCTTTGTGTCCGCGGGCATTACACCTGTAACACTGGAGAGCTGTTGTGTCACTCTGGGAGTTCTTTGTTTCATCTGCCTTAAACTGTACTAACGGCTTCTTGGTCGCAGAGCTAAACAAGTGCTTTCCATGAGTTTCCAAGTATTGATCGGCGATTTTCGCTATCTGGTCGAGCGTTTCCGGGGCTCTTTCACGAAGGTGAATAGCTAACTCTTTTGGACAAGAGTCAATAAACTGTTCTTCTACAATTAGATCTTTTAGGCCTTCAAAAGAACGTTCAGTGTGCGACAGTTCCAACCACCGCAACAAGTATCTCTCCAGTCGCACCATAAATTGTTCTGGGCTCTCATCAACTTCCGGCTTTGATGCGCTAAATTTACGGCGATAACCATCCTCCGTAAGGTCATATCTCTTCATCAAGGCTATCTTTACTCGGTCATAATCTTGGGCTGCTTCCTCAGATAACCGCGAATAAACTTCTAGCGCTCGTCCAGACAAAAGGGCACTAAGTTTCGAGGCCCATCCTGTCTTCTCCCATTTAGCTGTCACTGCAAATCTTTCAAATCTTTGTATAAAGTAAGCATCTAAGTCGTCCTTGCCATCGACAAATGAGAGAAGCTTGTGTGTTTTGGCCCTATCCTCTCTTACTTCAGGACGCCTGTCAGCATTCTCCACAGCCAAACGTGCAATCTCCAACTCGTGTTCTCTTTTTGCCGCTTCAATAGCCTCTTTTTGTTTCAACAGCTCGGCTTCCATCTCCAATTTCCTTAGTTCGCGTTCTTGTCGCCTGGTTTCTCTCTCTTCGTCTTCTCTTCTGCGCCTTTCCTCCTTCTCTTCCTCTTCCTTTCTTTTATCCTCCTCAAGCATTCGACGTCTCTCTTCTCTTTCTTCTTCTAATTGCCTCTTTTTTTCTTCTCTTTCTTCCTGTTCCCTTCTTCGTTCTTCTTCCAATTGTCTACGTTTTTCTTCTTTTTCTTCCTGTTCCCTCCTTCTTTCTTGTTCTAATTGTCTACGTTTTTCTTCTCTTTCTTCTTCTAACTTTTGTTGCTTCTCTACAAACTCGAGCAGCTTTGCTCCTTCCAATCCAAATTCTTTTCCCATCTGCAAAAGCTTTTCCATTTCCATAGCAGTATTTCACAGCAAAAACACAATATACTCTCTTGTACAGTTCTCCTTACTTTAGCTGTAACTCCTTCTTGAATTGTCCTTTCCTGGTTTCTGTAGTCGGCAAACAAGTGAATTCCTCTCCCGGACGGGCCCCCAATGTTGAGGAAAGTTAGTTTACAAACTAAACTGAACGCAGGGTTGTCGGAACAACAAGAAGAAGATTTATTCCAAAATGAACGTAGTTTCCACGAAGTAAAAATCTGAACAACTCGTACTTGACAAACTTACATGGCCACCGCCAACTTGAATAAACACTGCTTCTGTCACACTTGACTAAACACGGCTAACGCCAACTCTCTTCGCTTGTGAAAAACTTGTTAAAAAAACACTCTGCTTGGACTCGTCTACTTATATACTCTCACAATAAGCTTCTAGAACTTTCTAAAATAGTAAGCAATCTAATTATAGAAAGATTACAAAACACACTGATTTAGAAACGCTTACGCGCGAACCTAAAGATAAACAAACTACGAACTCTCGCGAAGCGTCTAGAAAGTAACGCTTGTCACGCAATACTATTTTTTGTAACAAAGCTAAAACCAAACTGATTTTGTGGAGTTTAGGCATTATTAACAAGAAATTTTACCATGAAATGTGTATAAATATTGGTTACTAGTATCAGAGATACGTTAGACAAACCTCTTATTTTGCTTCATATTTATAATACGTAACCTTACTCTGGGAATATTAGCAGGGCTCGAAATTATGACCAATACAGTTGTTTTTGCAACTGAATTCTTCCTTTTTGCAAAAATTTCTGGAGGAGTTGCAAATTTGCCTCCAGTTTTCTTCATAGCAATTACAAAATAAAAGGGTTATCATCTGGCACTTTGCTGCTAAAATAAAGAAAGAAAGTAAAAAATCATGTTGTTTCTCATTATGAATTTTGTTTCATTCTGAAGATATGGGCCAAAAATGAAGTGAAATTTTGAGTATCAAGTATTTATGAGTCAATGAGTCAATGAGTCATGAGTCAAGAGTGAAGAGTGAAGAGTGAAGAGTGAAGAGTGAAGAGTGAAGAGTCAATGAGTCAATGAGTTAGTGCAGTTACCCTAACCCATAAAATGAAAGCTAAAATTTCAGAGAGTGCTTTAAGGCTTAATCACTGAAACGAGGGCTTAGGCTTAATCGATAAATTATTGCTGTATTGACTGTGAGTCTCATTGACTCATTGACTCATGACTCATTGACTCATTTGACTCATAAAACATCCGTTCTCTGAAATTTTATATCACCATGTCTATTCTGGGGATGGGGAGTGGGGGTTAGGGGGTAGGGGGTTACAGGTGATAAGGTCCGGGGGTAGGGTTAGACTGATACCCCAACCCTAACCCAGATCTAATCACCCCTCTTCCCTCATCCCTCACCCCTTACCCCCAGCCCCAGAATAGCCATGCCATAATTACTTGCACCACCACATTCCCTCGATCATATGCCACTTGCAGCAGTTTCTTTAATTGTGTATTGCAAGTTCATACATGAAGTTTTGTTAAACCACTGGAAATATAATACAGCACAATGAACCTCAATGACATTTAATACTCTCTACAACTTAAAACTAAAATGTGCGAACTTGCAACTCAATTGTAAAATAGAAACTGGATTTTTTTTCAGTTTGAGCCCTGATTAGATATCTTGGTTTTTATATAATTATGTAGGATCTCAAATTTAAAATACCCAAAGCCTCAAGTTCTGGATTCCGTGTATTCATCCAAGAACAATCACCGTGGAAATTAAAGCAGGTATTGAAAGAACATAGTGATCTGCATGTCAAAATAAGAGTTATAGCAACATCACTTTTTCTAATTGTTATCTCAAGTAGAGTGGCAAATAATACTTGCTGTGCTGCCATGCACATCATACATACCATAGGAGAAATAACCCAGTTTGATTTTGAAAATAATTATTTAATATGTACATAATTATGTATTGATTACTCCCAACATCAACATGCTACCATCTTAAAGAAAATTTATTGCATTGTGACTCTCAGGCAAAGACATCAATGCATAATTTATGAGGAAAAAATCCTTTAATAAAAAAAACTGTGTTATTCTGCGTTATCCATGTGGTCTCAATTTAAAGTACTTTATGGTAGCCTCAGAATGAATTTTTATTGTGTTGAGGAGGATTTTGATGACATGGTCAGTTTTCCAGATTTTTCTTGATGTGTGTGCAGCATGTATGTTGCAGGTCACTTTGTTCCTTATAAGGTTAGTTTGCAACCAAACTAGGCCATTTTGTTTCAACCTAGGTCAACTTGTTTCAACCTAGATCAAGTTGTTTGACCTTGGGGAAGGTACATTAAACACAGGTACAAAACACAGGTCACTGTGACCTGTGTTTTGAACCCAGCCCAAATTGACCCAGGTTGAAACAACTTGATCTAGGTCGAAATAAGTTGACCTAGCTAGGTTGAAACAAAATCGCCTAGTTTGATTGCAAATTAACCTAAGGAACAAAATGACCTGCAACGTGTACATAATGTTATAATAATTATTATTATCGTTTCAAAATTGATTAGATTCAAGATGCTATCAACTACTTGCAACTTGCCATAGAGAAAATCAAAGAAACTAAAAGAAATTGCAGTTGCTCATCAGGACAAGAAGTCAGCAAGGTGAATAATACATCAATCAATTAGGTGTCCAACCAATTGACATGCTCCCAACTACGTGGCTTCATACAGTAACAGTAGCTCAGTTGGCAGAGCATTGCACTGGCATCTCATCTTTATGGGTTCAAATCCTGCTGGAGCCACCTGAAATTTTCAGGTGTCTATAATTGACAATTTAAGCAGTTATTGCTTAAATTGTCCACAGATAAGTGCATTAGGATCATTTCTCTCTTTCAATTAGGTATCTTTTGTGCGATGCATACGTAATCCCCAAACTTCTGAAATGCTGGTATGTTGATTTTGATCATGGCATTTTCAAATTGATGACTTGAAGGATGGGATGCATACATTTGTAGCTTAATATTATTACAGTATATGACGTACTTAAATTAATTTGAGTCAATTTGTGGAAGGCCAACACATTGGTTATTTTCCAGCTGATGCATTATTTAGGAGGGTGGCAGTCAATTCATTAGCCAATGCCCACACAGATTAGTTGGCCGAATTATGTGGTCAGATATTAAATACAATTCCCTTATTTGTGTTGTACTATAATTTTTTAACCTTTGTCACGCCACCCTTGAATCAACGCTGCAGATAGAAGGAAAAATACCAATAAACATCGCATCCAATCAGAACAGTGCGGTTTTTATTCAAGGATTGTGAGAAAAAAAACATGTACACTGTTAATTCTCTGAACGTTGACAATCATGATTGTATTTATGCGAGACATTGGAACTTTTAACGTGTTTCTATTTTAAATAAGATTTACAAATGATGCACCATTTTGTCAGTAATTTGAGAAATATGAGTTTGTAAATGCTGCCCTTAAATAACAGCTGCATCGGGCATGCTCAAAATTTAATTAGTGATGCAGCATTTACTTGAGCGTATAGGGTACAGTTTTGTACGTCGTGTTAAGTGATTGTTTTTTGACATCCTTGTTTATTTTGAAGAACAATTTTCAACCATCTGTACCTTTTACAATACAGGTTACATGTAAGTGAGCTCTATTTTATTATAATACATGCAATGAGGGAGTTCTTAGCTCATGCTCTGGTTTTGCATTTAAATATTGTTTTCCCAGGTTGTTGAAGAAATAACAAGTTTTTTAACTAGAGGGAAATCCAGATTATCTCTGCCTGATAAAACAACAGTATTAGATATGTTGACTTCCGGAAACCAGGTACATGTAACTTTAAACATGATTCTTGAATTTTAAGTTGTTTTAATGCAGAACTTATAAAAAAAAAACATACGTATCATTTAACGAAGTTAAAATTAACACATAGAAGCAGTCTGTCACCCATAATTGTCAGCCTTTGTATAATTATCAATTATTATTATTCTACGAGGGCACACTGGATATGAAGAGATAGATTAAACCAATGAGGCGCATAGCACTAAGTTGGTTATAATTATTAATTTTTATATCCAGCAAGCCCAAGTAGAATAATTGTACAGTTTTATTTAGACTCCATGATGTTCCCGGGATAGTGTTGTCAACTAAAGCATTGATTTCTGCCTCGGTCAATTCCGGTCCAAAACGGGTTTTGTTAGCCATTTTTTCTCAGAGCTGCAAATTAAAGTGTTTTCAGTTCGCTTTATTGCTGATGCGTTCCGTGACCATAATATTAGGTACTATATATACAGCAGGTATATGAACTGCATGATAGCCTGTATCTGGAAAGCCAATGAAAATACTTGGAATTTGATATCTATAGTTCAGTTTTTAATAATTATTATTATTATGTTGTGGTTCAAAATTTTTCCTGGTTTAAAGTGTTTCAAACTAGTTCGATTCTGATTTTTCTTTGTAGACCTAATATTCATCATAATCTGGAAAAGGAAAATCAAAATTGAACTGGTTTAAAAAATTTTGAAAGGCAAGTTATTTTCCCTGCACATACCCAAGTAATCTTCTATGCCCGCCCCATGAGGGTTTTTGAAGCGGCCTTTTTCAGCTGCAGGGTGAGCATTTCATGCAAATATTATTTTACAGCATCTTAACAATCTTCCCTCACTGCTGTTGCCCATGTTTTGGGTGCATAATTAGGTACTAGCTAGGTAACCTGGGCTGATTTGTTGTAACTTACTAACCACTGTGTGCAGTTTCTGATCGCCAATGGTCGAAACTCCTGGTTTCGCCCCGCTTCCACTTGGGTCTGGTTGTTCATCTGTGTTAAGCATTTGTCTATAATTATGATTGTAACATTTCCTGCTTTATACAGAGTTAATTTTTTTCAGAGGATGTTCAAGCCTGGTATGCCAGAGGATATTGTTGCATACTTTTGTGTTAACAGTGAGAAGCTTCTTTTGTCAGTCTACACTTTAACCACACTTCCAGTTCCTCCACAAGGCTCTGTAAGTGTAGTACTCCTCTGTTCTCTATAACATTATGGGTTTTCTCCAGTGCATTAGCTGCTACAAGTAACAAGGTTGTAGTCAATTTATTATTAGCTGCTTTAATAAGAATAAAATAATAATTTATTAATATTCTTTATTTTCAACTCTTCTGAAGAAACAACTCCAGGACAACGATCCAATTGGACAAACGTTGTAAGTTGGATTTCACAATAATTTTAAGCAATTATTACTTTGAGTCATATCAAAACAAAGACCAGGACCTTCTCATTGAAGTTCATTTATGTTCTGCTGGAGAAAAGGGAAAGCCTTATTATTTATAAGAAGGTCCCTAATATCAGAAAATACTGGTAATTTACAACCTCTAGACTGGACTACATTTAAGACAGTGATGGATACTCTATAACCCACTCTTCAAATACATACATTTATTATTTTCATTCATTGAGTCCTTTCACAGATTGAAACACATGAGCTCAACAAATTGACCTGCTTCCAACTGGAGTGGCTTCATAGCCTAGTTGGTAGAGCATTGCACCAGCCTCGCAGAGGCTGTGGGTCCACAAATGACCAGCTTCCATTATCAGTGCCTTCATATAGCTCAGTTGGTTAGAGCATCGCACCGGCATCGCGAGATCACTGGTTCAAACCTTGCTTTAAGTCCTCAAATTTTCAGGCTTCTCTATGCAATTGCTAAAATTGCGTTCTTATAATTAAACTGCGTGGATCATAGCTTCACTTGATTTTTTATGAGTGACAGGCAAGAGAATGACTTGATTTAGTTTGTGTTGAGCAGAAAAAGGAAAGAAAGGAAAGGACTTTCTTTAAGTGTCTAGTCGTTCTAGTGCTGGAGCACTAATTACTGGGACACTGTAAACTGAAAGCGACAAATCAATGCAAATCGAAATGTTGGTGGTTTTTATTTAGGAGAGGGGAAAACTGGGGTACCCAGAGAAAAACTTTTTGGTGCAGAGTAGAGAATCAACAAACTCAACCCACATCGGAGGCAGTACGTGCCGCCTAGTGGTTAGGATGCTTGCCTTGAGATCCGGCATTCCTGGGTTCAAGACCCATTCCAACCACTCATTGAATTTGTTCATGGTAGTGCCTGGTTCAACTTCTCAGTGGCATTTGTAAATAGCCAAGTGGTTTCTTAACAGTTCTGTCGTTATGTTGATAGTGTTTCATTGGCCCTGAAAAGCCCCTATGGGGAGTGGTCAATTAAGTATGTATTGTATTGTATTGTGCATATGATGCTATTAGTCTGGGAATCAAACCCAGGCAACATTGGTGGGAGGCAAGTGTCTCACCACTGCACCATTCCTGCACTTAAAATGTGCAAAACAAAAGCTAAAATACTTTAGTTGCAGAAAAGAACTCTTGAAAAATTTTGAGTATTCAAATATTAATTTTTGTGAAATCAATGAAAGCACTCTTTTTCTTGACTAGTGAGTACAACAGCAAGTGGATGGAAATTGCAAGTCACTTTGAGGTAAATTTGCAGCATATACATATATAGTTTAATAAAGAATTAATTCCCCATGCAGAAAAAAGAGATCATTACACTCTAAGTAGTAATGAAACAAGAAACATGCTTTGAATCCTCAGTTGGACTGATGTCATTGGCAGTAACAGCTAGTGTTGGTTGTCATTCTTTTCTACTGTTTAGAGGTGTTTTTGAGTTCTTTTACTTTATATGAAG